>OX467314.1:1200000-1595000 GCA_950108535.1 Agriphila straminella
AGGAGAATCCGAAACATACCGTGAACGCTCTGATATCGCAGGGGGCAAAGTTGAACCCGGCCAAGTTGTTGCCGGCGTTTTTGTCGTGCGAGTCGGATGCGGCGCATGTCGGCGAGATAATCAGATACTTGGAATTCATGCACCAAAACTACAACGTGAAGGATAAAGCGATCCACAACTACCTGTTGACTTTGTACGCGGAACACGATAAGGCCGCGTTGATGAGGTACCTGGAGCGGCAGGGGTCTGACGTGGCGATGGTCAACTACGACGTGCACTACGCATTGAGGTAATTTAAATTCATATTAGTCTGACTTTTAATCAATTCTTTTGCAAGTTTTTGGATTTTGCGTTACATTTTGATAGAATATAAATGTGCGTCAGAATACGATAATCTAGAGGTGTTAAACTTAAAACTAAACACACCGGTAACCTAACCACAAGGCAGTCAAATGAGAACATGTGTGTTTTGTTTGCGCAGGCTATGTCGCGAGAAGCAGTTGTCGGAGGCTTGCGTGAAGCTATCATCTCTGCTGGAGCTGTGGGAAGCGGCGGTGGAGCTCGCGCTGGGCGTGGGCCTGCCGCTGGCCAAGAGCGTGGCCGACCTGCCGCGCGACGAGGAGACGCAGCGGCAGATGTGGCTCAATATTGGTAATTGTTTGTCCGAGTGGCACGCAGTTGTCTAAAGCTGATAGCACTACTAAAGCTGTAAAGCCATCCATTATGTTTATCACAAATTCACAAAAAATACTTAGTTAAATTGGCTACATCTTTACCGTTTTTCGTCGCTCAGTCACAGAATACAATTTAGTACAAATGTTCAGTGTTACTCCGCCCGCACGATACAGACTGTACACACGTACGCGTGGCGGGCGAAAAGCTATCATATAAGTATTTATTTTACTTGTATTTCAGCGGAACACGTGATAAAGAAGAACCAGGACCTAAAGGAGGCCATGAGCTTCCTGCAGGAGTGCCCGCTGATCAAGATCGAGGACATCCTGCCCTTCTTCAGCGACGTAGTCACCATCGATCACTTCAGGGAACCCATATGCCAGTCACTAGAGGTCAGTCGTTCACTCGAAACTGTATTATTGGGAATGCAAAACCAGGAGGGTCTCACTCCGCGCTTAAACTTTTATATTAGCCTACTGCTCGCGGCTGACTCAGTCGAGCCAGCGCACCAAGGATGTCATATGTCGGTTGAGACAGAGCTACGTGACAGAAAAATAAGCGCTTATAATAATAGGCATGCTGCGCTGTGCAATTTTAAATACTTATAGTACTTTTTTGCCTTGCAGCGAGAGTAGCTTATTATTTGAATGACCTCGCGCGGTTGGACTTCTGTAGGTTTAGTGCTATTATATATTCTGTGGTAAAACTTGTTTTCTCATTTTATGTTCGTGTTTTTATCAGAAATAAATTCTTTGATCCTTTATTGTATTTTCAGGAATACAACAACCAAATCGAAGATATGAAAGCTGAAATGGAAGAGGCTACAAAATCTGCAGAATATGTAAGTTTCATTGTTATTTTGGCAAAAACTAAAATCAGTAAATTAAGTCCCTACTCACTAAAACATATTGTGAAAGAGAGCTTGTATGATAGTGCAATTAATATTGATCCGTAATGGGTGGATTTAAAGTTGAAAATCGCATACCACTACAAACATTTCTAGACGCTTTTCTCGCGTAAACACAGTGTCTATCTCGCTTACACTTTACTGGTGTGAGCGGGATATCGCGAGATAAGGTCGATAAATAAGATTTTTCAATGTATCGATTCTTTTCCAGGTGCGTTCAGAGATAGTATCGTTCCGCAATCGTTCAGCGTTAGTTCCCGCGTCGGACGTGTGCAGTTTGTGCGACATCGCATTGCTGCTGCGGCCCTTCTACCTGTTCCCGTGCGGCCACCGCCTGCACGCCGACTGCCTGCTGGCCCACGTGCAGCCCACGCTAGGTAAGGGTTGGCCCACACATCGCATTGCTGCTGCGGCCCTTCTACCTGTTCCCGTGCGGCCACCGCCTGCACGCCGACTGCCTGCTGGCCCACGTGCAGCCCACGCTAGGTAAGGGTTGGCCCACACATCGCATTGCTGCTGCGGCCCTTCTACCTGTTCCCGTGCGGCCACCGCCTGCACGCTGACTGCCTGCTGGCCCACGTGCAGTCCACGCTAGGTAAGGGTTGGCCCACACATCGCATTGCTGCTGCGGCCCTTCTACCTGTTCCCGTGCGGCCACCGCCTGCACGCCGACTGCCTGCTGGCCCACGTGCAGCCCACGCTAGGTAAGGGTTGACCCACGTTTATTAGGCCCACGTGCAGCTCACGCTAGGTAAGGGTTGACCCACATTTATTAGGCCCACGTGTAGCCCACGCTAGGTAAGGGTTGACCCACATTTATTAGGCCCACGTGCAGCTCACGCTAGGTAAGGGTTGACCCACATTTATTAGGCCCACGTGTAGCCCACGCTAGGTAAGGGTTGACCCACATTTATTAGGCCCACGTGCAGCTCACGCTAGGTAAGGGTTGACCCACATTTATTAGGCCCACGTGCAGCCCACGCTTGGTAAGGGTTGACTCACATATATTAGGCCCACGTGCAGCCCACGCTAGGTAAGGGTTGACCCACATTTATTAGGCCCACGTGCAACCCACGCTAGGTAAGGGTTGACTCACATATATTAGGCCCACGTGCAGCTCACGCTAGGTAAGGGTTGACCCACATTTATTAGGCCCACGTGTAGCCCACGCTAGGTAAGGGTTGACCCACATTTATTAGGCCCACGTGCAGCTCACGCTAGGTAAGGGTTGACCCACATTTATTAGGCCCACGTGCAGCCCACGCTTGGTAAGGGTTGACTCACATATATTAGGCCCACGTGCAGCCCACGCTAGGTAAGGGTTGACCCACATTTATTAGGCCCACGTGCAACCCACGCTAGGTAAGGGTTGACTCACATATATTAGGCCCACGTGTAGCCCACGCTAGGTAAGGGTTGACCCACATTTATTAGGCCCACGTGCAGCCCACGCTAGGTAAGGGTTGACTCACATATATTAGGCCCACGTGCAGCCCACGCTAGGTAAGGGTCATAGAGTACATAGACACACTTTGATCGGCACACGTGGTCCACATCTGTCTAATGTATCCTTCAGATTCAAAATGTACATTTCCCAAAATGTATCTTTCCTAAAATGTACACATATACATAACAGGAAGTGGACATTTCGGGAAATGTACCTTTTGAGACCGGTGTACATTATGGGAAGTGAAAATTTTGAACCTGAAGGCAGGGACCGGATACCGATATATTCTGAATATCGATATTTTAACGAAAATATCGATAACGGTATCGATAACTGAGATAAATACCGATATTTGTATCGGTAATATAAATTACCGGTATTTTGTATCGATAATTTTATCGATACCCAGTACTGATATGCTAGGCTGCGAAGCGACGTTGCATGTTTGCGCGCTGCGGGGCGGGCGGGTTGCGGAAAGGTACGGTACGGCAACAGCGCTCAAGCAGCTAGCATGCAACTTATTAATTCATTCAATTTCGTCGAACCGGTTCAAAAAATTATTACCGGTTTCCAAGCCCTGATCCGAAGTGCGAAAACTAAAAAAAACTAAAGGAAATAAAAAAAATTGAAAGCGCAAAAAGGCATTTTATCGGTATTATATCGGTATTTCAGTATCGGTATCAATACTGATAATTTTCTAAAAAAGTATCGATATTCGTGTACTGAAATAAAATACTGATATCAGTATCGATAAATCGATACCAAAATATCAGTTCCGATATCGATATTTCGATATCGATACTAAAAAAATATCGGTATTCCGGTCCCTGCCTGAAGGTAAGGTATAGGTATACTTAAGTTTCCGCTTAATAACTTCGAATGAATTAATAAGAAACGATGTCATTCGTATTACAAGCATTATTTATTCCTCCCAGGTCCAGCTCGTCGCAACAAGCTAGCCGACCTCCAACGGCAGCTGTCCGTGCTATCAGAGATCGAGTTGTCCACCGCGACGGGCAGCGGGCTGCCGCTGCGCGAGCACCTGCGCAGCGACCTCGACGACATCGTCGCCAACGAGTGCGTGTTCTGCGGCGACCACATGATCGAATGCATCGACAAGCCTTTCATACCCGACGAAGACTGGGACAGGGTCATGAAGGAGTGGGAGTAGGCGTAAACTTATTATAGATCGAACGAAAACTAAAAAAATATAAATTATTATACCTACATAGAACACAATCTACTACAAAAGCATTTCATTAAATATTGAACAGCTTTATTCGGCTGCCGCTGCGCGAGCACCTGCGCAGCGACCTCGACGACGTCGTCGCCAACGAATGCGTGTTCTGCGGCGACCATATGATCGAATGCATCGATAAACCGTTTATACCAGACGAAGACTGGGACATGGTCATGAAGGAGTATGTTACAGTACGAAGACAGACATCTTTGGGTGTGCGTAGCGGTGAGGTACGCGGGCGGCGGAAGGAGCGCGCGCTATTGGTTGCTCGCAAGTGTACATGCGCGAACTTATCCCCACTCCTTCGAAAAAATCTCAAGATGTTTGCCTCGAACTGTACTATAGATCTATAGATCTATACTATACGATACTATAGATCGAGCGGAAACTAAAAATGTATAATAAAATTATTATACTTACATTGAACATGATCTACCACAAAAAACATCTCAATCAATATGGAACTTTATTCGATGATTTTTAAAGTTGAAAATCTAGGAGATAGGATCAATTCACTGGCTCCGAATCGAAGCGAATAATTTTATCTCCTAAGAAATTTGGGCATTACGGTATTGATGATAAAGGTGAATTCGGTTTAGTAAACGATTCGGGCCGTTGGGGCGGAAAGGTTCTGGAATGGCGACCGCGCACCGGACGGCGCTCCGTGGATAGGCCCCCCGACAAGGTGGAAAGACGATCAGGGGGCTTACAAATAAGAAACCGTTCAGTTCAAAAGCAGACCTTAAACAGGACTGCTTAAGTCCTGCTTTCATACTAACCGTTGAGGTCATAGTATGAAAAAGTAAGGCAGTTCAATATAAGCCCTGCTATAAGAGCTCATAGCAAGGCCCCTGGTGAAGGTCGCGGGAAGCCGCTGGATGCGGGCAGCGCAGGACCGATCGTCGTGGAGATCCTTAGGGGAGGCCTATACCCAGCAGTGGGTGTCGTGCGGCTGATATGATGATGATGATGAAACGATTCGGAACCATCACCCATAGTCGCCGGTCGCGATCCCGTCTTGTTATTTGTGGAAAAGGGAAGTTATGTTATGTATCCCTTTGATAAAATGAGCTGTTGCCTGTTCAGAAATGTCTTTAAATTTGAAACTGAACATTGATGATAACATGTTATAGTCCATTATCTCTTTTTTCCAGAGTAATGTTTTGAAAATGCCATCATGTACGAGTATTTAAATAAGTGTTTGTATTGAACCTGATTATTTCATAATAATGTTTCTTTATTATTATTTTAGTCTACATCTGTATATTTGTTGCTTCTGTGATATGAAATATAATATATTATAAGTATCATAGCTAAAATGTATTATTATAAGTATGAGAACTGAATAAATTACCCTATTTTTATTTATGTTTATTTTCTATCTCTTTTTAAGATCTATTTTAATAAAGGAAAAATAGTAAAGTAAAATAAAAATCCCAAATTGTGAACTTATATTTATTATGAAAAATGTTGTTATCAATTGATGATAAACAATAAATTAATTAAATATTAGGATTCAAATAAGATAGGTCCAGTTCAAATCCTAAAGGACAACAAATTCCTTTACAATCTCATTTTAATATTAAAAACATAAAATTGTACAAACAAACACTATACATCATGTGAACACCTGTGTTATAATATAATGTACACAAATAATCAACACGAAGAGGAAGAAAGGCAGAGTAGCTCTGTGCATCGAATGAGGTGTATCTACATGCGAAGTAACTATCTAAGGCAAAGCTAAATTATTGACTAGCAGCACCGTCTACGTCCATAGCTTGTGTCTCCTTATCACCCTTATCGTCTACTTGCATGACATCTGTCTTCACATCCGTCTGTTCCTTATGACTATCTTTAGCTTCCTTCTTATTATCTTTACTCTTGTCACGTTTCGTAACTTTCTTCGCGCCTTTCTTGGTAGCTTTCTTATCTACGACCTCTTCGGGTTTGTTCTCCTCCGATGTTTCTGGAGCTTTCGAGTCGTCCGGCCGCGTGTCCGCCGCTTGAGGTTCGGCCGTCGGCTGCTCTGCGGGCGCCGCGACGGGTTCACAACTCGCCACCTGAGGAACGGGCTCATCTTTCTTTTCTTCCTGCAGAGGAGCTGCCTGAAGGAGTTCCGGTTGAGTTTCAGCTTTTTCCTCATCAGGAGTACCCTTCATCTCCACCTCCACGCCGTTCTGTGTGACGTTCTCTTCCGCAGCGTCTGCGTTTTCCTTCATTTCGACGTCCTGAGCCTGCGCCATACGGCTACCTTTCTCGGCCTTGGCTTCTAGTACGGCTATACATTTTTGAATACACTTAATAGCTTCCTTTCTAGCTTGTCTAATGTTCTCCTTGCCGTCCGTTTCGATATTGTCTAATTTAATGAGATTCCTCGTCAACATCTCATCTAAAAACATATACCTCTTGTCTTTCTTGGAGCCGGTAAAATTCTCTACGTCCGTCATCAGGTTTAAGACGTCCGTTTGGACACTCAAGATCTGTGTGATGGGATCGTTGGGGGACGGCTGAGGTTTGGGTTCAGGGGGCGGAGTCTGTTGTTTGGGCGAGGGGGGGCGCTGTGAGGGCTGGGGGGGCGGGGGCTGCTTCTGCTGCGGCGGTCGCGGCTGCGGCTCGGGCTTGGGCGCCGGCGCCGTGTGCTCGTGGTGTACGGGCACTTTGAAATGCTCCTCGGGGTGCATCTGCGGTTTAGGCGATTGAGATCTCTGCGGCGAGGCACCGCGGGCGAAGGCGGTCTGAGGGTACACTTTTTGCTGGACGAAAGGCTGTGGCCCCTGTCTGAACCCTTTGTTGAAAGGTGTTCCGAAAGATCTGGAGAAGTTCGGCGGGGGGTGAAACACCGGGCCGTCGTCGGGGAAGTACTGCTCGCGCTCGGTGTGAGGCTGCGGCTGCGGCGGAGGGACGTATGCGGGCTTCGATTCCCCGAAGTGGCTCCCGTGGTCGACATTTTTGTTGATGACCGGTTCGTCTCTGCCCTCCACGAATATCGGTATGTGTCGGACGTTCGAGTGCTGCTGGTGGTGTTGTTCGGGCGGGTGGCCCTGCTCCTGGTGATTCTGTGCACTCATCTTGGGTGTGTGACTTTGGTTAGCTGTACAATTACTGTCGGGGGGTGCTGACATAGACCTTTGGTTTCTGTCGTCGGCATCGACCAAACTGGGGTCGGCGGGGCTCTTTTGTCCGAGATCGACTGTGTTTCTTAGGCCGTATTGTGGAAGATGCGGTTGCGTGGAGGGTCCCGGGTCCTGTTCAGTCTGAGTGGATGTGGTCTGGTGCTGCGGCGACTGCGGCTGCGGCGCCGCTTGTGCCTGGCTCTGTGGCTCCTCTCGGGAGCTGAACCTGCGGTTCCAATTTGAGGGAAAGTGTTCTCTGAATTCTGGCGGGATGTCGTCGAAGGGGAATCTGTCGAAGCCGCTGAAGTCGTCGCCGAAATCTGCAATCACGAAACGTTTGTTTACACAACCTGTAATAGGCAAACATACAGTTCAGTTCAGTTCTGTCAATGTAAAATTAAAATTTAAAAAATTACATGATTCGATAAATATTTTCAATAATCCAATTTTATTGAACTGACGTAAACGGATTATAAGGACAGTTTGACATCTGTGTTGTTATTTAATGAGTTAATTACGTTTGTTAGCCCGCATCTGTGTTATCGAAATTCTGGCAGATGGCATATACCCATTACAGAGTCACTAGCGGGTGTACCGGCTAAAAACAATAAAGTTAATGTTAACTGTAATTTGACAGATGTATCACATACATCTTAACTTTATTATTTTTAGCCGGTAGACCCAGGTAATGGGTATGTGACATCTGCCAGACAGCGCTGGCGCAGCGACGTATTCGAGATCAGGTGGTATGTGTGAGGTTGGTATGCAGGTACGTACCGTCGGTGGCGTCCTGGCTGGAGGGCCTCCGCTTCCGGGCCCAGACGGCGGGGCGCGAGCGCAGGCGCGCCGCTATGTCGGGGTGCCGCGCCGCGAGCTCGCTCCACGTGCCCGACCCCTCCTCCTCATCAAACGGGAAGCCGCGCTGCAACAACAGACATGCAACGTTAGTTTACTTGCTTTATTAATTGGTTAAGTTACAATAACTATAGATCGTGGCCTCTAGTCATAAATTGTCTTTTCCGCGCCAGCCCACATTGATTGAGCGCACAATGATCTTTAAATGTATACTGTATAGGGTTTATAATCCCATTCCACTGAGTTAGATTCCTTCAGTTTACCAACAGTCCAGTCCAGCTATAATTCTAAATCCTTATATTAAGACAGATACTGAAAGTTCAGCGACTGATATGAGAGCACGACTGACAGAGCTCCGTATCTCTATCAAGTATTTAAATAAAAATCTAGTAATTCGAAAACTCAGAATATGACTGCGATAAAAATCTTATTTCAATTCTGATTCAAAAAATCTAAAGAAAATTTGAATTGATCCTCATATTTATAAATAATGATAATCAGAATAATTGCAATCAAGATCACATTAAGTGGATGCTATAAAATTCCATGAACTTGAATAAAAAAACGTGCAATTTTCGCATCAATGTCAAGAGGGCATAGTCAAGAGGCCGTCTTCAAGTTGAAAAAAACTTATTTCAACATTCAGTAGCAGGAAGTGCGCAGTAATCGAGTCAATTTCATGCAGATTCGAATGCGGATGCGAATTGCTCCCGACGACAGGTGTGCACTCAGGGTTACCTTAGTAAGTTTGTCATAGCCATTAGTCCTGATTTCTCAAGACATTTGTCATTTGATTCTACTATGTCATTGTGGAGAATTTTATGTAAGTACCTTAGTAATTTTGTATTGTAGTTTATTAGGTTAAGGATAACTAGATGTTATTATTAGATATGGCGCACGCGCCGGTATAACTGAGACAATACTTTATTTTAATCGCAATAACGTGTTGATCCAGCCTGTTTATTTGACAGCCCTTAGGAAACGGAAGGCTGAGAAGTGCCCATATATGGCAAGGACGCGGTGGCGACCTTACTGTCGCGTCGCGACTTGTGTCTCGGTCATAAAGCTGCTATCGTTACTCAGATAATAGGGGTCAAGTGTTGATTATAATAAAAGAACTACCAATACAACACTAAAATATTTCTTTTAAATCTGATTCATTAAGATCACGTCGAAATGCACGTGATATGAAGTCCAATTATGCACACGTTGACAATATTACAAGGTGAATTAAAGCATATTTAAATCGAATGATTAATTTTCTGAGAACAAATTTTATTGTTTCTATCAATATAATACGTGGGCGATGTTATTGCGTTTCTGCATTAAATAAAAGAACGAAAACAATCTACTTTGAGTATCAAACCTGTTTTAAATTGTTTTTTTTAAGCTTCGGATAGTAGCATCGAGAAGCTTACATGTTACTAAATTGTGAAGTTTTCCTATTATGCATTCTGTGGTATTTCTAAATAATATTAAAATAAATTAGCCATCATACTATTGCACAATAATTAGCATAAATATCTAGAAAAACAACCGTTTTGTAACGTCGAACAAATGTGACAGAAACTACCAAATCCGGCATCAAACGCGTAAGACTATGCAAAATACATACAATTTCTTTTTCTTCGTGTTATATAAACGTTGCCAATGTCCACATGGTGACATCACCCTCGTGGGTGAGTCGAACAAAAACCAATGGCAACCTTGCGTCATACGCGAATCAAAGTGGTCGTTTCGTACGAAAAACGAGCAAACAATAATACAACTAGGATCACGTGCCGTAAAGTGTGACATATGAACTAGACTAGACATTTACGGCTTTACCACTAAAGATTTTAAAACACTGTTTATCGGCCAAATACTCAAACTCAGAACCATAGAAGTTAAAGCGATCTTAAATTCAAAAATAATTACAGATTTGAGAGAAACTCTATGAGACTGACAGCTTCCTTAAAGTTAAGGAGACCTCAACAACCAAAGATTTTAGATAAGATTTTGGGTATTCGTCCGTACAATATTGACAAAAAAGTGCCAGCATCACATTTAAACAGTGTTTGTTTAAGTTAAATACATGTTTGAAGTGTTTTAAAATCTTTTGTGGTAAGGCTGATTGATTTTGCTTAAAACATCTTTCATCAATTTATCTTTTATCGAACTGCTGGATGTAATAACATTTATCAGTTTACTCCTAAAATAATTGAAGTTTAATATTAACCGCAACACAGGCAGTGATCAGCTGACGTAATCGCAGTCAATGACCGCTGAAATGCCACATAACTGAAACGCATCTTGCGATTAGCAATTAGATGAGCGTATGTAATTCAAGTACAGGTATACCCTACATCAAAACATACAGCACGACGATTGAAATACATAATTATATTCATAGTTATACTCGTAAGTGGTCGGAAAATTGTTGCCAAGAATAAACAAAAAAGTTTAAATTCCGCCTCTGCCTATTGCGATTTGGTAAATAAATTAACATATATTTGACATAAAAACTGACCTACATATCCAGAGGTAGACTATTCCATATAAGTTTAGATACGAAAACGTCCTCCTATGAAAATAAGAAATCGTTAAAGTCACCGGATAATAAAAACAAACGAACCATATTAGCGTGAACATCAATCGTAGGCGTCAAGTGACACATGAGACCGTCCGTTTATGTACTTATATGTATGTATAAGCAAGTTATTTTACCATCTAAGATAAATAATGGGGTGACATCACCAGCCCGAGATAGACGGTTGAAGCACGTGGATTTGCGAGGGAACGATTGGGATTAGGGCTTGAAGTCCGGAACTCCGGTTTTGGTCTAGCTCCGGAGTTTCGAAGAATTTCAGCATCGGTTTATAAAACCGGAGTTTCACTCCCAAAATCGGAGTTTCGATTTTCAAAAAAAAATTAAAGTAAGCATTTTAATCACCGTGGCCATATACCCCTGGGCGGTGTTACAGTCTCTCCAGAGGTGCCAAGTGGACTACAGGTATATCGAGGTGCTGACTGAGGTACTTAAGTATACGAAAATGCCACCATGTCGATCCGATTACAGAACCAGCCTTATTGTCTAATTTTCAAAATCTATCGCAATCACTTTCATTTGACAGATGGATGTGGACACATTGCTGCATTTCTTTGGTATGTTTTAATTTGTGCCAAAAATAAGCATCGATGTATGTATCACATCCTGAAAGCGATTGTGATAGATTTTGAAATTAGACAATTAGCCCCCTGAGCACAAATCCCAATCCAACTGCAGCGATGTGAGAAACAGGGAGACGTCATTTCTTAGAAGTTGTTCACAGCGCTTTGGAGGATACTATAAGCTCTTGAACTGTAAAGGACTTGGCAGCAACATTAATGTCGAGTACCTAACACACCTTCGTTTTGCAGATCAGTTCTCACGGCTGAGGCCTTGTAAAACCTGAACATACTCGTAATGATCGAATATTTCCGTAGTGTTTTCGAAAAGAGTGTCTCTTAGGGTGAACATGGATGGATAGATGAAACATGAACATAAGACAATAATCATGTCGAATGGCCATGCTGTATTTACCCGCTCCTTCATGTTAGGAACAAACACAATACTCGAAGTTCTAGACCATTACCTAGGATAAGATCATAAGACAGACAGAAAATATATCTCTCGTTGAATTTAGCTCGAATGGGCAGTATTCGGAAAGCTTTTAAAAATCTTCGCGTCAAACTTACTTCAGTGTTTTTAGACGAAAAGACCTTGATCAGCGTGTGTTGCCAGTGATGGATGACTAAAGGCAGTGAAACGTGCTCGCTAACTAAGGGTCTCATAAAAAGGCTCAAGTTCACCCAGCGACCCAGCGTGCCAATGGAGAGAGCCAAGTTCGGCGTTTTCCTGCATGATCAAATCAGAAATCAGTAGGAGAACTAAAGTAACCGACATCTCTCTAAGGATTGATCAGCTGAAGTGGCAGTGGCCGAGGCACTTAACAAGTAGGGATATCAGATTAGAGAATAGAGAACCGATCGCCATTGGGGAGGAAAGGTTCTCGAATGGCGACCGTACACAAAACTCTTCTTGGGAAGGCTCCTGACAAGGTGGACCAATGATCTGGTGACTAGTGAAGGTCGCGGGCTCGTGGGGCGCCGCTGGATGCGAGCAGAGCAAAATCGATCGTTGTGGAGATCCTTGAGCGAGGCCATAACCAACAGTGGATGTCGTGTGACTGATATGAATATGATGATGAACCAACACTCGACAAATTTGAGTGGCGTAAAATGTAAGAAAAATGTATTTTAAGTCGAATTATTTGCGCAATAAGCAAGTAAGTTCCTAAGTGATTCAACTTATTAATTTATCGATGACAAAACGAGTATATCTTGATTTTCGGTTAGCTAATAACCTCTATAGACACGCTAAAACTACCACTGCAATTTTATTTAAATAGAGACTGAAAACTCCGGAGCTCCGGAACTCCGGAGTTGGAACTCTGAAAATCGAAACCCAACTCCGGAGCTGAAAAATACTCCGATTTTCAAGCCCTAATTGGGATTGTGTTTGGCCGTTCGACCATGATATTGACGAGCAGCAGGAAAAACATGCACAACTACTTTTTTCAAACGGAACACAATACAACATGTCCGTTGTCGCCGCACATTTAAAGGATTTATCGCAATAAAATTTGAACTCCGTATATTTAGATGGACTAGAATGCACTTCAGTCAGAGAGAGAAAGCAGACATAAAGAAGGATGTGTCGCAACTACTCGTCTGGTTCAAAGAAAGTTAGAAAAAGAAAGAAAGTTATTGATGGAGTGAATGACAATAGGCAGATATTTGCAACATAGCCGCAGTCTGTTAAACTTTACTAATTTTTGATTTACAATTAATGCCTCATTTTTTCTCCATTTAGGTAATAATACTTTTTCCCTAGCATGTTTAAAGTCGTATTAACAAAAGAATATTAATAATATTGTATTACCATTAACATTTCTTTCAGTGTCTTAGAGTATTCTCCTCCGAGATATAAACAAACTTTTACTGAATTTACTTTTTGGTCTGGTGACAGCTCTAAGCTAAAGATAGAGAGATTTAACTTGTTAATTTTTAAATTAAAAGTTTTAATTTGTATTGTATAAGTAGAACTCAGATTTTAGAAATCTCGCTACCGATCGTTAGTTTTTTTCAACTAAAAAGTCACCAACATACTTTAATCATCAGCAGTAACAATAATCTACAATCAATATTCATTAAATAATAGAATTAGTAAGTAAGAGACTCTATTATAAATGGCATTTCGATACCGGCTGAGCATGCGCCGCGCCGCCCGCTCAGCCGACTGCGTGACTCACGAGACTCGCGTGCGAGTGACGTCAAATTGTTTACACTGTTTTACAGTATTCTACTTCGGTTCAAACTTCGTCGATACAATAGTATATTGGATTGGGAAATGCAAACACTAAAATTTTAAAACAGACTTTATGGATTTTTTTTGAAAAGTAACTAAATTAAAATTGTCTTCATCTATGACGAATGATGATCATCAATGAAATGCATAATAAACGAAAATACGAAAACGTTTCAATATTTAAATAACAAAAGACTTTCAAAATGTTGTGGTGGGGAATGGGGATACGTCCAACAATAAATAATTTCACACCTGTGTAATGGGGAATGTCTGAAAAAAATCAAATAGGCTTAACATTTTTTATTGGTAGGAATAAGCGCCCTTATCACGGATCTCCATATATTATAGAAAAAAAATCAGGTCAGTGATAAAAAAAGAAAAAAAAAAGAAAAATCGCTTACAGAAGTAACAGCAGAATGGAGATGATCCCCTTGCTGTTCTTTATCACCACATATAAAAAAAACAACTGACAAATGACATTTCTGCATAGCCATTTTTTATGTCAAAGTGCAGTTGACACTTAACTTTTTTTAATATGACTGTGGTGATGACTAGGGAATAGCAAAAGAATAATCCATTCTCCCTGTACGTTTGCGAAAACAAAATAACTTAAAATTTTCCACACAACCAAAAATTCTGAAACTTGTTTTATATCCCGCTAAATTCAAAATTGCACTTAATAGTTAACAACCAATTAATTATATTTGGCCTCACATTTTTAGAAGTAAACAAAATTCAGTTTTATAAGTAAGTTACATTGTTATTGTTACTCGACACTTTATTGTCATTACTTAGTAGTGGAAACTGTTTAGGCTAATGTAAATTGATGTATGTTGTAACTACATGTAAAAATTTATGCTGTATGTTTCCCAAGAAATAAATATAATTTAAATATAATATTAATAAAGGAAGGGAGCAAATTGCTACCCATAAAAAAAATTCAGCTAATTCGATTTTTTTCAAACATTCGCCATGTATCAGCGGGAATAAATATGATGGTTAGTATTTCAACTTGTAAATATTAACATGTACTGCAATCTCGCACCTCGCGCTGGCCAATTTGACCATGCCACCACCTGGCTAGCTTCCAAACAAACAAGGGAAACATTTCTTATACGACCGACACCTCGTTATACTTTAAATAGCCATGTTTTCAACACATGACTACCCTTTCTGGGAAACTATTTATTTTAATGCGACGAAAACCATGTCTTTGGTTCTTATTTATCGAAAAGTATTCCTTTTGTTTGCCGCCATTAACAATCCATTATCCTCATTAACTTTGTTTAAATAAAGTTATATGTAACAGGTGTCAAATTAAAATTATAAACAAAAACACACTATTCTTTTATTGGGCAGTCGCGTAGTAACAAAACGAAAATTCACTTCACAAACTTATCCAAAAGTGTTAAAAGTTTAATAAAAATATCTATCAATTTACAACCTACCTCGTCTCTAGAGTTTCCGTGGTATTCCGGTGGCTTATCTACTACAACAGGAGATTCCATGTCTTAAAGCTAAGCACTGAACGTATCACAGATAAACACTTCACTTGGATGCGTGTTACACGCGATAATTCTGATTCGAACAATATCACTCTCTGATGTCTCGTTCTATACTGCGGGGGTCGGCGGCCCTCAACTGCTTTTATACGACTAGTGGGCCCGTGCGAGACGATTCTCGAAACTACTCCAACCATCGAGACGACCGTGTCCCCACAGCGAGCTATGACTTCATTAACGCTACCGTTACCTGCTCGGGTATATGCAGTCTCATAGAAGCACGAACCAAGCGGGCAATGTATTCAAACAATTGAGTCGGTCCGAATCAATACAAAAACACAGTGGTAGAGGTATTATACGCCTGCGCTGTGAAGCTCTCTGGAAGTTTCGCAATACAACCGGACTTTCAACCCCCCGAACTTTATAGATGTTCTCTCAGGATATAGGAGAGGAAAAAAAGAAAAATGCTCATAAAGTGGCGGTCACATTATTGAAGACACCAGTCAATTTTCATACAAACGAGGTAACTTTGAAGACTTGGTTCTCCGCCAAGGATTGACCTAGCTGTGATCTGATGATAGCCACCCAGGGAGTAAATGGAGGAGATCCAGGTCGCTATACACACCCAACTGACCTGATCAGCTTTCTAAGAGATTAGGATCAGAGTTTTCAGTTTCAGGATTTCCATACATTTTTAGGCTAATTTCGCGGTATTTTTAAACATATCGAAACAGTTCTTCGAATTCTGATCAGATCTCGTAAATTTTATTATGATTTACACATACCTTACGTTTTAGGAATTCTATACATTACCTAGGTATTAAATACATTACCGGATTATACACATTACCTGTAACATATACACAAAATACAATGTAGCTGTCGACATGCTATAAAGTTTCGATATAAAAGATTAATCAATAAGAACGCCATATATATACGCCATAAATGCATCGAGCTTTCGCATCATAATATCATTCGATTTGCCTTATTCGAATATGTAAATATTCACGTAAAACCGTGTGAGACTCGAAGGATAGTCGCATAAACGAAACACCGCTTAATATAGCTATGTAGGTATGCATCATTAATTTTCAAAAAAATTTTTTTGTAAGAATGCCTACGATCTAAAACATGAATATCCCATCATAGCCCTATTAGTGAAAAATAATATTTGGCCGGTCCACTTGAATTTAAAAGATCATCATGATCGTAGATATTATGCTTTACAATCCTGCCTACCTACTACGCTAATTCTCTCGAGCAGTCTCGGGTTCAGATCCTGTTTGGCGGCTGGAAGGTAGGGTTTTTTTGCGACGAGCATTTTGTTGAATTTTGTTCCCGAGTCACGTTATTATTAGTTAGATATTTAGTTACGAGCTCTACTGAGTTTGGGGACTAAATAATTGGCGAGTTGTCCAGAAATTATTTATTGATGATAGGGTTATTTTGATCATACCTACACTTCGTTTTTGTAAGTATTGCTATCTTTTTTTTGTGCTGGTATTCAGGATGCTATAATTTTCATTCCAATTGGACGCGTTTCTCTTTTTCAAATTGACCTCAGGACTGAATCATTAGCGTGTTTGATTTTAACCCTATTCTCTTAAAACATGTCGTTACTCTTTACATGTTAGCAATACTATAACTACAGCGTAGGTAGAATACAGTAATATTATGTATTTGGATATCATCAACGTCACGTCGCTGCGTCTTACTTTTTTTTATCCACAACGGAATAGTGCTTAGCTGAGGCCTCACCCACCATGTTAAGTGACGATTAGGCTAAAAGTGTAAGCGCACTACACCGGAATCCTCACCACTGAGCCACGGACTAGTTTATTTTATATTCAATATTGTATTATTGAATTGAGGGTTTCCTATAGGGTTGCCAACCGTACTATAATATATAGTATTGTACTATATTTCGGGTCTGCGTACTATATACTGTTGAAGAAATATATAGTACGCAAAAATACTATATTTTCACTATCGAACGCTAAGAAACAAATCTTATTTTTTTAGATTTGTGATCGTGCATTGCTTGACTGATTCGATAGCGTGTACTTGTGAACGAACTACGTGAACTTGTCAATATCAAATTCAAAAGCTTCAAACGATAGTTTGGTCATTGGTTGGTCTGCTGATGCTCTATTTTTGTTTTGAGATTTTATTGAGTAATCATCTGCAAAATATAAAATGAGAAATATAGGTCTTAGATATTAGTTATGGAAAGTGGTAGCGATAACGAAAGTGCGTCAAGTTCAATTCAAGTGCGTCGCTAACGCCGATTAAAAAGCTAAAGATACAAAAAAGACTCCAAAAATATCCAAAACTTATAGTTAAAGTAAAAAAATATAGTTTTTATTAAAATAAATAAATAAAAAAATATATTTGCCTATTAAATACTATATATTTTTTAAGTGTTCTATATTTTTTATAGCCGAATTTGAAAAATACTATATTTCGTCAAAGATATGTTGGCAACCCTAGTTTCCTATCATATTATATTACATTTCTGTTATTCAATTAAGCTTACCGCAGGTACACCCAAACAAAACAGATATAGGTGTTATTAACAAAATCATTTTATCTCTTTTTAAGCATTTTATGATTTAATCAAATTGAATCAAAACTGCAAAATACATGGGGAATTCATATTGTAATTACAGTCCAATACGTCTTTCTTTACCATCTACACCGCGAGTGTTTCATATTAGAAATCAATTATTATTATCAAACCCTTTCTAAACAGTTAATATTATATATCAATAATCAACTTTATTTCCAAAAGTGTTAATTCAATTCAATTCAATTTTTTATTGCTATTCCACAATGGTTGTTCGGTCTTAGATTTAACAAAATGGTACATTATGGGCCCTGTCGGGCGCAGCTAATGAGAAGGGAGGAGGGCATAATTATAATTATATTGAGCTGGGCATAAATTGTTAGTGTGTCATTCATAACATCTCATGAAGGGAGCAGAATGAACAAAGTCAATAGCCAATCACAGATATGTTTGCCAATTTGCAAATTGCGTTGCACTGAGCAATCATTTTGTTTGGTGATAGGTAAAATGAATAGAGCCTAAACCGGAACGTAAAATCTGACCAAAATAGATTAACACATTCATTGCATGATCGCGGCATATTTCTTACATTTTATTAAGTAAGAGTGCCAAAATAAACCGTAACTACTGAACTCATCAAATCCATCAGACATAAAATATAAAGTTCGCTATTCGCTTACGAGAGAGAGAGAGAGAGAGAGAGAGAATAAGACTGAAGTAAACAACAACAAAACGGGAAGTAAACAAGATATTAAACCTCATCAAAGAGACAAAATTGCGTAAATCGGATGTAATTTTCAGATCTACCAAAGCACACCCAGCGTTGCTTAACATACATAATAAACATGATCAAGCAAGATGTAAAATTGCTAAAGATATGTATCCAATGCCTACATTTGCTCACTGAATGAATAAATTCAAATATTTAACTCGGAAGTCCATTTCCCAAACTCTTTAACAGTACTTTTAGCAAGTCAAACATTCTTCCATCCAATGTAGGAGATACATCAAGATCAAACTGGATATTATAATAAGCAATAGAGAAAAGGGGTTTCACTGACTATTCATGTTATAAGAAAATCTACAAATAGAACTAAGGATTAAACAAAAAATAAACTTTTGTCAGATAGTTTAAACTGTAAACCAAATGTTGGATGATAAAAATACCGATACTCTGTATCAGCGCATTATAAGTTGTGCGCTGATGATGCATAGCACAGCGAATAATAACATCTTCCATAAATTATACTTACTTCTACAAGGCGAGGGGAAAAGCAAAAGATTCCAAAATGTTGGCATGTTGGACCAGTGTCACCAAAAACTGTGATGTTTCACGCTATTTATAATTTAAGGAATGCATCGTGTACTCACGTTTCGTTTCATTTTACACTGCCATTGTATTTTTATTCAGGATTGACAAAGCAACGAATGAATTGCAATTTTTCTTTACGATTGCCACACTGAATTGATTTCAACTCCAGCAACCGTCGGTCAGCTCCGTCTGAGCGTCGGCACGCTGTGTTGTAGGTAGGTGCCGCGAATCACCGAAATAGAACTTTTGGAATAACACTAAACAAATTATATTTCTTGCGTCACTGAGCAACTCTTGACGAGATGAAGATCAAGAGCGGACGTACACGTCTCGCGCTGATCCCATTCCGTGGCTTTCTCACAGAATAGAGCTTTGTGTCGAATGCATTCGTTATGCGTTTTGATTTACCAACACCGCAAAACATAACTGACCTATAAAGTTCGTAACGTAACGTAAAAAAGTAACGTTCAGCTGGTTATTTTATATATAAAATCAATACGTTGCAGCCGTAGTGTGCCTTCGATATCTATTAGACTTCAAAAACTTTAATTAACCGTACATTGACAACATCAGCTGTTTTACACCAACAGCATCAACATGTTATTGTCGTCTGATTGTATGGCCTCAAAAGCATTTGGGTCTAATCGTATGAAGAAATTTTCCTTCCTCTATCTAGGTGCAGTAAAAGGGAAGTCCTTGAGCTGCCCACTAGTGCTGCTGAATCATCGTCGCCCACGCGCCGGCTCTAACAAACTGCAAGTAGTAGTGTGATCACCTAGTTGAGTACCACAGTAATGCAAAATGCACTTGGCGTTAGGGCTATCAGAAATTAGGTCAATCGATCTAAATCTTTCCAAATTATAAATAGATCGATCGTAAGAGGTACTATCGACAACAATTCCGCTTTGCCACTCCTAAGGTTAAAATAGCTTGCACGCCGCGCGCCGACCCGTCACTGCAGGGAGCAATACTCGCGCACAATTTTTTTTTTGCAAAGTGGTAAAGCATGCGAGTTGCTGATCCAACCTGTATAACGGGTGTAACAAGACCTTCAACGAAGCTGAAGTCCACGTATTCCGCCCATCATCAGGATCATTTTTGTCTTTTAGACTATACCTGGGAAACCAATAGCTACAAAGTTATTGAAGGTCAAAGTTAAAAAATTATTTACAATTTTTTTATGAAATCTTATTTTAATCGTTACTTCCAACTTTTTGTCCAAAGAAACATTATTAAAATTTTAAGTATGTCGTAACAAACAATAGCTTCAAAACGTCGTCACTCGATGTATCTCATGAGCACGCACATAAACGCTGCCTTTCAACTCGGCCGCACTCAGCTGTGTAGCATACACTCGCAGGCGCGGTCTGTTGTACGCGTTATATTGCGTGGTAATGTATGCAATGCTTTTTTAAAACCAAAAATCAAAATCGTTTACGTAGCAATAATTTTAAACAGAAATGGTCCTGATGATGGGCAGAAAACGTAGACCTCGGCTTCGTTGAAGGTCTTGTTACACCCGGTATAATTACATTTCATTTCTGAAAATGAAAGGCTCTTTCTAAACTGAATACTTAAATACTTTAGCTTTCTAATGAAAATAAATCTGTAAATATTTGTCAATAAAAGCAAATGTTAATTATCATGGTGGTGACAAATTTCACTAACAAAATTATGTATTAACTCTTTAATTCAACAATGCAATGCAGCCCTAATAAATTATCCACTCGGTGAGAGGTGGGACAGTTGGTTCTCTAATGATAATAAATGAGTTTCAAATAGAAGTGGCCTTACAAAGCTGTTCATTATTGTGACAACTGTATTACAGGCAGTCAGTTCTGCATGTGCCGATTTAAATAGCATTATTTTCAGGACCTACGTACGTACACCATAAAATAAAACGGGCATTTTGATCAATTCAAAGTCAATTGAGTGTTTAGAATTTTCAGTTGAAAAAGCATTTGCAAAGAGATTTATTTCTAGAAACATGTGTAATATCGAAACAATGTTTTGAAAGCTAAAATGTGACATTACATAAAATCAAAGGAAAAAGCACGAAATAATTGAGTTTCAATGGTTTTGATATTATAACTATAGTATCTAAGTAACAGCGGCCAAATTTTTATTTGACTTGTAGTCTGCTATTGGCAACATTACATTACCTACGGATTTATTAGATCTCGAAGTAAGTATTATGTTAGTGTCATTGGTGTCATGAGAATTACATCATAAGTTAATTCATAACAGTGATATTGTAGGAGCTAGCGTCATTGTCCCACCTTTATTCAGGTGGAGCCTGGATAGCGTGACGCTTGCCTATTTTAATTCCACTTTAGTATAATTAGTACCTACCTACACATATATTTACACTTTACATCAAATATCTCGATTTTATTAACCAACTTAGATGACCGTAATCTTTATCGTCGTCAGACTAATTCATGTCGAATTCGATAACGTTTTATGTGACAAAAAAAATTATGCTTAAATGATCTCACAGAATGGCACATTAACTTTTATTTACGCAGTACATGGCCCAGTTCAATTATGACCACATTCCTGGCAAATGCTCAATAAACTGTCTCGTTGGAAATTGGGTTTGGACTTGACATTGCTAAAACATCAACGAGTAGGTACTTCAGTACGAGTATTTCAGACACGAAAGGATAATAAAATAATGAATTTGGAGAAAGACACGAACACGATGTTACTTATTCTGGCGTTTCTAAATCTGAAAGATACTTATTTATTTACATTGTTTGGTTAAATTTCAACAGAATTCGTTTGATCCATGTCAATCAATACATGCCTCAATGATATCTTTGCTTTTTGAAGTCTGCGTAGTATTTATAAACAAATCTGAATATGTATAAAATCTCAAGAAGCTTTAAAAGGAAACAGGAAAATAAAGCATCTACATCGTTAACAATCTTAAATCTATTTATGGAGATGACATGTGGACACAGTTGCATACGACAGCGTAATTTGCACATAATTATATTCGCCATTTAGACAATGTTAGATCAGGCGAATCTATACGACCCATGTATAATTGATCAGTCACAATTCATCAATTTCTATACGAATCCAAATGAAATGACCCTTGAACTTATGATAAATGGCATTTATTCCCAACCATGAAAACACTTCTGGAGCCCGCGCCACCAATCCCACGGAATACAGAAGTCCAACGGAATTTTAATGAATCTAAAATATACAATGTTTAATTGCTATTGGAAAAAAGCTTTTTTCCAATGTCTTAATTAAACGATACCAGCAGCGCCTCATCCAATGAAATTCTTTTGTGGCGCAATGCTACGTTAATTTTTCAAAACAAGTGTTTGATTGAGTGATATTCATAAAACGTCAAAAAATAGAAATCACAATAATAGCAAGAGACCTAATTAACATTAGTAATACTTACATGTAGTACAGAACCTATGATAATAGGTAGCAGAATGGCTTCCTACGAGAAATTAGCAGAGTGTGAAACAAGTAAGACTTTAAATCAGCCCTATTCACAGCCAGGGACCAATTTAATAACGTGACAATTTGGTTTACATTGCGGTGTAGCTATGAGTAGTTTGTCAATTTTCTAATTGATTGACGCAATGGATATGAAATTGTAATGACAGTTGACAAATTGTCATGTTTATAATTTTGGGCCCAGGACCTTCCCAGGACAGAAACAATCATGGACATTTTAATGTAATTTATGTCGGGTACACACAAAAAAAATAGCTACTGCCAGTACAATACAATAGGGTTTTATTTTCGTGTGTCTGTCATTGTACACTTCTCAGACGACACGCTTCACGCATCGCCGGTTTGTCTTATTGTTTTGATTATGAATTGCATGTATGTAATATTACTAATGAAACAAGATACTAAATCGGATAACCTCGAAGAACAATGGAATTTCAGGTACCTAGGTATTGTATGACTCTGTTAACCTATCTCTTGCTTAAGAGCTAATTAGATCATCCTGAATGTCGGACCCGATATGACGTCACTCCTAAATTCAGAGCAGTGTAATTGCATTCAGGAAGCTAGGATCCGATTTAGGATCCTAGTTAGGATAGAAATTGTCTCCGACATAACGGATGCTAAATCGGAAGCACTTAGGACAGTGTAATCGCATTCAGGACGCTCGGCTCCGACACAGTAGTACCACAGCATAAATAGTACAGTCAGTCAACGCCTTTTATGTTGGCGAAAAAATATCCGCCGCGCCGTTCGTCTAGATAGACAGTTGGCGCAACGACTAAAAGTATATAAGGGTTGTCACTCTGTGATTTGCTTTTTTTTGACCTACATCAATATAAAAAACAAAAAAACCTGCCTCTGAAAAGCAAGAAATAATATATAAATCATTAGCTACGCATTATCATTTTTATAATAAAACACGTCTATTAAAGTCGGGTGGGGCTGGAGTACCTACAACTTTCTTTTTTATTCTAAAAGCCCCACCCGACTTCAATAGACGTGTTTTATTATAACAATGATATGATAATGCGTATCTAATGATTTATATATTTTTTCTTGCTTTTTAGAGGCAGGTTTTTTGAAGTCGTTTTTTTTGTTTTTTAAACATTTTTTATTTTTTTTATTTTTAGTATAAGTACCTTCCGTATTAGGTAGTGTAGGTATATTATTTAGGTAGTAAAATCGGCTCAGCCAAACGTGAGATAATCGCGAAGAAACGTACATACATATACAAACTGAATACCTCCTTTTTTTGAAGTCTGTTAAAAATACTACACAAAGGTATCCCTCTCCCAACAAAAACAATCATCTAATTCGGTTCATAAATAACAAAGTCGTCAAGGTAGTTGATGTAAAGTCATAGTATTTTCGGGATTACTTGAAAACTACTGACCCGATTTGAAAAAAAAAAAATTGGAACCATCTCGCAAGAAAACTCAATCGAACAACAAAATAATCATCAAAATCGGTCCATAAATGTCGAAGATACGCGCGAATAACGATAACAAAAAAGTATACAATCGAATTGAGAACCTCCTCCTTTTGATGAAGTCGGTTAAAAACTAGTTCAGATTAGCGTTGAAAATGACACGTACCTACCTAGCTACCTACATATACCTCCTATTTACCTAGCTTTGTATTTTTACAGCTACAAGAACATTCGTTTAACTACTGTATGATCGTAAAGCTGTGATATCGGATACGACATTCAGGACGGTCTAATTGGCGAATGAATTTCTCGTCCTAAATCGGACACTAAATTCCGGGTCCGACATTCAGGATGGTGTAATAAGCGCATTAGGTAAAGTAATCAGGGTTCGAGGAGGACTAAAAATATTCAATTTTTTTTTGTTATGTTTTGTTATGCTTATAAAACACATATGCAATCAGTATACATCAATAATACAATAAAATAATAATGTGGCGGTTATACAAAATGGATATGTATCACATTTTTGATATATATCATAAATATCCGATATTTTGATATTAATAATAAATATCGGATATTTTCGAACCCTGAAAGTAATGATGCTAGTACAGATTGTACATTTTACGTCTGTTAACTAAACATAATAACACCTCAATCCTAATCACATAGTTGCTAATGACGACTTGCTAGTTACTACGTATAGTATAAAAAGCATAAGAAACTATAGTTATTGTATTAAGTGCAAAGATTGTTTAAGTGAAATAATTTAACCACCAGAACTGAAATGTTGCCATATGCTCGATTCCAACAAACGATTATTCATTAATTGATTACTTTATCTGATCAGAAAACAGCTGGTTTAATAATTAAACTTATCAACATTGTCAAAAGAGCCTTAAGCACAATATCAAACATTAACTTTGTTAATTGTTTGCTGAATTATCCATAATCAATTTTAATTATGTAGATACTGAATTATACTTTGTTTTTTTTACGCCGGGACGCGGCGGCGTTTATGGAAACCCTTCAGAGCCCCAGTAATAGGGTATATGCATAAGTCACAGATTTTGATAAATTTGAGGACACGTAAAAAAACATGCAGGAAATAGAATAAAATAATTAAAATTTAGGATAAAATAATTGAATTTAATAGGATACAATTTTATAAGAAGAAGTCTTGAATACTACTCCGGAAGGAAACAATACCCAAATACAAATCGTTCTTAGATGAAGATCTGAACAACGGAAGGGTTTACTGGAAACTGGATTATTGTAATTAGGGAATGCAATCTCGATCTCGCGAGATCTCGATTCTTGCGAAATCTCGATTCTTGCGAGATCTCGAGTAATTTTTCGAGATTCAATCTCGAAAACAGGTAATCTCGTTTTTAAAATATCGTTCCACATCTCGACATTCTCGACCAAATCGATCGAGATCACATTCGAGATCGAGATTGAGCGCGCGTTGATTGACTGATTTACAATTTTTTCACTTTGAAGGTTATATGGACGTTACTACAAGTAAATTGGCGGTATGGCGTTACTTCAAAAAATCAGAGGATGGATTGACGGCTAAATTCAAGTTGTGCAGTGTTATACGTAAATGTACAAAAGGTTCACCGTCATCAAACAGGCTTAAATATACACTGAAAGTCCATTCATAAAAAAACAGTTAATTAATTTTGTTGTTTTCTTCTAATACTTATCTTTTCTTTAATAAAAGTTGATTATTTAAATTTTTGCTCAATTATCATTGTTTTTTTTTACAAAATATTATCACATAGGTAGGTAGTTTATAATCAATTTGTCAATTTTTGATCAAATAATAAGGTAAGTAAGCATCTTAAAAAAATTAAGCTAATCTCGATTAAAGCGAGATCTGGTCAGATTATTTAACGAGATCTCGAATGGCTCAATCTCGAATTTAAATTTTGAGACGAGATCTCGATTCGTCAATTAACAATGGAAAGTCTCCCGTATCTCAGAACAGAAGCGGTGCTGAATACTGGAAGGGATTCCGTATACGCGCCGCCCCGCCACGACGTACTATTACCGTGGCCCCGTTGTCTATGTTAGAATGATTTCCATTTTAAAAACCATGAACTGTAATGATCACTCACTATTTGCTACGCGCGGCCTAGATTTCATTCGCGCAAGAAATAGAGTAGGTACAGGCGAGTTTTCATTAGCAATAATAATGGTAAGTTATAGTCAACAGGCCAGTGGTTACTAACCTACTAATAGTGCCTCGTGAATTCTGAATTTTATTCCTATGCGTTAAATAGAACTTGCACTGCCACTTGATTTAACAACAATAACTGACAAATAGGCACCTTGACGCAACCAACTATCACTACACCCACTGATGCCCGCTGCCCGCCCACTGTCCACAAAATCTGCAATCTATAATGCAACATGGATTCATTCATCCAAACAAGACGTAGGTAATTTGTTCATTTTCTGCGCGAAAAATATTAATAGAGTTTTAGCTTCAATATTATTTAATTAACATGTAGTGGTCCATAGATGAGATCCTAAATCTTCTTCTTAATTAAATTATTTTTGATATTCTTCATTTTAGAAATTTTGATCCATTTTCCTAGACTAGACTAGTTTCATTGAAAACCGAACAACTGGGTTTTCGGCACATTTTAAATTATTAAAAAACGCCGGGTTTTTTCACATTTCCGGTTTTTTGTTCTCTCTTTTGAAAGTCTTCGAAAACCAGGGTTTTAATTTTGGTCGGTTTTGCATTCCCTGGTGTATCTTGGGAATCGGACTCAGGACCCCTGGGTCTTGAACAGATCAGATTCGAACCACTACACCACAGAGACGGTTTATGAACTATCTAGAATTCTAGATAGTCCTAGTGTATTCTAGATTAGTAGGTACCTAGATTATAGCTATTTCTGTAGACAAGTTTTTTTGCAATCATGTAATTACCTAATACATTATATGTATTAAGAAAAGTACTTAATTAAGACTTAAAAACTTACCTCTAAAAAGCAAGAAATAATATTCGTATGATAAAAATACGTCTATTGAAGTCGGGTGGGGCTGGAGTACAAATTCCTTTTTTTTATTCTAAAAGCCCCACCCAACTTCAATAGACGTATTTTTATTATACGAATATTATTTCTTGCTTTTTAGAGGTAGGTTTTTTGAAGTCGGTTTTTTGTTTTTTATTTTAAACAATTAAGTTTAAGTTTATTTCGTTTAAGTTTAAAAAAAACTATTTTAAACAATTTTTTATTTAACTGCGATTTCTTTTAGTTTCGATCAGAAGTTCTAAATGGAATGGAGTTACAAAATCATGGGACAGGTACCATCAGATATATACCACTATATGTTATGTAGGTACATGTGATTAGTCAAAATTATCTTGAGATGTAGAATCATTTAGCCTTGTACAAAACAATGTCCTATGTCAATATCCAGAGTAAACAACACACAATAGCTTGGAATCCGTATGACAGCATGCAAGTTCTTTGAAAAACATTATTGCAAGGTCAGATAAGCAACACTTCAGAGTAAAAAAAAAAAAAAAATCTGTTAAAATTGTGTTGTAACTATCATTACATAAAAAAATTACATAAATACAGTAACTTTATCTTCCGTTTGTGGATGAAAATGTTTATACTACAAACTAATTGCTCAAAAAAAAAAGTCACTAATGCCAGGTAAAAAAAACATTTGTTGGAGAAGAAGTATAATTTGTAAAACACAAAGGTCTTTATAAATCTCATAGTATTATAAATGAGCAAACAAAGTGATAATAAAAGAAAGTTAAGGTATTGTCTACCTCTGGGAAGATGGAAAAATATGTTCGAGGATATTGATTGATGAAAAGAAGAAAAGCCAGACCTCTTCACTCCTTGCCTATGGTGTGTTGGGCTGACTGAACCGATACAATAAACCAAAAGATGTAAAAAGATATTAACAACTAATCTTTATGAGTTATATACATTTTCAAATCTGAAGTTACTACACTGTACATTGTCTTACAAATTTTAATTGATTATTTCTATCCCTTCAAATGTTTAGGACGAAGTCAATTTAAACTTCACATATTTATTTCATGAAAATATAACCTAGTACCCACCTTAAAGTAATTCTGTACAAATAAGACTAATTAAAAAAAACAACAAACTAACCTCAAAAGCAGGCAGTTAGGATGCACTCGGGAACACAGGGTTATATCAGGCGGGCATCAACAGTCCTGCGGAAGACCACCAAAAAACTTCATTTATATCCTTTCAATAACACCAAACAATTCCAAAACCAATTCAGATTAATCTCTTATCGTTAATACACACAGTCAAGGATACTACAGTTGGATATAAGCCAAAAATGTGCTGCAATGAGACAAGCAAAATTGAAAATTAACAAGGTATGCAGTTTTTATCACGATTTTTTTATTTAAACGATAATTGTTAGCTAAAGCAATCCATGCAATGCAATTGCAACCGCTAAATAAATAAAGCTATGGAATACATGAACGTTAGTAAAATTGAACTAAATACCACTTACGAATGCTCCTCCCCTAAGAGGCATTTCACTCACGGATGTCACAATTATTATCTGTCCACAATATTAAAACCAGTCTCCACTCAATATTCTGAATTTTAGCGAAACACAGCACAATCTCACGCACTGACATTAATTTTATAATAAAAAAATGACAAAGGCGAAGTCGCACTATTCGAAATTCTAGAACAATCACTCACAGGTTTTTCCACAGAATAATGGTTTTTCACAGAGAGGATTGACAATTACCATAGATAATACACGCGTTAATACCATAGATACGTTGATACCATAGACATAGAAAATTTTTCGCTAAGCTCAAGAAGGTTATGATATTTCGTTTGTATGGGTGCCTAGTCACAGCAATGTTGCAGGTAATGATAAGGCTGACCAACTTGCGAAAGAAGCAATAAATTCTGGAGACTTGTTTCCTTATAAAAATTATTGCTATGATCTATGTGCCCAAGCAGGCGTTTCACTCAGAGAATCATGGGAATCCCAATGGCAGATTAGCAGCAAATTTAAAGGTAGCTTTTATAAACTCATTCAACCAAATATTCCTAATAAGCCATGGTTTAGCAGAATGAAGCTTGGTAAAGTTTCATCCACAATCATCATAAGAATGAGACTGGGTCATACGTGCACTCCTGCCCATCTGGCAAGATTGCGAATTGTGCAGGATTCTATTTGCGTGTGTGGCACTGGAGTGGGAGAAGTTAACCATATTTTCTTCTCGTGCCCTCTTTATGATCACACTTCCTTTTATGAATCCCTTATATCCCTCAGAATTCCTCTTCCTACCAGTATTGTAAGTCTTTTATGTACCAATGATATAAATGTATATCCGATTTTATAACTTCCAACAATATAAGAATTTAAGTTTTATTTCCATATTATTTTTATTTATTATGTAATTTATATATCTTCACCACTATCCAAATTTCCAAATTCCGTTTTCATCCTTTTATTTTATAATGTTTCCCTACCTTTTGTTGTGGCTAATACCCAAACCGGGTGGAGCCAAAAAAAAAAAAAAAAAGTAGACGGACTATGGTGCGAATGAGAAACCGATTCTTACGGCTTATGCGATGTGCGAGAAAGAGTTAAAAACAAAATGACAGCAGAACCTGCCTTGACTTCATTTAGCGTCTTTTATCATCTTGTCAAAAAGCGTCTACTTGATTATTTTGTGATTTTGATCGCAATCGGGTCGATTTGGCTCTTATAACTATATAAATCAATAATGGTGTCGTGTTCTGTATTGAATTGTAATGTTACTTACGGCAATAACCCAAATAAACACTCATTTCTCAGGTAAATATGATTGAACAATTACAATTTTCATATTTCATATTTTAGTTGAATATATTCCCAAACACACTAAGTAATACCTTAATATCATGCTGTTAACCGCCTATTTCTTACAATAAAGGTATATTTTAAAACATTATGTGTTAGATAAAAAGATATTATGTACCTACGTGAACTTGGGAAAATATGACGTCAAGATTGATCAAAAATTATCGATTTCGATACTCATGTCGATGATTACCAATACAACTTTGTTTGTATTTGTGAACACTGGGGGCTTACCACTTACCATCAACAAATAATAAACCGTTCAGTTCAAAAGCAGGCCGTAAATTATTATTTCCATATATTTGGCAAAAACATAACAATTTCCAAAAAGATCCACCTATAATTTCGTCGAACCGGTTTAAAAAATTATTACCGGTTTCCAAGCCCCGAAGTGCGAAAACAAAAAAAAACTAAAGGAAATAAAAAAAATTGAAAGCGCAAAAGGCATTTTATCGGTATTATATCGGTATTTCAGTATCGGTATCAATACTGATAATTTTCTAAAAAGTATCGATATTCGTGTACTGAAATAAAATACTGATATCAGCCTGCCTAGCATGACCGATTTATATCGCGTGATATAGCGTTTTATTACGTTTAACTGTCAAAAAGACAAAAGAATTTGACAGCTGAGTGTCGATAAAATGCTATATCACGCGATCTAAATCGGTCATGCTAGGCAGGCAGTATCGATAAATCGATACCAAAATATCAGTTCCGATATCGATATTTCGATATCGATACTAAACAAATATCGGTATTCCGGTCCGTACCCGTACCGCCTAACTCAATCGCTTTGACTCTGGCTTTGGTTTATGACGTCAGTGCACAGTCCGTCCTTGTCATCGTGTTATGATATGACAAGGACGGACAGAGCATTGCTATCGCTCTGGCTAAAGCTTTGAGTTAGGTGGTAGGGCCCCCGGTCGAGGGGCAGGGTAATGTCAAAATCATCTGTCATTTTGACAACCCGCTAGCGTTTTGTGCGCCAAGTTTGAATTAAAGTAATTCTTGATTCGGAGCACAGAAAAAAAATTCCTATACCAAATCGATCGTCTATTTTTAATTCTTGATAAATGTCCAAAATTTCGCCACTGTAAATAGGCGGGCTGATTATTTAATTAGAAACCACCTAGCGACCGGTCTCATTTGACAGATGAATGAATTGCTTCTTCTTTTTGGGGTAAAAAAAACATACCAAAGAAAAGTAGCAATGTATGTCAAATGAAACCGGTCGCTAAATAGTTTCTATTTAGATAATCAGCCTGCCGATGCCGCCGGCCTTTTCTCCGAACTTTTGATTTTTTAATCTGGTAACCCTATTTGTGACTGGTGACTTTTCTGCTCGAAGCGGAAAAAATTAAACCAAAAAAAAACAAAATAATTTCTCTATGGCTTTTTACTCTAGAGGTTAGAAAATTATCAAAACAAATAATAATTTGCATAATAAGTAAATACATATTTTATGTAGGTACATAATCAAATAAATTAAATCGATTTAAGTTGCTGACTCAACTGACTGAAACTTTGATTGATTTGAAAATAGCTATTGTCAGTAAGTTTGGGAAAATAACAAAGTCTAAGTAAAAGTACCTGACTTCGCATCGTAATTTTACCTGTGTAAATATTAACTGTGATAGCAGTTAAATGAGAACGCCATAAAAAAATTGAAGTAGGTACCGATTTTGATATAAAATGGAAACCACACGCATTCAAAACAAATTCAAGTTATTGTTTGAAAAAATATCACAGCCCGGCTATGTGATGGATAATTACTACGCAGATAGTTTTATTAATAAACTATCAAACGACACAGACTCTGGTGAGTGATTTTAATCTATTATTGTTATTATTTGCCTTCACCGCCCGAACCTGACTCTGACCGCGACAAACAAACAGTGCTTGTGTCTATCAGTGTAATAAGTTCAAGGACATTTAAGATCCTCTATTAACTATAAGTAGGTAATATAGGTAATTTCGTCTACTAGCGACCCGCCCTCGCTTCGCTTCCACGCTATATAGCGTGGATTTTGACACCATGTATTATACATATAAACCTTCATCTTGAATCACTCTATCTATTTAAAGAAACCGCATCAAAATCCGTTACGTAGTTTTAAAGATCTAAGCATACATAGAGACCAACAGCGGGAAGCGACATTGTTTTATGCTAGTGATTACCAATAGCCACGCTCATCTTTCCATTAGTTGTATATACAATAGCAACATTTAGTTAGTAATTGAATAACTATAAGCCGGTTTAGTTCGACTTGACAGAAATATGGAATCGGCGGTGTGACTGCTGTCGTATTTATTCTAAACTAGAAAAATTTGTTTCAGATGCAAAAAATCTTAAAACTACGCTACAATTTCCAACTTTAATTCTAGATGCCTTCAAAGATTATGAGAAATATCATACTACAGTCAAAGTTTTTCTTACAAGAATGCTTGCTATAGCCTGCCAGAAAGAGATATATTTTGCAAATTTTCTTTGTAAAAGACCTGAAAAACTGATGGAATTATTTAACGGGATAGACTCTCCTAGTATGAATCCTAGTCTAAGAGTAGCATGTATGGAAGTAGCAATGGCTCTCGTTACCCACGTGTCCGGAACTAACTGGTTCTTGGAGACAGAGTTGTGGAAAAAAATACTCAGTTTCAAAACAAACACTGTTACAATATTCGTAGTACGCTTAATGTATAAGTTTGCTTCAGACTTCTTATGGAAACTCAACGATTTGGGTGATAAAGCCCACATAATTGTAGTAATTGAGTTCATTTGGAAACCTATTGAGGACTTTGACTTGATAAACGGTGTGTGCCTCATAGTGGATGAAAGAAGAGAAGACGAAATCTGTAATGCTATGGAACCTATATTGCAGATGTTTCTCAGCGTTCTTAACCGTAGCGATAGATTCCACAAAAGCAATTTAATATTGGACATAATGTTAAAAGAATTTGTGTTGCTGAACAAAATGTATGTATTATTTGATAAAATGCGAAGAGATCACATCCTCATGGCGATTTCAAAAATTTTATTACTCCTGGTAATTCTGAGAGTGTTCCAGACTAAACCGAATAGTCCAGAAGTAGTCTACTTTGTTGATGATTTTGTGGATATGAAGATTTTATATTTCAACTGTGTACAGAGCCTGTTGCTAAAACACAATATAAATCTGGTGCTAGACTACTCTTACATGTGCTTTTTGATCTTGTCTTCAATTTTTAAGGATTTGAAAACACAGCCGGACCAAAACGGGAGAAATCGATTGTTTAGGTGCGAGATTTTGTTTATCATTTTAGTGCCACTGTTCGTTTACATCAATTATGATACCAAAGAAGGAAAGTGTATTGATGACGAGAAATTAAACGAATACTCAGTCACGTTGTTGAATCTGGCATGTGAGCATACGGCTCGGGCTGCGTATAGGATAAGAGATCTAATGGGAGAAGTCAATACGCTGCCTCTGATCATACACACTGTAAAGAAGCTTACGTGCCTGCGTGGTCACATGAACGATAACCAGGCGAGCTTTGTATTCCAGGTCTTGTTCTTTGTTTTAAGGAGTTATTCTCCTTTGGTAGAGAGCAGCTCGCAAGCTGTACAGAGCTTGGAAGAAAGCGAGCAGAAAGTAGTAATTATGACATACGTTATGGATATGGTTCTTTCCTTGGTGAAGAACCACAATATCACTTGGCATGAGACGGTGGAGGTGATATGTTTGAATACTGTCGTACATGACATACTTATGAGGTCCAACTTGTCATGCAAGGTGATTTTATTAAATTCTTTTAGACTCGTAAATTACACACCGCATTGTCAGTTTTTGATAATCTGTTGTGTTCTGGTCCACTTTAACTGGGAAACATAGCCAAACTGTGTAGATCTTTTTTAACTTAATCTTAAAATTCTATACATTTTAGCATTCAATCAATTAACTATAATTATGCGTATGCTAGTTAATTTTTAAATTGGCGATTTTTGCATTCACATTGCTATTTTTATACAACACTTACTAAATTAAAATACTGGAAAAAATTCGAAGTTGGAAGAGCGTTGGACTGGACTTCCAAAGGTCGCGGGTTCGATTCCCGCCTGAGAATATGATCTGGTGCGATTCGAATTTTTTATACTATATTATTTAGAATTATGCTAGTTAAGTTTTATATTTTCCTTACTTACATACATGATTTTAAGTTCGTAGTGGCAGCAATCAATGTGATGACGGTGACGGTCCAGAAGTTTCTACACCCTAACCTGTCCCTGCTGGTGGAGGCACAGCCGGGCTCCGCCATGCACGACATTGGCAAGCTCATCTACATGAAGATGCACGACCTCAACTGGGAAGTGAGAGATTCTGCGTTGGAACTGCTGCAAGTGTGCACCGAGATCGCGTATATTAGTGAGTTATTTAACTAATAGAGTGCTCGAATTACAGTAACATATTTCTAAGGTACTTTATCTATACTTTAAGTAATTTTTTCCTCTCCTCTGATAAAGTTCCCTCCGTATCAGAAGGACATAATCTACTTCAATCTAGTAAAACGCCCTTGTAGTATAAATGACGTTAAAGTAAAACGACCTACTAGTAAAACGTCTGAAATTTATATCGAGTTTCGATAAACCACCGATAAAGGGTTGTATATTAATCACAAGTGATGTTTTTAGCAAAGTTTTGACCTCCCCTTCCCCCTGGTACGGACTGGATCCCCAACCCCCCCTTCCGAGCCTCACGTGACGTGATTAATGGTCGAGCCTTAAGTACCTCAGAAACCGGGCACTAATGCCAGAGCTTCTTAAAAACGGCTCAAAATATTATGCTTTCTATCTCATTTGCGCAAAATACAGCAAAATAAATAATAATGATCTTTACCTTGTTCTGATGAGACTCTCCGTCAGTCAGTCAAGAAATACCACATGCATAAATCAGACACTATTATTCCAGAGTTCCCGCCAATCAAGAAGCAGATAATGGAGAACAACTTGATAAACGTGGCGGTGACGATCGCGTTGAACGACTACGAGCCGTACGTGCAGGTGTCGGCGTTCCGCTGCGTCGGCGCCGCCATCCGCGTCTGCTCCGTGTGGGACCTCATGATCGCCGAGCACACCAACTTGCTGGTCAGTAACGTGCAGGTGTCGTTCCGCTGCGTCGGCGCCGCCTTCCGCGTCTGCTCCGTGTGGGACCTCATGATCGCCGAGCACACCAACTTGCTGGTCAGTAACATGCAGGTGTCGTTCCGCTGCGTCGGCGCCGCCATCCGCGTCTGCTCCGTGTGGGACCTCATGATCGCCGAGCACACCAACTTGCTGGTCAGTAACGTGCAGGTGTCGTTCCGCTGCGTCGGCGCCGCCTTCCGCGTCTGCTCCGTGTGGGACCTCATGATCGCCGAGCACACCAACTTGCTGGTCAGTAACGTGCAGGTGTCGTTCCGCTGCGTCGGCGCCGCCTTCCGCGTCTGCTCCGTGTGGGACCTCATGATCGCCGAGCACACCAACTTGCTGGTCAGTAACGTGCAGGTGTCGTTCCGCTGCGTCGGCGCCGCCTTCCGCGTCTGCTCCGTGTGGGACCTCATGATCGCCGAGCACACCAACTTGCTGGTCAGTAACATGCAGGTGTCGTTCCGCTGCGTCGGCGCCGCCATCCGCGTCTGCTCCGTGTGGGACCTCATGATCGCCGAGCACACCAACTTGCTGGTCAGTAACGTGCAGGTGTCGTTCCGCTGCGTCGGCGCCGCCTTCCGCGTCTGCTCCGTGTGGGACCTCATGATCGCCGAGCACACCAACTTGCTGGTCAGTAACGTGCAGGTGTCGTTCCGCTGCGTCGGCGCCGCCTTCCGCGTCTGCTCCGTGTGGGACCTCATGATCGCCGAGCACACCAACTTGCTGGTCAGTAACGTGCAGGTGTCGTTCCGCTGCGTCGGCGCCGCCATCCGCGTCTGCTCCGTGTGGGACCTCATGATCGCCGAGCACACCAACTTGCTGGTCAGTAACGTGCAGGTGTCGTTCCGCTGCGTCGGCGCCGCCATCCGTGTCTGTTCCGTGTGGGACCTCATGATCGCCGAGCACACCAACTTGCTGGTCAGTAACGTGCAGGTGTCGTTCCGCTGCGTCGGCGCCGCCATCCGTGTCTGTTCCGTGTGGGACCTCATGATCGCCGAGCACACCAACTTGCTGGTCAGTAACGTGCAGGTGTCGTTCCGCTGCGTCGGCGCCGCCATCCGTGTCTGTTCCGTGTGGGACCTCATGATCGCCGAGCACACCAACTTGCTGGTCAGTAACGTGCAGGTGTCGTTCCGCTGCGTCGGCGAATTTTCATTCTGTAAATACTAAAAACCCAAACGCACAAAGGGGTTTTCATGGGGTTTTCCGGTCCCTGGTTTTAAGTTTATATTTATTATTTTGCCAGATTCATACTTCATTCTTATTTATCTATTACAGGAAGATTTAGTACAAGTCCTGCGCAACAGCCAAGAGGGCATCGTCAGACGAGAAGTTTGCAACGTCCTCTGCGAAATATATCAAAACGTGAAACTGGCGCCCGCTTTCAAGCAGGTCCTGTACGACCACATGGCTTCGACGGCGATGTGCGACTTCCACTGGGAGGTCCAAATGAGTACGCTAAAGTTCTGGAAGATTGTCATACAGGCGCACTTGACCGACCAAGGCATGTTAGACGGCAAGTTTCCACAAGTGACATTTTCAAAGGAATTGCGAAAAATAATCACGCTAAACACTACAGAAATTCAAAAGATTTTACAGAAAGCACTCGATGAATTGGCAGCGATAGGGTGTCTGACTGTCATTCTAAAATTAATCCACGATGAGAATGAAGTAGAAGTAATGGCGACTGCGCTTAATATCGCACAAGATCTTTATACAATCCTTCAAGAATATAAAGTGTCCGATATAATCAATCCTTTAGGCGAAGACGCTAAAACTGTAGCAGACTTAGTATGTGATATTAAAGAGGAAGAATATGCTGGAAACGATGAAGAAATGGAAGCGGAGACTTCGGCCAAAGCCGAGAATGTTATTGAAGGTATTCTAAACGCAGACGATATAAATCTATTGGCTGATATGTATAAAACACGAATGAAATTGAAGAATGAAAAACCGGCGCCGCCTTTGTCGCCGAAAATAAAGTTATTTAAGACTGCTTCACCTGATATGTTTGTCAACATTATGAAAAGTAGTGATTTCAAAGCTGTTATTCAGCAGAAAAGGGAATGGAACGAAGGTATAAGGAGCGTTTCTTCGCTTCTCGACGATGTACTTGGTATATATGAAGTGAATGAAGAAGCAAATTCTCTGGATTGCTATTAATTAAATAGTAATAAGTAATATAGTTAAGGCGAACAAATACATTGATACAATGTTTTTAGCCTGAGAACTTATCTATTACACTTGACACTGTAAAAACTGTTTGATAAAAACAGACTAACAAACTTCTTAAAATGTTTTCCCTTATGGGACAAATCCTACTTCCTACTTAATATTATAAATGTGATAGTTTGTGGGTTTGGACTGGATGTTGGATTCCTCAATCACGCAAAAACTACTAAACAGATTTGGTTGGAATTTGGCACACAGATTAGCCTAGATTAAAACATATGATACTTTTTATCCCGATATTCCCACGGGAACGGGAACCACGCGGGTGAAACCGCGGGTGGCCGCTAGTTAGTTATTACCATAAATTCCACAATTTGTAATGTGATATTTTTTATTCCATTATCCGTACTAATATATAAATAATTATTAATTCATACTTAATTATTATAAATGCGAAAGTAACTCTGCATCCATACATATTTAAGGCGAGGCCAGTTCACGATCTGATGAAAAACAGATTTTTGAACTTCCAATGTGAAGAACTGTAGAATTCTACTTCACAAAAATTACTGTAGACTGAAAAAGAAACAAAATAACCGAACAGAATATTGAAAAATGGCATAGTAAGTTTGTAAAAAAATCCTGACTAACACCATAAAAACTTATAAAAATAAATTTCAAATAGTCAGATTTCGTAATTTTCAACGACAGTGATATGATTTTTTATGCAAAAAGGATAGCTTTTTTTATCGATCTAATACAATAAGCGAGTACATTTTTAACAAATGATCCAGTATTTCAGAAATCAATAAAAATTACCTAAATTTCGTCAAATTTCTGGCGAAGCGTCAATGGGGTTGGTAAACTTTTCCAAAACTGTTGTGAATTATATATTTTCTGGTAGCTTTTGGCTTTGGAGTCAGGAATAACAAATTGCGGAATTATATAATGCTTCATTTTAATTTAAATAAAAATTTAAATTTTTAATTTACAGCATAGTACAATAAATCACTACAACGGCTGTATGCGTAGGTTATGCCTTTGCTCCAAAGACTTTCTATGTTGTTGCTCAAAACAAAAAAAACAAAAGTATGATTACTCTTTGTCACTGTCTGTCAAATCTGTCAATCAGATTTTTAAATCAGTAAATGCAAAGGAACTTCGTGTTCAGCCGTATGTTTGATATTTTATCGCGATAATAATATAAAAAAATATATTTAGTTAACAAGGTACAATAAAAAAAACATAATATTATTTTCTTTATTCTTCAAACTTGTGCTATCAAAAAAAAATATAAAACAATTCTCTTCGAAAAAGTTTACCAACCCCATTAAATATTCAACCTTATTCTAAAGACATAGTGAAAGAGTAAATTTCGTTAACTGCCTCGCCTTAAGCAGCGTAGCCGTAGCACGACAGAAGCGCGTCTGCGGTGCTGCGTTGCGCGATAGCACCGAGCCGGGCAGTCGTCAGTGACAGCGTCGCGACTAAAGTTTGAGGAACGCTCCAAGGGCTTTCACATTCGTGATCGCTTCCTGGACGCTGCCCGGCGAGCCGAGGTACCTCGCCCGGTAAGGGGCCACCCCTCTGCATTCCAGCAGTACGTGGGTGGCTGTTTCTTCCTCCATGCATCCTCTGCATTGGGGACTGTCCGTGACACCTAAGTTAAAACGGACTATAGCATTCTAAGAGATATCTGGATCACCAGATCACAGCTAGGTCAAGCCTAAGCCTTGGCGGAGAACCAAGGCTTTAAAGTTACCTCGTTTGTATGAAAATCAACTGGTGTCTTGACCGCCACTATATTATGTGAAAGCGCTCAATGGAATTGAGCAATTTAGGTTGTCGTACATCCGGTTCAGGGCATCCGAAAGGGAAGGCCAGATTCTGTTACCTGAGGGTTTATTCAAACTGGCAAACTTGAAACCAGCCTGCCTAGCAGGACAGATTTATATCGCGTGATATAGCATTTTATCGACACTCAACTGAATTAGTTAGTTTCTCTAAGAAAAGAATTTGTACTTTTAATATTATGCTGTTATGTTTATAAAAAAATGTGTTAATAAAACTATTTTACAAAAACTGCCTCTTTTACATTATCATAGGTACTGTGAAGAAGGGCTACAATAATAATAATTATTGTAATAGAATAGATTAGACATTACATACATTCTCCCTTTTTTTAAAGATAAACAGGAAACAGATTTACCAAGTGGTGATTCGATATTATTGCTATGTAGGTCCTCTTGCTTGTGCTTGCACTAATATTAACTTAAAACAGCTGTTGAAAATATTTTTCGAAATCAATAGTCACATATAAACTCAACAGCTTGTTGCAAGGGAAAGTACCCAATTAGGTACGTATACATATTCTTAAGTGTGAGTTGCACCAAAACACTGTCAAAGTTATCGCCAAATGATAATGCTACCTATTTGTCACGTCAAACTTGTCAAAGGACATCATGCTGGCTGGCAACCACTTTTTTTGGCTAACTCATCAAGGATATTATAAGTACTTCGTACAAATTTCCTTGCTTGTGCTTAACCGGTACTTAAACAAGCTTGTTATCGTTAAAGTTAGATGGTGCAACTCAGCCTAAGAAATTCCTTAAAATAAAGGGTGCAAATTAAATGATGTAGAATTTTAAAAATGCATGTTTTCAAATTTTTATTATTATTTTCTAATCCTAATCTATGAGCTATTTTAATTAAATTAATCTATTCAATTTCTATTACTGCTCCTACTTTGGTTAGCGCTTCCTTCAGTTTTTCAGCTTCATCTTTGGAAATGTCGGCTTTTACAACGGTGGGTACACTTTCGACAAACTTCTTGGCTTGCACAAGGTTAAAACCTTCAAGAAGGCTTTTTATCTCCTTTATTAGAGGAACTTTTTGTTTATCGTCATACTTAGTCATTTTTACCTGAAACAAATTAAGGAATAATGTAAATGCTAATTTAGCTTAAAAAGGTGACTCGGGGTAACTTATGTAATGTACATTTGGTCAGAGAGTCAGGGTCGGCCTGTAAGAATAGCTGTATTGTCAGGGGGGTATAACTCCGCGCTTAAACTTTTATATTAGCCTACTGCTCGCGGCCCACTCCAAGAGGGCCATTGTCGAGGGATATCACCGCGCCGACCGAAACGCGCGGCGTGTGCAAGCGACGAGAGCGCAGCGCGTGAACGTCACGAACGAAACGAGTCAGTCAAGCTACGAATGCGAAACTGCATGCACTTCGTTTTTGATACTTAATTACTAACGTACCTACCTACCTACCAAAGTTTATTGTATTTTTTGTATACATATTTACATACTTAGTTGTATCGAAGTTCGAAATATGGCACCAGTAAAGAAAAAAGCTAAAAAATACTATTTTTTTTCACCCATCCCATAACTGACCCTTGCAAAAGTTGCTTAACCTCCGCAATCGTTGGGCCAGGCGCTATACCACTGCACCATCGAGCTTCTCTAACTACTTATAAATACTTATTATTTATGCTCTTTAAATATGCTCAGCTCACCTATTAGGTAGATTTATTTTATTTTATAAGTAGGTACCTATTATAGTAATTTCATTGTTTATTCATGGGCATAACGAATGTTTTCTATGATATCAGTAACTAGCGAGTAGCAACCCCGAAATGTGTCGGTTGAGACAGAGCTATGCGACAGAAAGAGACGCCTCTCTTTCTTCTTCGTAGGTGCATATAATTTTATCCACGCAGCGTTGTGCAGTTTGAAATTGTACTTTATTGCCGTGCAGCGAGAGTAGCTTATTATTTGATGGTCCTCGCGGGGTCGGACTTCTGTACGTTAGTACTATTATATATTCTGTGGTATTGTGTTAAAAAATATAAAAAAACAAAGTTTATTATTATTTAAAACTTAAGATAATGATTTATTTCAACACCACAGTAACAACAAAGAAATAACAATAAAACTTAAAATGTGTCAAAACACATTCGGTCGGTCTTATCGCTACGAGCGATCTCTTCCCTTCCAGACAACATACGGTATGGTGATATTGACAGAAGAGGAATACTGTTTTGTTATTTATGTGTATTTAGGAATAAAGTGAGTGCCCACCTCCTATTAGATATTTAGACCCAAACTTGCAGGAATAAAGTGAGTGCCCACCTCCTATTAGATATTTAGACCCAAACTTGGTTGTTTTGTGTTAGCTAGCAAAACAAAGGGTGCAAAATTTTTAGGAAATAGGTTTTTTACGATATCTTAGTAATTTTTTGAAATTGAGTCACATAAATAGTACATACAGTAAAGTTAGTTTTAACTGCCTTAGGTGCAGCTTCCTCGTCTTCCGCTGCGGGGGCTGACGCGCCCATTGCGAATCCACCGATAGGCATAACAGGTGCATCGGGCAAATTCAGACTTTTCTTCAACACCTGACTGAGCTCTGACACCTCCAGGAGATTTAGATTTGTTATCTCAGCAACTATCTTCTCAATTTTAGGCGATACCGGCTTGTCGACGCCTTCTGGTACTGGTATTGATAACGGGGCTGCAGCTTGAGAAATCTCTTGACGAAGAATTACACTGAAATACAATAAATGAGTTATTGTAATACAATTGGAGAGGTTATTATCATAACCTAGAAAAAGAAAGACTTTCAAGAACCTCATAGATAAAGACCGCCACTGGCTTTTATATGCAATATTTTTTAATATCTTTAAAGAATTCATTGTGAACAATAATTAACTGTTTGCTTTAATAGATTTTTTATTTTTCTGGATAGGTATTTGATTTGTCACAGATTGTCTTGATCAGTCTGTTGTCGCAACTTCCATACAAAAAAAGATTCTATGAAACAGACACGAATTTTGATGGCGACTATATTTGTCTCACTCTTCCTCATTCTTTCTCGTTCTTTGATGATAGGTCATCTGTCAGAGAAACATGGCGGCAACATTTAAAGTACATACTTATTTTAACAAATAAAATTAATTTATGCAGGTAGTTAAAAGTTTGTTTTATAATAGTTTTGTGATATTTAAAAGTTTGTTTTAATTTGTTAATGGTCAAGTAAAGGTGCAGTACATGTAAATCACAATGAAGCATGTAAAATGTGAAATTTAAAATCGGCGTGAAAAGACGATACAAAACGGTTTTTTATGGCCAAATTTTCTTCAGATGAGCTTCGGTGAGTAATACATTAACCAATATAACATTCGTTTACAATTTTTGGTAGGTATTTGAATGAAATAATAAAATTTTAGTCAGAAAAATAATCTGCAGGAAAATAGAGTGGTGATACATCATATATAAATATCGGTATCGATGCTTTTAATATTAGGTGTAAAAAATGTTCAGCAAAAATGCGACAATGACTTTTTTTGGTAATAATTAATACTTTTTTTTTTTTTTTAATTATAATTGTAATTTTATATCCATTTTAATGTAACTCTTATTTCAGGTCACTATTATGGTCTATGAGCAAATGAATTGATCGGCGAAAATGCGACGATGAGGATTTTTTTTAATTATTATAATGGCAGTGTTGTATTATTATGTTTTATTTATTGTTGTATTATTATTATTATTAATGAAATGTGCGGTGAAAATGCGACAGTGAGGATTTTTTTGGGAAATACATATTTTTAAATTTTTTATTTATTATTTCTAATATTAAACTGAACACATGCTCTGTTTTTTAATTAAAAGTACTGCCCATAGGTTAAATGCTTGATAATTAATTCTAACATACTTGTTTGACTCAGTACTGGTTAAAAAACAGAGTATTGTCAGGGGGGTATCACTCCGCGCTTAAACTTTTATATTAGCCTACTGCTCGCGGCCCACTCCAAGAGGGCCATTGTCGAGGGATATCACCGCGCCGACCGAAACGCGCGGCGTGTGCAAGCGACGAGAGCGCAGCGCGTGAACGTCACGAACGAAACGAGTCAGTCAAGCTACGAATGCGAAACTGCATGCACTTCGTTTTTGATACTTAATTACTAACGTACCTACCTACCTACCAAAGTTTATTGTATTTTTTGTATACATATTTACATACTTAGTTGTATCGAAGTTCGAAATATGGCACCAGTAAAGAAAAAAGCTAAAAAATACTATTTTTTTTTACCCATCCCATAACCGACCCTTGCAAAAGTTGCTTAACCTCCGTAATCGTTGGGCCAGGCGCTATACCACTGCGCCATCGAGCTTCTCTAACTACTTAGAAATACTTATTATTTATGCTCTTTAAATATGCTCAGCTCACCTATTAGGTAGATTTATTTTATTTTATAAGTAGGTACCTATTAGTAATTTCATTGTTTATTCATGGGCATAACGAATGTTTTCTATGATATCAGTAACTAGCGAGTAGCAACCCCGAAATGTGTCGGTTGAGACAGAGCTATGCGACAGAAAGAGACGCCTCTCTTTCTTCTTCGTAGGTGCATATAATTTTATCCACGCAGCGTTGTGCAGTTTGAAATTGTACTTTATTGCCGTGCAGCGAGAGTAGCTTATTATTTGATGGTCCTCGCGGGGACCGACTTCTGTACGTTAGTACTATTATATATTCTGTGGTATTGTGTCATGTTAGTAGAAAATTATTTCTTAAGTAAAGCGCAGTTCAGTGCATTCATCGATATCGATAAAAAAATTAATACTATAAGGTCACCCATCTCTATTTCTTTCCTGTAGGTTTGCAATTGCAATACATTGTTTTACATTCGTTATGTTGGCTACGTCGAGGTATGTTTGATTTGTCATTTCGTAGATTTTTTTGGCCTATGAAGTCCCGTCTCTTCTTACGTATAGTATTGCTTTCTCTGATGAGTGGGTCTTCAGCTTCCTCATAGGATATAGAGAAATTCTAAGCATGCCATATTTTAAAGCATAATAGGAGCAATCAAACTTCCAAACATAATAATAGCAGCCATCAAAAGCTCGTTACCATGAGTTGTTTTATGTGTGCGAGCTGGCGACACGTGTCTACAGCTTACACATGCCGTTAAGGCAAACCAGTGAGGTTGGGGTTTTAGACTATAGTCAGAAATTTAGAGCATAATTGCAGCAATAAGATCCAAAAAAAACAACCATCACACTCAAATACTCTTGAAACTACGAGCATAAAACTGTGTGCGAGCTGGGGACCCGTGTCACTGGCTTGCACAGCTGTATTTTCGTAATTATTTAAGCTACGATTATGTACTATACCTCAAAATTTTCAGCCGAATTGCAGCATTAGGCTCCAAATTTTTCAAAACTTTAACTCGAAAGGTTTTTGAGCTACGAGCCGATATCTATGTGTAAGCTGGGGACCCGTGTCGCCGGCTGACACATGGTAAATTGCTGTAACTGTATATGTTAGAGTTTCGTTTTAAAGATCAAATGATATGTTATAATTGCAGCACACACGAGGCAAAATTTCAAATCTCTGGGCCTCTTAGTTTCGAAATTATAAGCCAAAAACCGTTTTCCCCGCCAAAAAATTCAAAAAAATGGCTCGGAAGTGGCTAATCGCGCCGTTGCCGTTCCGTGCGCTACACTATTGCAATCGAATTTGAACCAAAGAGCTAGTATTATTTTGAGTCATTTTAATTTGCGCTCTCGATCGTTTTAATTTATGTACTGAGAATTTTAGTCTAAGAGCTGATATAACTGGTTACCTAATTTAATATAAAAGCAAAGTCTATTTATATAGGAATGTTTATATCGCTAAGGTATAGGTTCTTTATTTTAAGGAGCTTAAAATAATTAATGCAACCATGTAAAAGTAATCATTTCGCACCAATGAAACTTAGTATTGAATAATTCCGATTATCATGTATGGTATTCATCATCAGTTCCATTTCACCAAAATGGTACTTTCCGAAAGCAAATGCATAGGTTACTTAAGAAAATACCAAAATCGCTATAGGTGCCTATAATATTTGAAGAGTTCCCTTGATTTGTCCAGGAACCCATCATTAGATTCTGACTTCATGATAATGGGACCAACTTGGAAGTATATACTTTCAAACAAAAAATCAATTTTTCAAATCGGTCCAGCAGTCTTCGAGTAATCGAATAACATACATAACTCCTCCTCTTTTTGAAGTCGGTTAAAAAGTTTTAGTTATGTTGATTATTTGCTCCAAATGTGCCTAGGTATACCTATTATAGTCGACTAGTGACCGCCCGCGACTTCATCTGCGTGAAAAGTTTATTTGTTCTTTTTTAATCTCTTTTTATCCAGTTAATTAATCAAAAATCCTGTGGTTTTATGGTCTTTTTTTTAATGGTAACGATGTTTTTGTATAATCGCTACATCCCTATTTGAACTGATCGAGTGATCAAAATTTATAACCTAATAAAAACGTGTTAATAAAATAAAATAAAGTACCTATACCTTAGCGATATAAACATTCCTATATAAATAGACTTTGCTTTTATATTAAATTAGGTAACCAGTTATATCAGCTCCTACCTCTTAGACTAAAATTCTCAGTACATAAATTAAAACGATCGAGAGCGCAAATTAAAATGACTCAAAATAATACTAGCTCTTAGGTTCAAATTCGATTGCAATAGTGTAGCGCACGGAACGGCAACGGCGCGATTAGCCACTTCCGAGCCATTTTTTTGAATTTTTTGGCGGGGAAAACGGTTTTTAGCTTATAATTTCGAAACTAAGAGGCCCAGAGATTTGAAATTTTGCCTCGTGTGTGCTGCAATTATAACATATCATTTGATCTTTAAAACGAAACTCTAACATATACAGTTACAGCAATTCACCATGTGTCAGCCGGCGACACGGGTCCCCAGCTTACACATAGATATCGGCTCGTAGCTCAAAAACCTTTCGAGTTAAAGTTTTGAAAAATTTGGAGCCTAATGCTGCAATTCGGCTGAAAATTTTGAGGTATAGTACATAATCGTAGCTTAAATAATTACGAAAATACAGCTGTGCAAGCCAGTGACACGGGTCCCCAGCTCGCACACAGTTTTATGCTCGTAGTTTCAAGAGTATTTGAGTGTGATGGTTGGTTTTTTTGGATCTTATTGCTGCAATTAGGCTCTAAATTTCTGACTATAGTCTAAAACCCTAACCTCACTGGTTTGCCTTAACGGCATGTGTAAGCTGTAGACACGTGTCGCCAGCTCGCACACATAAAACAACTCATGGTAACGAGCTTATGGTGGCTGCTATTATTATGTCTGGAAGTTTGATTGCTGCTATTATGCTTTAAAATATGGCATGCTTAGAATTTCTCTATAGCCTATGAGGAAGCTGGAGACCCACTCATCTTTCTCTGTGGTCTTGATTTCTTGAATGCAGTCAGGGCTGCCAACTCCTAAAAATGTTTTACCCTAAGCACATGTCAAAACCCCCTAAAATCGCCTAAATTGATTGTAAAATCCCCCAAAAACAAACACGGCCTTACCACAAAAGATCTTTAAAACACTGTTTAAGTGTGATGCTGTCTCTTTCAAATAATATTGTCAAAAAAGTGACAGCATCACATTTAAACAGTGTTTTAGTTAAAAACTTGTTAAACAGTGTTTTGTGGTAAGGCCGTAAATGTTATATTTCCTCAAAATACTTTTTAATTATAACATATCTATTTTTTCAGCCAGAGCTTTGGTCTCGTCTCTCTCGACCTCTGATGAGGTTTCATTTAAAAAATCATACATTTTCACATTATATAGGCTTTACAGTTTTTGTTGGAGTAAATGTAACGTGTGGAGCTCAGTGGCGCAGTGGTTTAGCGCCTGGCCCAGCGATTGCGAAAGTTAAGCAACGTTCGCATGGGTCGGTCATAGGATGGGTGACCAAAAATTTATTATCTCGAGCTCCTCCGTGCTTCGGAAGGCACGTTAAGCCGTTGGTCCCGGTTGCATTTAAATTAAATTAAATTAAAAATAATTTGCAGTCGTTAACGCCCACCAATCCGCATTGGGCCCGCGTGGTGGGTTATGGCCCGACCTCCTTATCCACCCATAAGGAAGGCCTGTGCCCCAGCAGTGGGGACGTTAAAATGGCTGATGGTCAAATGTAACGCAAGAGCCACCATTGCGCCGCAGAGTGAAGCGGATCATCATGATGCTTTGCAGCATTTCAATTGAAATAGTACGGCTCCTTTCAACCTATATTATACCTGTGGTACGGTCCCATCCGGCAGAAAGCATGAAACTTGGCATGCATGTAGCTTTTACGTATATAATAAAATATAGAAGTAGCAGCCAGTCGTAAAGTAATATTCCCCCCCCTGGGGGGGCGTTTTGTGTCCCCAATTGCAGTTTTTATTTTTTTAATAAAAAACGGTGAAAGCTACAACAAAACTGTCTAGGAACAATATATTTGTCATTAAATTCTCTATTAACCATTTTTTAAATGAAGGTGATAGCACTTATAGTTTTCAAATTATGTTTGCTTTTCATCCGATATTTTTTTATAAAACCACTTTATGGTAAAACGTATAGGATAACACTCAATTTTTTTTCGTTAAAGAATGAGATTTGGCACACTTGTTCCTTAGGTGGACCAGAGTGGAAAACACCCAGGAGACAGCGGAAGACACCCTGCTGGGGGGGAGGGGGAGGGGGTGAAATTTTCTAACGCCACGCGTACTGTTGGGCGTAATAACTGCTAATTTATAGCTACTATGGAAAATCAAGTATCATTTTCGGATAAATAAAGGATGGCCAATCATTTTCAGAAGTAAAAAAAACACATTTACATACAAAAAAAATAATTGCCGTAATTGAAAGGCCGAACATCTAAAAATTTCCAAAAAAAAAAAATTCCAGTGACGATAAATTTCTAACGAATACCGATATCGACTTGAAAAAAATATGATAAGAAAGCCATATTCATACAGATTTCAAAAATATAAGCTTCATCGGAATAGTTTCATAAAAAATGTGTTAAAAATATTATATACAGCGTGGCAGTGGCATAAATAAATCTATAAAAACTCCCCATTTCTTACTCTAATTTAAAAACGTTACCGTTAACGGTGAAAGCTACAGCAAAACTTTCGAAAAACAATATATTCTTCATTAAATTTTCTACAATAATTATCTTGGAAGTATTTTGATAGGACTTATAGTTTTCAAAACAAACTCACAATCATTGGGTAAGTAACGGAATTTAGGCAAATAATAAAAATACCTACCTATTTCATGACTAATCACAAATTGAATTTATTTTTTAATTTAAATCACACGAGTCTGTACTAGGCTGTCTAGTCTAGGCTGTCTGTACTAGTGCGGGGGAGACTCGTGTGATTTAAATTAAAAAATAAATGGTAACTTTTTTAAATTAGAGTAAGAAATAGGGAGTTTTTATAGATTTATTTATGCCACTGCCACGCTGTACATAATATTTTTAACACATTTTTTATGAAACTATTCCGATGAAGCTTATATTTTTGGAATCTGTATGAATATGGCTTTCTTATCATATTTTTTTCAAGCCGTTATCGGTATTCGTTAGAAATTTATCGTCACTGGATTTTTTTTTTTTGGAAAATTTTAGATGTTCCTTGTGTCCTTTCAATTACGGCAATTATTTTTTTTGTATGTAAATGTGTTTTTTTTACTTCTGAAAATGATTGGCCATCCTTTATTTATCCGAAAATGATACCCGATTTGCCATAGTAGCTATAAATTAGCAGTTATTACGCCCAACAGTACGCGTGGCGTTAGAAAATTTCACCCCCTCCCCCTCCCCCCCAGCAGGGTGTCTTCCGCTGTCTCCTGGGCGTTTTCCACTCTGGTCCACCTAAGAAACAAGTGTGCCAAGTCTCATTCTTAAACGAAAAAAAAAAATGTGTTATCCTATACGTTTTCCCACAAAGTGGTTTTATAAAATAATATCGGGTGAAAGGCAAACATAATTTGAAAACTATAAGTGTTATCACCTTCATTCAAAAATGGTTAATAGAGAATTTAATGACAAATATATTGTTCCTAGACAGTTTTGTTGTAGCTTTCACCGTTTTTTATTAAAAAAATAAAAACTGCAATTGGGGACACAAAACGCCCCCCCAGGGGGGGGAATATTACTTTACGACTTGCTGCTACTTCTATATTTTATTATATACGTAAAAGCTACATGCATGCCAAGTTTCATGCTTTCTGCCGGATGGGACCGTACTTGGTTGAAAGGAGCCGTACTAAAAGTCTATTACGCAGCTTATTTTGAGCATGTTCATAAGGCCCTTTTTCAGATTATTTTATTATAACAATAAATTCAAAATGCTCCTAAAATTGTTTACCCCAATAAATGAAAAAAAAAAATTACCCCTAAAAATATTAGGCTTCTAAAAAATCCCAACCGTTTTCTAGTAGCGATGCTTGATAAGCACCACAGAATAGATAGATTACCGTGGCCAATCAAAAGTAGGCCACGCCCCCAAATGGTAAATGCAATGTAAATGATTGACAAGAAATGCTTTCGATCGTCTAGGGGCTCCATATGGGTGCATTCCGATTCAGACTTGACCACGATAACAACCGTACCGATTCAGATATCGCGCTTATGATATTATTATGGCACTTTGCATTTACCATTTGGGGGCGTGGCCTACTTTTGATTGGCCACGGTAATCTATCTATTCTGTGGTGTCTTTCAAGCATCGCTCCGACGATCAAAATGTGATTGACAAGCAATGCAATGTAAATGATTGACTATGGGGCTATATCTATGCTATGGGGTCCATTAGGCTGTCACTGTCATAGAATACGTCACTGTCAATGTCATGTTCTGTCATGCTTCTAATTTATCAAAAATAATCACAAACAAAACAAACAAAAAGTTCAAAAATATTTTCATAGTTTCGTCGATTGTGCAAATCTGCAAAATACAGTGCTTCTATTGTGTTTTTCATTGACTGCAGTTTTCCCATGTCTCTATTTATTGAGTAAAAGACAACATACCACCAATAATTACCTATTGATTGCTTGTTACTGCTTGGAAACAAGGTAAGAAGTACCTACCTACCTACCTATGTTTTTTTCTTGATTTTATATAAATTAATTAAAGAAGTTAGTTCTTCTGTTGCGCTGAAATTATATATTTTAGCTAAGTGCAATGCATTATGTGGTTTGGAATATGAATGTTTATGTAAACTGAAATTCAGAAACTTTGAATTTTTTAAAAAAATTGCGATTGTACGTTATGTAGTCGTTTTAATCCCCTGGCCTGGGAGTATTCATTCTGCCAATGAAAATAAACATTTTTGCCAGAAACATGCGTCGAAAAACGACAAAAAAAAATACTTGCCCATACATAATAAGCCCGACCACAATACAAACGAAATCCGGCGGGCTGATTATCTAATTAGAAACCACCTAGCTACCGGTCTCATTTGACAGATGAATGTGATACATTGCTTCTTCTTATTGGAATAAAAAATAATACCAAAGAAAAGTAGCAATTGTAATGAAACTACAATAATAACGGTGAACCACTTTTACTTTTTCCACAGGAATACACTATGACTATTATTAACTAGGTTATAGCAACAGTACGTTAGCATTTTGCCCTAACTACTTCTTTTCCCGACGGTTGAACAGTGACTGCGCTCGCAACTGACTTTCGTTAACCGTTCCGCCGCCTATCCCCACTCCTTACCTCCCCATTCCACTACAAATGGCGGGAAAATATGGTGGGAAACGGTGTTGCCAAGCTATTAAACTAAAATACTACTATTTTATCATTTCAATTTGACTCAAAATCATAACAATAAAATGGATAATTTACTATCAAACGACAAAACGTCACATTCGGCCATCCTGACCTCGTGCATGTCCTCGTGCACGGTCAACTCAAAACATTCTAACGTCACATTCGGCCAGTTGTATGTTAACTTATACCGCATTTGATTTAACAAATTTAATTGGTTTGACTTATTGTTATAATTTAATTTTGTGGATTAATTAATGCTAAAAGAGAGAATCTACTGAATCTACCACCATTTCACAAAATGTGAGGCCACTCCAAGAAAGAAATGGCTAAAGAAAACTTGGAGAGGGTTGTCGACCTCAGTCTTTTATATTTAATAATTTATTTTCTTTATTTATACATTTGCACTACATGAGATTTATAACTACTAAGTAGATCTTAAAGTAATTACTTATCGCATGCACCTTGACGGGCATAGCAAGTATAGCAACGTGGAAGAGGGGCAGACATTTAAATATTTTTATCATTAAAATATTCGTTACCAGAATAATAACATTTAGTTAGTAACAGTTGTTTTAATGAATTTATGAACTTATTAATTTTTGGTTCAGCTCATAGATTTTATAGTAATTTATTATAATATTTTTTTTTACTAACATCGGGTAAGGACCCGAATTATGTTAAGTTAAATTAGATGTAGTTTGCTCAAGATTATTTTTATATCGCGGGACATTGTGACGAGGCGCGTCTATAATTTTAATATATAGATTTGTATGTTTCCCAACAAACTTGCACATTTCTAAATAGTATAAGCAAAGTAATGTTAAAATTTTTAAATTTTTAAAATGGGGTTGCATTTACAAGAGGAACTAACTGTTGTAAATTATCGCGCCTAGTATGATCATCAGACCATAAAGCTATGACATTTTTGAAAGCCAGTAATATTGTGACACAAACATTAACTCTAGAACATCTTGAAAAATATATTACCATTTTTTTACCATAAGCAAACAAATTCTTTATGTAAGTACAACATTTCTTATTAGTTCTTTCTACTAAATCATGGATTTTATTATAAAATTTAATAAGAGATAAGTACAAAAAGTAAATATAACAGTCGACGGCGCGCCATCGCCGGGGTACCACGAAAGGGTAAACAAATTCAATCACAAATTGTAGACTTTTGACAGATAACCTGACGTGCTGCCAACTACATAACTCAAATTATCAATGGTATCAACTTATTAAACTTCCAATAAGTCTTACAGTTTCTTATAGTAGTAGCACCTATACAATTTCAATTTACTATTATCTACTAGCTATGGCAAAATGCAAGGTAATAATAATAGGTAATAGTATTATAATTAAAGTTGTGTTGCAACAATCATTATAAGTCAATGATATTCATTGTTATAAATATTATTTTTATATATTTCACAACCCACAGCATGAGCTAGGTACTTATAGGTAATATTTAACTTAGCTAGGCTATACTACAACTACCTACTTTAACAGGTTCTGAATAAGTATACATTTGAAATACATTTGATAAATCAATGCATAGGAATTCTGGTCCGTTTCTATGTTCAACCAGATAATTGCAGCTGAAACCTATTAGCCGTCGCAGCCTGTTGTTGTCGTGTCACAAAAAACTAAGATCGACCAATTACGGAACAGTTGTTTCGACCATCCATCCACGCGTCGCACACCGCGCCACCCTCGCCTTAGCGACGTGTAACGCATCGGCATCTTGTCAGATGCAATATGTTTCTGAAATATATAAAACATAATCGACAGTAACCGTCCCTAAATCATAGGACAAACGTCATCAAAATAAAACATCAGGGTCAAAAGGAAAAATATTTGAATCTATTCATAAGAACAGCTTCATTGTGAGATAAGAGACACTAATACCACGGTACATACAAATTCACATAATTATGTACAAAATGATATTTAGTTGCATTGTTATTAAAACATTAACTTTTCATGTCAATTTATTCATTTTATTCCACAATTTGTGGTTCTCTTGCATTTTATTATGTAATGTCCTCAGTTTTAGTAATTGTTAATGTCGATACTCGCGGGACTACCGTTTGCCGCTATGTGGACGGACACGGCCTGTCAAGATATATATATTCAGGGCTACCGTTTGCCATAGTGTGGACACGGCCTGCCAAAAATTCAAGCTAAAGCTATCAACCGAGGACACACATGGCCCATACAATACGACACACTCGGCCGCTTAACCGGTATACTTTAGGATACACATGACCCATAGACGCGACACACTTGGCCGCTTACTAAGTACTACACTTAAGGACATACTTGGCCCATAGATGAGACACATTTGCCCGCTTACTAAGTACCACACTTAAGGTCACTCTAGGCCCATAGGCGCAACATACCTAGTCGCCTAAAAACTACAAATAGTTCATATAGTAGTAGCTTACACACTGCTATGTACCTTAACATTGTAAGACTTATTTTCTCAAGCATAAATATAATATTCAAATTAACCATAACTATATAAGCATCGAATTGCAATATTATAAACAAAGAGATAACCATGTAAAATGAAGTTGTGTCTTAAAGAAGAACGCGGTCTTCATAAAGTCTACTTATTTCTTTTTACAGATCTTCGTTCGTACATGTTTTATTGAAAAGTATTCCATATATTTAATTAAAGGCCCGTGCACTAAGTTAAGCAACAACAACTTAAATAATCGTTTGCAGATGACGATTTGAATATGAAATTAATAAAATTGCATAATGTTGTCACATAAACGTGTAACATAATTAAATGACAACCTAGCCTTGTAAACCGCTGGCGCTTCTAGCCAAACCGCACGCGCATTTAGCCAAATCATAGGCGCATCTAGCCTAACCGTAGGCGCATCTAGCCTAACTATAGGCGCATCTAGCCTAACTATAGGCGCATCTAGCCTAACTATAGGCGCATCTAGCCTAACCGTAGGCGCATCTAGCCTAACTATAGGCGCATCTAGCCTATCTATAGGCGCATCTAGCCTATTTATAGGCGCATCTAGCCTATCCATAGGCGCATCTAGCCAAACCGTAGGCGCATCTAGCCAAACTGTAGGCGCATCTACCCAAACTGATGGCGCATCTAGCCAAACTGGATTTGCATCTAACTAATAAACATTCATTTATTTCCTAGAATATTGTAGTATACATTGATGACATTATAAATTATAACAAAATCTGCATATCCTGCCTTAGTTAGGCGTGGAAATCTGCCAGTAGCTAGGTGATTATAAAATTTAAATTTGAGAATCTGTACTTAACATTAATCATTAATAAAATTATTACAACTAGGTACTTTTATTTACACATCTTTCCATTAAATAATTTAAAATCCCAATAAAATAAATGTCAAACTGTTATGTCAAATATGTATAATATGACATATTAACAATAATAGTTGCCTGCCAGTACAATGTTATTTTAATTAAAAGTTATAAGATATATTAATTACAACTAGTCAAACCACAGGTGAATCTAGCTCTGTAAACTGATGGCGCATCTAGCCTTCTAATATAAAGGCGCATCTAACCTTGTAAAATAAAGGCGCATCTAGCCTTCTAAAATAAAGGCGCATCTAGCCTTCTAAAATAAAGGCGCATCTAGCCTTCTAAAATAAAGGCGCATCTAACCTTATAAAATAAAGGCGCATCTAGCCTTCTAAAATAAAGGCGCATCTAACCTTTTAAAATAAAGGCGCATCTAACCTTTTAAAATAAAGGCGCATCTAACCTTGTAAAATAAAGGCGCATCTAACCTTGTAAAATAAAGGCGCATCTAACCTTGTAAAATAAAGGCGCATCTGACCTTGTAAAATATAGGCGCATCTAACCTTTTAAAATAAACGCGCATCTAACCTTGTAAAATAAACGCGCACCTAACCTTGTAAATAAACGCGCATCTAACCTTGTAAAATAAACGCGCATCTAACCTTGTAAAATTTAGACTTTTATTGTTAAAGACTGTTTTTTACCTTAATAAATAAATAAAAAAAATGAAGGCAAATCTGACCTTTAAAATGCTTCACCCTTATAAATTCTCAAACCTATTTATCATTCTAGTATGAAAACGAACAAAAGCTATAGCGCGTTTAGGCCTGTCCTAGCCTTACAAACTGAATGTGCATCTAGCCTCGGAAGTCAAAATAAATTTTAGTTTATATAAATATCTAGTAAAAATTGCTTAGGGTTGGGTGAAATATTTAGAATAAGGTTCATTTTAGTTTGAAATATTTCATAAATTCCATATAAGTAAATTTAATTTTAATTTCATTGAAATTTTCACTGGACCTATCCTTATGTATCAAAAGTTAAATATTGTAAGCCAAAGACGCGTCTAGCCTTGTAAACTGTAGGTGCATCTAGCCTTTTAAACCGAAGGCACGTCTAGCCTTTTAAACCGAAGGCACGTCTAGCCTTTTAAACCGAAGGCGCGTCTAGCCTTTAAAACCGAAGGCGCGTCTAGCCTTTAAAACCGAAGGCGCGTCTAGCCTTTTGAACCGAAGGCGCGTCTAGCCTTTTGAACCGAAGGCGCGTCTAGCCTTTTAAACCGAAGGCGAGTCTAGCCTTTTAAACCGAAGGCGCGTCTAGCCTTTTAAACCGAAGGCGCGTCTAGCCTTTTAAACCGAAGGCGCGTCTAGCCTTTTAAACCGAAGGCGCGTCTAGCCTTTTAAACCGAAGGCGCGTCTAGCCTTTAAAACCGAAGGCGCGTCTAGCCTTTTAAACCGAAGGCGCGTCTAGCCTTTTAAACCGAAGGCGCGTCTAGCCTTTTAAACCGAAGGCGCGTCTAGCCTTTTAAACCGAAGGCGCGTCTAGCCTTTTAAATCGAAGTATTTATTCTTCAAACTAAGAAATAAGGACAAATCATGTACTTCAAAGTAAACTTACATCATTCATTTAGGAACAAATAAAAATGAAATCAAAATTTAAATCTTTTACTAGTAAACGTACCGCGCATCGAAACCACGTAAAAAATTTAAAAACGTAGCTCGTACACCAGATAATGAAATTATCTTTCGTATTATTTTATTCACGAAAGATGAGCTACTTGTAGGTAGGTACAGTTTTTTTTTTTTTTTTTTCTGAGATCACTTCTGTAAAATCACGTTAATTAGTGAAATCGGCAATTTTTGTGACCGTGATTCTTAATAGAATAAGAATTAACTTCTTGAACTAAAATAAATCTCCTTAAGGGTCCATTATAGGAAAACATGGTTTGCGAGGGTCATATATAGAAAACGTAAAGTTGTAGTCACAAAAAAACATACAACAAGCTAAAGAGATTCTCTAGTAGCTACAGTATTAAATTGCGTATAAACCTCACAGATGATTGTAAGAAAAATAAGAATATCATCAGAAGCGTTTGCGTAACGGAGCCTTAAGCTACGACTATAGCGTCATGGTACTATTAAAACCCTTTTGAAGGTCAAAATAACTTGGTGCCAATTCTACAGTAAGTATCACATCCGTTTTATTCTCCGTATCCGTACATCCCCAGGGTACAGTGTTAAGGTAGACTACTAACGACAATTACTTACAATGGTATGAAATATAAAAAAATAAACATTATAATCTCTGCGGAACACATTGTCCGAGATAAAAATACTCAGTAACATAGATACTGAAAATATACAGTTCCTATTTCCATAATTCATTATGTAATGCATTTCCAGAGTTTAAATCACGAAAGTTACAGTTGGGCAGTAAAGATAACAAAACTTTCATTTCATGACCTCGCTTTATACAATCATGAAAATTACTATTCCATTATCATGCACTATTTCATCATGGTGACTGACGACTGAGTGTAGTTTTGTGTGCAGTGTATTGCACGACCGAAGTGTAGCCTCGATCACGTGCAGTTTTGTGTGCAGTGTATGCACGACCGAAGTGTAGCCTCGGTCACGTGCAGTTTTGTGTGCAGTGTATGCACGACCGAAGTGTAGCCTCGATCACGTGCAATGAATGTGAATAATGGTATATGTATGCACGGCCGAAGTGTTGCCTCGACCACGTGCAATGTTTGTGAATAATGGTGTGTATGCACGGCATGGCAATGGTGTATATGCAGTTTATTAAAACTTGAAACTACCCAACTTAATTTCGTAATTTTAGCTCGGTTTAAAACGTTAGATAAGTAAGAAGTTCGTGAGCGTACATACCTTGGTTCTTCCACTGCTGATTTGTAATGAAACTACAATAATAACGGTGAACCACTTTTACTTTTTCCACAGGAATACACTATGACTATTATTAACTAGGTTATAGCAACAGTACGTTAGCATTTTTCCCTAACTACTTCTTTTCCCGACGGTTGAACAGTGACTGCGCTCGCAACTGACTTTCGTTAACCGTTCCGCCGCCTATCCCCACTCCTTACCTCCCCATTCCACTACAAATGGCGGGAAAATATGGTGGGAAACGGTGTTGCCAAGCTATTAAACTAAAATACTACTATTTTATCATTTCAATTTGACTCAAAATCATAACAATAAAATGGATAATTTACTATCAAACGACAAAACGTCACACAATGTATGTCAAATGAAACCGGTCGGTAAATAGTTTCTATTTAGATAATCAGCCTGCAGATTCGGAATTCCGAATGGAATACCTATAAATAATGTATAAAAATTCCGTAAAAAATAATCATTTTTTTACGGATTAAAATAATTTAATGTTTTAGATGTCTAGTTAGTAAGGGAAGGCCAACATTTTTTGTCAGTTTTTCAACCCATGTTTCTTTGGCAAAAAAAATAGTTTCACTAGTAAAACCACTTCCAGTGTATGTGTTATTTTATTTGATATCAAAACCTATAGCAAATAAATTCTGTTATATAGGTACATAATTATATCAAATTGGTCTAATTTAAAAGTAACTACTTATTAATTTCCACCAAATAGTCATTATACCCTTTCTTATTGAGGGGAAATTATTTAAAAATATATTTAAGACATATTTATTCACGAAATTTGGATACCTACTTAATTCATATGCTTATACTTAACTGAAAAACTTAATTCATGTTTTTTTAATAGGTAATAAAAAGTAATGTATATATTTAGGTACCTACCTAAAAGATTGAAAAGACAGTACCTAGTTGCACATTTGATTATATTTTCAGTTAAATCTTCCTGACAAGGTTATTTAAAAGCAGTAGAAATCCACTGACATTCTTACTTTTTTACCGTTAATTTTAACATTAACGTTATGTCAATAAATAATGTTACTTTAGATAACATTACATTGAAATTAACGTTATTTAAATAACGTTAATTTTAACGTTATTTCTTACTTTTTGTTACCGTTACTTTAAAATTATCGTTATTCCAATTAATAACGTTACTTTTTTACCGATAATTTTACCGGTACTATTGTACCGGTAAAGTTTAACGCTATATTTAACGGTAATTTTACCGGTACAATATTTTTAACGTTATTTTTACCAGTAAATTTACCGATAAAATGTTTTAACGGTATTTTTAACATTGTTTTTTTGTTTCGTTTTTTTTACGGTATTTCAATCCCTGGTCAAACACAGTTAAATTATCAAAATGAAATAAAATAACAAAGTGACAAAATTGCTCCAAAGACTCAAACTTGCTCAAAAATGTTTAACCATAAGTCAGTAGTTAATATAGACTACTTTGTGATCCTACATTGCTTTTAGAAACGTGATATTGTGGAGTACAGTGTTACCCAATTAGTTTTTACGTACCCCTAGCTAGGGGTACATAGAAAACGAATGTACCCATCATAATGAGGGGTTCAGGAATGAAGGTTACTAGTAATAAAACAAAGTCTCGAAAATAGTAGATCTGTTGACAAAATCCAATTACCAAAAAACAAAATCAAAACTATTACCTATCTAAAATGTATTAAAAATAACCTGCAAATAATATCAATCAACAAAATAATACTGATGCGATTAGATAGGTACAATTTTAGGGGGGGGGATTAGGAGGGAGGATCTCGTTGGTCTCGAGAGACGCTCAGTAGTGGCGCACATAGAGTACATTATTATACTAGAGTCACAGACCATACAACATGTGGCATAGCGGTAGTGGTTTAACGCCTGGCCCTGCAATTGCGGCGGTTAAGCAACTTTCGCAAGGGTTGTCATGTGGTGGGTGACCAATACTATCTCGAGTTCTTCCGTGCTTCGGAAGGCACATTAAGCCGTTGATCCCGGCTGCATTTGCAGTCGTTAGCACCCACCAATCTGCATTAGGCCCGCGTCACCACGGGTGGATATGGCCCAGGGTAAAAAAGGTAGCCAACTGCAAAGTAACCAAAGATCTGCGGCCTTGCAACTTGCTTTTCCGATAAATCCTTCATCTCAAAACTTGAATAAATTCACTAGGTGCTTCTTGACTGTACCTACAATTCATATTTTTGTTTTCTCATCCTCCCTAATATTAACTTGCCCCCACTGGGCCATGTGCTGGCGACGCTCTTGTATATAGATGCTGTTAATTATTGACGCGTGTAATTTCGCGCCCTTGCCTTGATTAGGTCATTTCTAGCGTTGATAGACGGGCAGCAAGGTCGGACAAGGTATGACGTAGGTACTTTGATAAATTGATCCTAAGTTTCTATCAATGCTGATGCTGTAATAGTAAGCTCATTACAAACATGCATCGATTTACAGTGAATCTATCATTATGTATGTATCAGTAAATGCGATCATTTTTAGTCATGGTTTAAAAATGCCTTAGGATGGGGCATAAAGCATAAGAATTTCTTATGCATAACGAATTGTGTAAATAAAAATCCGCCGATCCAGAATTGTAATGGCGGCTTATAAAATAATATAAGGTTTTAATATATGTATAGGAGGTATTATTAGATTATTTATACATAAACAAAAAAGTTTTCTGAATAGCGATAGCGATGGCAAAGTTTTCCTAGTCCAACTCGAGTGTTTCACAATAGTTAAGTAAAAAAAATATTAACCTTCAGCCAGACTTAGAACTGGTTTCCAAGTACGTAGGTATTGCGCACAATTTTTCAGGGTATCCTTGATTTTAAACTTGGGTATTTTATGTTTGCTGACTTTGAAAGGGACACAGGCGAAGGTTGTTCGAAGGAGCATACAATTAACTTAAGAGCCATATTACATCTCGACTGTGATTTTAGCGTAAAATGGGCAATTTTGGCGTTCTTGATCTCAGAAACAAAAATACATTAACAATTTTGAGTTATTGAGTAGTGTAGAATAGCTACTGGCATAGTTCGTAGTGGCCTCGCTTTTTGTAAATTTTGCTTAACTTTTTAATTAAACCCAAAATTGCAGAGAAAGATTTTCATAAAATCCGCGAAGGCACTTTTTTGAGCTCATAGATTGAACTACTGTTCTAAACAAATGAAATAGAAAAAAATGAATGTTATCTCTTATATAGTCGAATAGTTCATAGCGGCCTCGGAATTCTGAAATTATGTATGGAATATGTGAAAAACAAATTCCAATTGGATTTTTTTTTTTTTTTTTTTATTTAGTTTTATGAAACTACAAAAAACGCTCAGAATTAACTGTGAATTTCTCCTAGATACATTAATATTATTACGTAAATTTTATACCAGAATAATCTTTACTTCATAAGAAAATCCAATTTCATACTTTTATTTGTTGTTTTTACTTGTTTGTCTTTCTGTGTATGTTCAAAGTTGACTTTGAGAAATCGTTCACCAACATGCATTTTCATATCTAAGCTTATAACTTTCCAGTGAATCATCATATTACTTTTTGTCGCGGACACATACAAATGTATTTAGTAGACCCAAAGGTTTCTCTGGGTTGTATCGCTAAAATCCGTCAAAATTGAAGTTTCGACAAAAAAATGTCATAGGGCCCTTAAGGCGCTGCTTAATCGAATTTTCTGGTTTTTGAGGGGGTGCGGCAGACGAAGCGGTGTGCGAGTGCAGCAGCGCCCCTCCCGCGCCGCACCTCACCTGCGAGTGCAGCGGTGTAGACTGGGCCGCATTTAGAAAATTTTTGTTTGATTTTAAATTATTTGCTGTTATGAATAAATGTCATGTTCTCTGATCAGTCCAGGGTGAACAAAACTTTGAATTATATTTTGAGATATTACATAATAAGAACCTATACTTTTTATCACGTAAACGAGCTTTGAGAGTTATAAAAATTAGTTATAATATTTTTCTATACAAATTTGAACACCATTTTCACCCCTTATCAATCACCAAATATGTCCACCGTGTTGGACTTCAAAATAAATGTTATTTTTGCAATCGTCATCCCAGAAAAAAACCAATAACGACATCCATATCTATTTAAAGGTTTTTTTACCCCTTTTCATTCATTTCATGCGTTAGATTTCCATCCATAAGCCTAAATTATAAATTTAGCGATATTTACTTCGAAAATGAAGGATTTTCTACAATACATAACTTCATCCGCCTTTTGACCCCTTTGGGGGTAGAATTTTAAAAAACGCTGACACCCGTATTTATTAATTTTCAATCGTCAGCCTAAACAGAAAATTTGAAGATCCTAGCTTAAAAGCTGAGGGACTTTCATACAAACTTTCTTCTCCTTAGGGATGGAAGTTTCAAAAATCCTTCCTTAGTGGATGCCTACACTGTATAAGGTATCTGTGTGCAAAATTTTAAGTCTCTAGGTCAAGCGGTTTGGGCTGTGCGTTGATAGATCAGTCAGTCAGTCATTCAGTTTACGATTTTATATATTAAGAAGATAAGATAGTAGGGTGAATATGCCTAATACCAGCCCCCCAAGGATTTTTCAACTTTGAATCTCTGTTGTTGCCACAATTGCGGTCTTAAAAATATTGTTGACACAGTTTTAGGTAGGTTGATTAGTCTTTATTACGAAAGTAGTAGTTAGTATTACGAAATTTTGTGGAAAAAAAAATAAATAAAAAAATATTAAAAACACGACTGTATGACAAAAACGAACTAAAAAGTTAAATAATAAGAGTGTCATTGCAGTCGGGGGACCGTTTCATGGAACAATTTTTGATCATAGAGGTCCCCCGACTGCAATGACACTCTTGTTTTTTAACTTTTTAGTTCGTTTTTGTCAGGCAGTTGTGTTTTTAATATTTTTTAATTTATTTATTTTTATTTCACAGATTTTAGTGACAAATTATATATTAAGATAAATATTTTAATAGAAAATACTAGAAAAAATCGACTCACCCGTCTGAACTTTTCTATTAAAATATTTATCTTAATATAAAAACAGCATTGTGAATGCCTTAAATCTAAAAATTCCAATTCCAAAACGCTGACTTGCATTTTGTCAGTATGTACACAGGGTAATATGCCTAGTTAGCCGGCCGCCTCCAGTTATCCGGCCCCCCAACAGTTTTTCGAATAAAATAAGAAATTCGTGGCAATTTCTTAACAATTTGGATATTTTCCTGGCAACACTGTTATCGATCTATCGAATGGTATGGACGCCACTAGCGAAACGTTACGTAATATTTTATAATTTGTGTTTACGTTGAAGCCCGCATCCGGGTCGATTTCGCAAGTGGAGATAAAAAAAAATAGTGGAGAGCTCTTGCCAAATAGTCAATATTGTCCTTCAGGGCATCGTTAAAAGGTAAATATTTAGTTTGTTCTCAAGGTATTTTGTTATTTATTACTGTTTTAATGTTAAATATGGCTTAATAAGCAGATATTTAGTAATATCAAGGGGCCGCCTTACTAGACAACGAAACCACATGTTTCCAGTATATCGGCCGGGGGCCGGTTAACTGGGACTGAGCTCGATATAATGTTTTGTCTCTTTTTGTTAAAAGAGGGATTCTATAGAAGAATGTATAATGCTATCCCTTTTTATTAAATTTAAAGTACTTTGTGTCTAGTACTCGGCCGTCTAAATGTGCTTGTATATGAAGTTGATTTTTTTTTCTTCTCGTCATGTTCTTTGAAAGGCGGCCGGTATACTGGGCAATAGAAATAGGAGGGCCGGAAATAGAAACAGGGGGGCCGGGCACTGGGCAAATCGTACTTTTTTAGAAAATATTTTTTAATGACAAAACCGACTAATGATAAAATAGTTGGGATCATTACTGTTTGTGTAGGTACCGAGTGCAGACTGCAGACCGAACTCGAGGCGCGTAGGTATTTGATCGAAGTATGGCTCGCTTTTTGACTATTTGTATGAATTTGGAATAGGGTGGATATGCCTAACTCCAGCCCCCCCCCCCCTAATTCCAGCCCCTAATACGTTTTTGCTTTGCTTTAATTAAAAAACAATAAAAATCGGAAACTGTTTAATGGAGCCACATCCCTAGTTAATCCTCGACGTTGGAAATCAGTATTACCCCGTCACGACACCTACAATTCACACAACGACCAAAAATGTTCACCGAGACCGAATAGAGGTGGCTATGTTTGAAAAACAGCATAAAACATCGATCGATGCGAACTTTGGGAAGTGTGTTTATGAAGGCAAGATGCAATTTTTTATAGTTTTAAACTTTGATACTAGTAATAGATTAGTTAGATAACGTTTTAAGATTACAAGTTTGCAGTTAAATTTACTAATTTCGAAAAAATTTGGGGGGCTGGAGTTTGACTATGTGATTTTCCAAAACTTTCTATTATCAGCCGGGGGCTGATGTTGGGTATTTAACTTTCGTTTAAGAAATCAATCTCATCTTAATTTGCTCGTCTTTAGGTTGGAATTTGTAGTGCTATTCACTAGAATTACTAACCCTGCACCCAATGGCCTAAATACAGCCGGGTGAATAATGTTTAATTCCTAAGTTATTTGTTCTTCAAATTAGGGGCTGATATTAAGAAATACATAAGAACCTAACATCAGCCGGTCATCAAAACTTTACGGCAATATACAGGGTGTTTTCAAATGATTTTTTTTTTTGTTTTTTTTTTATATTAGACTAGCTTCCGCCCGCGACTTCGTCCGCGTGGACATGCGATAAAATCCTCATGTTTTAATTTCATTAAATTCTGATCAGCCGTTTTTACGTGATTAGGCGGGTTCCCACCAAGCGCGCTGCCTCGCGAGGCAGGACGTTTGCCGCACGGGCCTCGCACGAGGCTGCTCGCTTCGTGGGAACCCGCCTAATCACGTAAAAACGGCTGATCAGAATTTAATGAAATTAAAACATGAGGATTTTATCGAATGTCCACGCGGACGAAGTCGCGGGCGGAAGCTAGTTTATAATATTCAGAATTGTATCCAGAGATATTAGTATCCTGTTCCCGTTCCCTCCCTGTCCCTGTCCCCGTCCCCTGGATGTGCATGTCCAGGTCCAATCATGTCCACCGTGCGACTTCAAAATAAATGTTATTTTCGCAATCACCATCCCATGAAACCTCAAGAACGACATCCACATCGATTTTCATGTTTACTTATTTATTATTTATTTATTTATTTATATACTCTTTATTGTATACACACAGAACAAACAAGTAACAATACAAACATAAAGGAGACATAAAAATACTTACCCCATTTACACCTTAATAATGATTTTCAAAATAACAAAATATGTGTTTGCCTATTTATTTTTAGACATGCTCCTACGAATTTTAAAGTTGTAATGTCTATTTTATATTATTTTACCATACACATTTTGAACCCCATTTTCACCCCTTTAGGGGTTAAATCATGTCCACCGTGTTGGACTTCAAAATAAATCTCATTTTCGCAATCACTATCCCATAAAACCTCAAGAACGACATCCATATCGATTTTTATGTTTACTCACCTCATTTACCCCTAAGTGGTTAATTTTCAAAATTACAAAATATTATGTTTGCCTTTTTATTTTAAGATGTGCTCCTACGAAGTTTAAAGTTGTAATGTCTATTTTATATTATTTTTCCATACAAAATTTGAACCCTATTTTCACCCCTTTTGGGGTCAAATCATGTCCACCGTGTTGGACTTCAAAATATATGTCACTTTTGCAATCGTCATCCCAGAAAACCCCAATAACGACATCCATATCTATTTTTGGGTTTTTTACTCACTTTTCACCCCCATTTCAACCCCATAGGGGTTGAAATACTACCAATAACAATATACGTTACGTTAGATTTAAAGCCATAAGCCTAAATTATAAATTTAGTTATTTTTACTTCAAATATAAAGGATTTTCTTCAATACACAACTTCATCCCCCTTTGACCCCTTCGGGGGTAGAATTTTGAAAAACGCTGAGACCCGTATTTATTAATTTTCAATGTTCAGCCTAAACACAAAATTTGAAGATCCTAGCTTCAAAACTGAGGGGATGAGTTTTGAAAAATTCTTTCTTAGTGCACCCCTAGACCGCAAAAGGAACCTATGTGCAAAATTTCAAGTCTCTAGGTTCAGCGGTTTGGGCTGTGCGTTGATATCTCACTCAGTCAGTCAGTCAGTCAGGACTTTGAATTTTATATACATAGATGTAAAAAAAAAACATAATAATCAAAATCATACTTATTATCATCATAATAATCAATCATAGAAACAGAAAAGAAATTCAATTCAAAAATTGTATATCGATATTCACTTCTTGGAAAACGCTTTTATAGGTTTCAAATAATTAAAACGATCTCGTACTCGTTGATTATTGTATAAGTTATTTTTTATTACGCAATATTTAATATATTTATATATTCTAAGTTGATTAATATCTACAGGAGAGGTATAAGTTTCAATGACTTGTTATGGGAACCATAATTTTAAAGCCTCTAGTATTTTATTATCATTATTAGAGTTACCAAACGAATATTCTTTAATCTCATACAAACATGGTTGTTTTATTTTGGAACAGCCTGTACCCGGCTGGAATTAGGGAACAAAGCGGCTGATATTAGGGCAAAGACGGCTGGAATTAGGGTTTTTCGCCCGTCGTGCATTTAAACGATTCTCTTTTTTTCCCCACAAAACTACGTAAAACTAAGTACTATTTTCGTAATAAAGATCAATCAAGCTACCTAAAACTGTATCAACAATAATTTTAGGACTGTAATTGTGGCAGCAACAGAGATTCAAAGTTGAAAAATCTTAGGGGGGGCTGGTAATAGGCATATTCACCCTACTTGGATTTGTAATTTTTTTTTGTTTTCTAATTCTACGACACATCCGTCGCAATTCTTTGTTCCTTTTGTTTCCCATTTTACACACACACAATACATGAATAAATAATAACAAATAATAATAATACAGTCAAGTTCGTACAAAACTAGGTACCTATAAAAACAAGTCACAGTCACAAGACGTAAAACTACACTAAATCTATTTTATTTATTACTAAAACCTAAAACTACAAAACAAACACCTAAAACTATTACTTGGCACTAAATAAAATTATTTATTTACTTAAAACAAACAAAGTTTGGAAAGACGAGACCGACCACGCTACGATGTGAAATATGAAATGAAAAGTACAGCCCCATTCTCAATACCACCCGATGCATGCCCCGGGCGTTCACCCCGCCCGCCCGCGCCAGATCTCTGTGTTTGCCGAAAACTAGCAAATATTTTTCTAAGTGCATTGCTCTTTACATTTTTCAGGCGCTAAAAAACCTGTTTATTTTGATTTTAATAGTGATCCATAACATTAACATTCTTTTTTTTTATAAAACTCTTTAATTCGTCTTATGTTCGATTTATAATTTGAGAAAAATATGCTAGTTGCCGCTGAAAATATCGAGTACTACGCGACGAAAAATCTTTTTAGAAAAATCATTTTTTTTCACTAACTAAGCTTTTACTTGAAATTTTTTATAGCTAAGTATCTAATTCAGGATATGTCAAATACAATTATATTTTTTTCTACCTTTCAAAATGAGTGGATTTTTCTAGCTATGCGACAAAACTTTATATGTTTTCATTGACGCTACGTTTTGCAGCTCCTTAAGTGGTTTTATGGACTCCGGCGATATCGGTGGGAGAGACGTCAATACAATGCGCGAAACAACTTTTGTACAATGATTTCACGAAGGCCTGCGCCACAGAATAACTAATAGTATCTACAAGCGCGTACCTAACCACACAAGACCTATATATGGTAATAGATACCATTACCGTGACCTACATTCGGCGAACTAAAACTTTGCCGTAATTACAATTTTACATCACATCCGGTCGCAAACCACCTTTCTCGATACATTTTTCGTCTGTGTTACATTATTCAGGAAAAAATATGAAATTATAAATACTTCTTCTGTAATTAGACTTTCATATTTCGTCGCTTGTCGGTATTATACGCACTAAGGTGTGGCCGTGTGTGGCGTGCGCCCGCGCAGCTGCGCTGTAGAATCATAACATGGCCAGGCCACGCCACAGGTTATTGTGTGACATGTCATATGTGATCATTGCGAGAATATGCAATTAATTTAATAATAAAAAACAAGATTCTGAGTAGACAAGACGTCATAATTATGTCCTATGAAAGTAAGGGTCTGTCTGAATCTGAACTAAATCTTAATAATTAGGATATTGAATAGCCTCCGTCCGTCCGTCGTTGTGCGAATTTTCAAGAATCTTTTTTAGTAATCTATATTTTAGGTACCTAGTTATGCAAATTTCAACCCGAAATGTGGAGCGGTTTTGGGTGTGCGATGATGAATCAGTCAGTCAGTGTCCTCTCATCTCAATCACTAGGATTTTCACCTATTTTTCAGACAAATAGAATATTTTTTAATCAGCATAATAAAAGAGTTACTAATTTTATACTTATTAATCCTGAAAAACATATATTGTGTTAGGTACTTTTTGCGACTTTTAACAATTATTGTCTTTCACAAGAGTTAGGTAAGTACGTAAATAGAGTACCTACCTACCTACCTACTTATTTTAGCGTAATCTATTGCTGTATTTACTGTAATCTATTGCTGTATTTACTGTAATCTATTGCTGTATTTACTGTAATCTATTGCTGTATTTACTGTAATCTATTGCTGTATTTACTGTAATCTATTGCTGTATTTACTGTAATCTATTGCTGTATTTACTGTAATCTATTGCTGTATTTACTGTAATCTATTGCTGTATTTACTGTAATCTATTGCTATATTTACTGTAATCTATTGCTATATTTACTGTAATCTATTGCTGTATTTACTGTAATCTATTGCTGTATTTACTGTAATCTATTGCTGTATTTACTGTAATCTATTGCTGTATTTACTGTAATCTATTGCTGTATTTACTGTAATCTATTGCTGTATTTACTGTAATCTATTGCTGTATTTACTGTAATCTATTGCTGTATTTACTGTAATCTATTGCTGTATTTATTGTAATCTATTGCTGTATTTACTGTAATCTATTGCTGTATTTACTGTAATCTATTGCTGTATTTATTGTAATCTATTGCTGTATTTACTGTAATCTATTGCTGTATTTACTGTCGAAGATTATTGAGTACTTACACCTACACGAAAAAAAGGACAATACTCTATTTTAGAGTACAGGTTGCAATTGTAACCTTAGTCAGGACTCAGGAGTTCAGGACATGTTATTCAGTTAGAAGTCTAGGGAGGAGGCAAAACAATTATTCCCTCCCCTTTTAACTTAGGTACCGACTACCTACGTACTTGTTTTTTCTCAGAAACCGCTCAAATGCAACCTTTCCGATTTACAGAAAAAAAAACTCTCAATAAGTGAATAAGTTAAATTTAAACAAGTCGGTCGTATGGTTTACTTACGTAGGCAAGAAGGTTTTTAAAGAAAATATTTTACGTTCGCAAGGTTTATTTAGGTGCCTAGCCTACTACCTACTTTACGCAATTTATTAAGATTTGGACTTGAAAGATTGGTTTTGTTCTTTATTACCAGAGAATACATAACTATTACTAACAGCACAGAATAATAATAGTACTAACGTCTAACAGTAAACAAGGCAAATGTAAAACTCAGCGGGGTAGAGTTGCGTCAGACAGGTTTCATCAGGAACCTACCTACCTGAAGCCAAATCAATATGTCTGCCTGCAGTCCAATTCTATATCTATACCGAGACTAGCTTTCGCCCACGACTTGTCCGCGTGTGCATTCGGCAATCCCTAGTGAACCTTTGACCGGGATAAACTTCGATCAAGGATACCCTAAGATGTCCGGTCAGAATCTCAAAAATGCCACCTCAAATAGCGTCACACTTACAAGCTGGGCGCTTATTTTGCACAAAGTAAGTAAAAAAAGATGTGTTTTTGTACAAAATAAGCTTATTTAGTACAAAATAAGTGATCTAAAATGTGAGTTTGTACAAAATAAGAGGTGATTATGTACAGAATAAGCGCCAAGTTTGTAAGTGGGACGCTATTTGAGGTGTCATTTTTTCGTACTGTTTTAGTTCGTGAAGCGTTATCTAGGATATTCTTGATCGAAGGGGATAAAAGCTGTTTTTGCGTGATTGAGTAAAAATCTATATTATTAGTATGATATCCATATTCCGTTCCTGTTCGTCCTCTTTCCCGCCGCGTTCCTGTTCCCGTACCCGTTCAAGTTTCCGTTCTCGTATTATTATTCCATTTTGGGGTCCATTTCAAAAGAAATGCAATTTTTTTCGCAATCAACATCCTATAAAACCTTAATAACGACATCCAAATATTTTTTTAGGTTCATTTACTCCTTGTATCCCCTAAGGGGTTGAGTTTCGGAATATCATGAAATACGTGTTTGCCTATTTGTTTTTAGAAGTACTCCTACGAAGTTTCAAGTCGAAATGTATATTTAATATTATTTCATACAAAATATGAACCTATTATTTCACCCCTTTAGGGGTTTGTATCATGTCTACCGAGTTGGACTTGGACTTCATAATAAATGCCATTTTCGCAATCAACATCCCATAAAACCTCAATAACGACATCCATATCGTTTTTTTATGTCAAAATAAACAAGTTAAATAACCATTTATCCCCTAATTATTTGTATTAAAAAGTACTCCTACGAAGTATCAAGTCGAAATACTTCCATACAAACTTTGAACCCCCATTACAACCCTTTAGGGGTTGAATTTCAAAATTATCCTTCCTTATTCCTTGTATATGTCGTAGGATATATTATTCGTAGAAATCGGATCTTCACAAAAATCCTAGTATGATTGCAAAATACCGGATGATTAGAATCCGAGATAGATTTTTGCAATCGTCCGAGTAATGTTTAGGATTTTTACAAAAATCCAGCGTATCTTAGGTAAATCGTGAATGACCATCACTTTGCACACGCCGATTAGCTGACGTCAACGTTATGGACTGACGAATGCTCTAATTAGCTAACGCGGCTACCTATATAGTCCCGTATGAAGAGTTATTATGTCCCGTCCGGACTCCCGACCCGACCAATCAGGCTGAATATGTAATAAATCGACTCTTAGATTATCTAATCAGCATTAACATTTAAGTTTCCATAGCTTTAAGCTTCCAATTGTTCAAAAAATAGCTCGGACGATTGCGAAAATCTATCTTAGATTCCAATTATCCGGTCCTTTACCTACTTATATAAGATTTTTGCAAATATCTGGTTTATATGATTATCCTATCTTCGACATATACATCACGAAGGGAACGTTTGTTCAAAATTACAGCTTTCTAGGTCCAATCCAAAGGTCTGGGCTGGGCGTTAATAGGTCAGTCCAGTCATCCTTCATTTTACAATAATAATGGAGATAATTATTATTCCAAATAGCGAGAGATCACTAACATATACATATATAGAACAAATCAGGATTATTTCGGTTTATTATAGTTTGCCATGTGTGTGATGAGCAATTGCACAATTTTCATCCAAATTTTATTTATAAAAGTATTTAGATATATTTTAATTCTAAAATTCATACTAATAAAAACAGAAATCATTTCGCTACATTGTTAAAATCAAAATACTTTGTTCATTCTACTATTCAAGCAAGGCCCACGAAAATCACGAAATAAATATGTGTTTGCTTAATTTTATTTTTAAATGTAAATTGCAAGTACATTGTAAGTACTGTAAATATTAGATTTAGAATCGCTTTTAGGTTTTAGGAAAAGTTTTTTGCGGCAATGGCCTCTTGTTCAAATTGTGAAATAGTTTTTAGTATTTTTACGTCAAGAGCTTTTTCTCACTTGGGGACCTATTATGCTCTAAAATATTATCATTACATTTAGAAAAAGTAATGCCGGAGGGGAAGTTCAAATCATCAGCTTAATAAAAATGTATGGCTGCATGACTAGTGGTTTCACATGGCCAGTACACTAACCAACTAAAATTATTAAATAAAATTTTACTTCCTCGCGTTTATTAAGAAAAGCACTACGCAAGCCTTGTGCGGCAAGAAATTTACATTGTCTCGAATAATTAACTCCCTCGCCTCGCCTACGGCTCAGGCTTCAAACCTTCCTCGACAATGTAAATACTAAACTCCAAAGCATAGGAAGGTTTCGAATTTTCATGCCTAAATAGCATTGAAAGTAGGCTAAAAATAAAAGGAAATTTGAAGTTTTTGCAACTGATTTAGAAATTATTGCTTCCTTGGAGGTTTCCAGAAGCTTATGGAATGTTCGGGAACATTATTGTTTCGAATATTTACTGCGAGCTCGGAGAAATGCTTTCAGTTCAGTTTCAGTTCGCATTTGGCTTTCGTGCGGCATGGACATTTTTGATCTAAATCTTTAATTTATGCCAATTAATTAATTTTCTGATTAAATTAATAGTGTACGTATCGTAACGTAGTTATTAATCATACACATTAGTAAAGTAGAGACAGTGACTTCGTCGCAGGTAAGAAGGCCTTCTGGTGAGAATTATTTATTTTTAAATTGGAAATCAAAGAATTTGGTTTTATGATTCAATTAAATCTTGATGTGGAACTTGAATATCTAATATTCCTGCAAATACTAAAATACTTATTAAAAATGAAAAAGTAACGATGTGTGTCTGTTTGTCTTTTTTGCCTAAACAGCTGAAATCTTAGTTTAGAAATATACTCATCAACTTTGTCTAGGGATCAAGGTGTTTTAATCATACAAACGAGGTTACTTTGAAGCTTTGGTTTCCTGCAAGGGATGTACCGTGCTGTGATCTGATGATAGCTATCCAAGGAGTGAATGGAGGAGATTCAGATCGCTATCCACACTCAACTGATCTGATCAGCATTGTAAAAGATAGAAGGGTCAGAGTTTTCAGTTACAGGATTTCCATACATTTTTATGCTATTTTCGCGGTTTTTTTAAACATGTTATCTTTTAGAATGCTGATCAGATTCGTTGAGTGTGGATAGCGATCTGAATCTCCTCCATTTACTCCCTGGATAGCCATCATCAGATCACAGCACGGTACATCCCTAGCAGAAAACCAATGCTCCAAAGTTACCTCGTTTGTTTGAAAAAATACCTTGATCCCTAGACAAAGTTGATGTGTCGGACGGAACATAGGCAAATATTATTTCCAAAATTCCCACAGGAAGCAAAATTTCACGAGAACGAAGTCACGGGCAAAATTTCATTTCTTATACTTAGGTAAGTACATGAAAAAGTTTTCCTTATTTTAGTAGGGCTTTGACTATTTCTTGTCTTTAAACGTGCAAAGTATTGGCCAGTTGGATAGGTAATTTAGTAGGTAATAACGGGCTATAGTCAGATAAGCGCACCGCACGGCAGTGAAAATTGTTATGCTTTTTTGCATACTAGGTACATGTTTTGACTTCATTGTTTTGTTACTGATAGTCTGATACTTATTAAAGCTCTTATTATTTAATAGGAACTTATAGTTAATAGTACTTTTGGGAATTATTAATAAAATAATACTTTTATTGATTTTTATATTTTGTGAGTCACTTCAACAAAATACTTTTATTTTAATATTTTTCTCTAATGTTTTAGTAATATTCTCTTTATATTATGCTTCTAACAGCGTGTCATATACCTACTGTCCACCATTTTTTTTTCAAAACATGTGTAAATCGATATTTAGTACAAATACGAACAAGAATCGTTAATCAACAAATCTCCTGAAACGCCACGTTTTCGAGTTATCTTAATATATAAAATCGTAAACTGAATGACTGACTGACTGACTGATCTATCAACGCACAGCCCAAACCGCTGGACCTAGAGACTTGAAAATTTGCACACAGATACCTTATGGACCCCCTAAACGATCAAAATTGCTTGTCAATCATTTACATTGCATTGCTTGTCAATCACATTTTGATCGTCTAGGAGCGATGCTTGACAAGCACCACAGAATAGATAGACCGTGGCCAATCAAAAGTAGGCCTCGCCCCCAAATGGTTAATGCAATGTAAATGATTGACAAGAAATGCTTGGTCGTCTAGGGGCTCCATTATAGACCTTATACAGTGTAGGACACATCAGTGTATACATCCACTAAGGAAGAATTTTTTGGAAAATTCCATCCCTAAGGGGGTGAAATACGGGATGAAAGTTTGTATGAATAGTATGAAAGCCCCTAAGTTTTGAAGCTAGGATCTTCAACTTTTGTGTTTAGGCTGACGATTGAAAATTAATAAATACGGGTCTCAGCGTTTTCAAAATTCTACCCCCGAAAGGGTGAAAAGGGAGATGAAGTTGTGTATAGAAGAAAATCCCTTATTTTCAAAATAAAAATGCAAAATTGTGCTAAATTTATACTGCCCGCGACTTCGTCCGCGTGGATATTTAATGATTAAACGAACTTACCTGTAAGTGAAGTTCTATCATTATTATACGAAGGATTCGTCCGAAGATATTAGTATATTAAACACATGTAGTACCGCTTTTGCATGTATCACCACTTAGCACGTTATTTTAAAGTAATAACCTAAAAAACCTGAAAAGAGAAGGTTTTTGACTTAAAATTGACAGATATTTTGACATTTCCGGTCAGAGTTCTCCTCGTCATCACTAGCCGCCAACCACTTCATTTAGTTTAAAGTCCAAATTCTATGATATTTCCTCATTTTCTTCAGTGGGTAGATAGTTATTGTAATTTACAATAATGAGTAGGGAGGGTGGGATTCTATACTAATATCTTCGGACGAATCCTTCGTATAATAATGATAGAACTTCACTTACAGGTAAGTTCGTTTAATCATTAATTATACTCAGATTCGTCCTTGATATTAGTATATTAAACACATGTAGACGTTAAAAGCATTATAATAAGAAAATGGAAATATCATTTCTTGCGTATTAGTCTTTTTTTAAAGAAAAGAATACCATTTTTGACATAATTCTGAACGTTTTACATGATTATTATTAAAAACAGTACCAACAGATGGTTGGTACAAAAAAAATATATGCAAGGTTGGTTTGGAAAACTCAGTTTTATTATTATCGATGATAATAATTATGTTTTAATATTTTTCGAATATAGTGGAGTCATTGACCATCCCGCCGTATTACCAAGAACATCTATAATATCATTTTTCGTTAGGGCTATAAAGGTATTGGCCGGCGACGTCGAGTGCTACAATTGGTTGGACACGAGTCTACTCCACTATCATTAAATGTTTTATTACAACAATCTATTAATTACATTACATGTCATAATAATATATGAATTTAATTTCTTTCTCAATAAGAAGTGATTATGAACTGTTTATTATACTTAATATAATACATTCTTGTAATTTTTTTTTTTTTTTTTGTATTGTTTGCATTCTTTGTGCAATAGGCAAGGTAATCAAAGTTAAACTTTTAAGATAAAAAAGTTGAAAAAAGAAGAGAATTGGAAAATATTTAATAAAAATAATTAAGTATTCTAAGATATACATTGTATTTGAACAATGAAGTCTACGCAAAGGCGTAGTTAGATTCTTTACCAAACCTTGAAATTATCTCAATTTTGTCTATTTAATAATGAACGCAATAATATGTAATACTGATAATTTGTGTTATACACTTCTGTAAAAAAAAATAGTTTATTCTGTTAATATTATTGTTAAATAATCGAACCGTTTCTGTTACCAATCTCTGTACTTCCTGATAGCATTAGCAGACAGCAGCTTCAATAATAACATAAATAATATGTGTAACCAGTAAAATAATACCACCTTGATAATGTTGTTAAAACCAATTTATTTGTGCGATTAATTTCAGTCTCTGAAATTGAAAGATAGAGGATGTTAATATTTTATATTAGAATAAGAGATACAAAGGAGTACCATATATGTGAATAAGAGGTACCAAACCAAGGCTCAAGTCAAGATTGTGACGATCATGATGGCACAATCGTTACACCTCTAGCCTAAGAAACTGGTGGAAAACAATTAAAATAATAAGTAGCTTAGTGTCAGAATTGACTTTGTATAATACTTAACCAAAATAGCATTGTGAATGCTAAAATCTCAAATGATAAAATAAATGTTTTTGGGATCCAAATGCTAGAAATAGAAAAAATAAAAATATAATCTACTACATTTTATTTCTACTGCCTAATTCGACTTTCATTCGAATTTACTCAATCTCAATCTGGAAAAAAAAAAGACAAAACTGGTGATAAATTTTTTAAATTAATGAATTGAATAATTTTTATTTAGCATCAAAATAAATCTAGAACACTTAACACCCCGCACTGAATACCATAAGAAAAATTGCAATGAAAATATCATGTGCTGCATGTTATAGATAATTGATATGCAATTATTTTGCAATTTTATTCCTGGTGTGACCACTAGTGACCCCTAGTCCACCCCGTTGTTAAAAGGCACAAAAGAAAATATGTCTACAATTATGTAGTCTCTGATTCGGTGTAAGTATCGATGACATTATACTAAGTAAAATAATACGATGACATACCGGTATCTACCAGTTTAATCAATTCATAAAAAGGTCATAAATAAGTGATTTTTGTAGTTTTGTGAACGTTTGTCTTGTGAAGACCATTGCCATTACATTTGTAATATAATGGAAAGTTGTGACGGTAGCTGTATATTAAAAAAGAAAAACATTGTATATAAAAAGATGAACTTCAATTCTGAGTCCATTATAGTAAATATTGTCCAATAACAGGGGATTCATGCTGTTTAAAAAACGTCATAGCTGGTGGCGGTAGTTTTGTAATAAAAGTATGGGCACTACAATGCCCAAAAGTTAAGATTTTTTAATTCGTGTATTTCTATTACTTTCGTTATCAATATTAAAACCTTATAGGTGATGGGATCTCTAGACTGTGTTTTTAAAAACAATAAGCATTTTTTAATTGTGATATTATTATTTTTACGTACTTATAGTACGTAAATTTTTCTAAAAGCTAAGTTAACTTTTAAACAGTTCTTAACTTAACCTGGGGCCATACTCTGAGCTCTTATAACAACCTGAAAGTAATGTTGTTACAGGGACAGAGCTATACATCGCGTATAGCGCCATCTCAATCACAACATCGCTTAGATATTACTTTTGACAATCATAGTAGGGGGGCTGATATGACAACCTGTTTCTTATTTTTATTAATTTTATTTTATTTGAACATAGATCACATTCTGTTGAACCTTCAACAAAATGGAACAAAACTATTATTTATATGTATTATAACTGCCCGAATTTTAGTCATATTAATGGTAGACTATAATATATCTCTGGAGATGGTATATAAGTGAATCATTAAACAGATACACTCATAAAAAATATAAGAAAAAATATAATAGTAATCTAGGTGCCCTGCGTAGCGCGGCTAAATGGTAAGTACTTCCACACATTGACGATTACCGGCCCCAGCGATTGAGTCGACCTTTGCGCCTGTAGTTGGCGACCACTGCCTGTATTCGCTGAATACAGACAAATGCTACACCAACCAACACGCACCCTCACGAATACAATATCCTAATTTGAATGCATCATCGGCAACTGTTTGGATGGTCCGTAACGCCCGTCTGCGAGTCTGCTGTGATGTGACTGACGAAACAAATCGCTGATGGAGCTTCCTCGCCGCGTCTCGCTGTTCGTTTGCCGTCGGAGATGAAGCATGTTGCATACCTGCCTACGTCATTTGTTTGTCGCTTTTAAGTTAAATAAATATATAAATCAGTTTTAAAAATGTTTTATTGAGTACTGCGCCCGATTTACTTACAGTTTTTTTGTTGATCCATATCGTTCACATCAGGCCTGTAGCCAATGCATCATTCATATTCGACTGAACTATCGGTGGCCGTTTAAGCGAAAAGCCTCAGCTACACTAGAGTTGACCGTGTACGGTATAACCGAACGTCGTAATGCCATAATGTAATAATGTAAAAAATGCGAAATACTGTCACAAAAAAGATTTATTAGTTTTGTATTGGAAAGCTGTCTTAACCACAGATTACATAATACTACGCCTTAAACATAAGTGATACTTGTAGCTAAAAAAAAATCACTTCAGAAACATCATTTTGTACACACTCACAAAAATCAAATTTGAAAAGTAATAGAGATAATTTGCACAAGGGCAAAGCTTAGGAAAAAAAACATACTAAATAGTTAGTTATAGAGATTAACAGGTTTTTCAACATGTTAGGTCTACCCGCCTGAAATACAAGGTGTCCTAGTTTAGGCAAATGTTACTGTATACCAACAAACATTAACTGCAATTATGATTTATGCATTTATAGATAGTAAAATGTAAGGATTCTGTTAATCCATTTTTATTTCATTGAAATTTCTATCAGCATGCCAGCAGCTAGCTATTTCAGCAGCTAAGCTATTTTACATAAAAGGTGTGAAGTATCAGGTATGATCTAGTTGCTGTACAACTCAATATCTGGTTCCATTAAGTTCTTAAGTTTTAGCATTTATAGCGAGCTCTGTCAGTTTTACTAGATTACTATAAATTTATCTTAGTACCGATGGTACTCGTATTATACCGTTGAGACCAACTCAACTCAACACCAAGAATATCATGATATGATGATATCAAAACTCATACCTGATGAACAACGCTCTTGTCAGGGCTGCTGTTGCAGCTACAGTGCAGCGGCCGCCTGCCTGGAAGGTGGATGGCAGTGGATTCAGCGGACGACGGAGTCACCCGATTGGTGCTCGGCATCGGTTCCAACGTGGCAACCTTTGAGGGTAGTCTGCTTTTTACAATGCCGCATCGTCAACGGCACTTTGAGTTGGTGTAGTTGTTGCAGTTGCGTTGTCTAACCTATCTATGCGGTGAAATAGTCCAGTATGACTATCTCGAGTGCAATAGATATTTAGTTGATGTCTTTTTAGACACAATGCTTTGACAGAAAGTACCCAGTATGGTAAATTCGCATCAGACAAATAAATAAACTGACAGAAAGTACCCAGTATGGTAAGTTCGCATCAGATAAATAAATAAATTGACAGAAAATACCCGGTATGGTAAGTTCGCATCAGACAAATAATTAAAATAATGGTAAAAGCCCAGTGTGGCAGTTACGCATTCATAAAGGTAAGCAGGTTTAACCAAGTAAACGGCATTGAATAGTGTTCCTCCATCTTGACTTCTTCTTCTTCTTGTCCTCTTCAGCCTTGAAAACTTTTTCCTTTCTTCACGAAGCATTTTAAATAAAATTTAATTTTCACTGTAAAAATATAATTCTAAAGAAGTCTCACATTGAGACTGTATACGTGCGTCCGTGGCGAAGCACGAAAAACGAATGAAGTGGTTGGCGGCTAGTGATGACGAGGAGAACTCTGACCGGAAATGTCAAAATATCTGTCAATTTTAAGTCAAAAACCTTCTCTTTTCAGGTTTTTTAGGTTATTACTTTAAAATAACGTGCTAAGTGGTGATACATGCAAAAGCGGTACTACATGTGTTTAATATACTAATATCAAGGACGAATCTGAGTATAATAGACAAAATTCTTAGGGAACCTTCAACCAGGATCCGACCAGCGTTTTTACGCGATTAGGCAGGGCCTCACCAAGCGAGCAGCCTCGTGCGAGGCCCGCCACACGCGGCAAACGTCTTGCCTTTTATAAAGTTGTTTAGTTTGATGGTCTGATCAACCCCACGAGAGGTTTTAACTTTAATTATGGGACCAACCTCGAAATCAGGAAAAAAATCAGTTGTTCCATACAAAAGTACAATGCCTACTCTATCGAAATGTATGAAACAGCAGTTTTTTTTTTCGCGATTTCAAGATTGATCCCATAATGAAAGTTGTTCAGTTTGATGGTCTGATCAATCCCACGAGAGGTTTTCAATAAAAAAGTAGTGAACCATACACCTAGCCAGGATCTGATTATTAAAAAAAAAGTAAAGTCTTATTTTTATGGAACCCGCAATGCCTAGAATCAAAACGAAATGAAGCGCCCCGTTCAAAAAATATAGGAATGATTTGGTCCATGCCAAAATTAACCTACATCTTGGTGAGGACTTTTGAACAGGGTCACCTAGAGAAAATCTGCTTATTGGAAACGAACGATTCATGTAAATTAGTCCCAAAGTCACAAAATTATTCGTCCCCCTTTAGTAAATCATAAAAAGAAAAAAGAAAAACAATAAAGTGGTCGATTTGTGGATTTTATAATATTTTTTCGGGGTTGTATTCATGGTACTTACGAGTACTCTTTCTCTATCTACCATATTCGGCTTTATAAGGAAAAATAATACCAAACACTCTGTTTAACCACCTAACTAAAACTACAAGCACAGAATACATAATAAGTTCACATCACATAAATAAAATTAATTGGTCGTGTTGGCAGGTACCCCGCCGCTTGCCAGTGTTGTTCTCAGTTTGCTGGTGCGACTTTACTTTCGTTTGGCTTCACTCTTATTGTAGCGAAAATTAACTTTGCTAACACTTTGGGTTGTTTTATGAAAGGTTCTAGAAACAAGAATTCGAGACTTGTTTGCTAAAATACAGTAAGTAATATTTATAAGAACCTACCTACTACCCGGTAGCTAAGCTATCGTTTGAAACTGATCTCACCACCCACACTCAGTTTAGTTAAATAACTTACTGATACACTATTACGCAGTAATTATTTGTTGAAAGCATTATGTAATGTGTACGAGGGTTAATCCACCCTCGTAGCTAATATTGTAGGTGTTTACTATCCCTTATAGTATAGCCGAATGTGGTAATATTCGGCTATGTCTATTTGTAATCGGCATTTAAGTAGTAAGTAGTTGTAGGAACACAAAATGATTGCAAAAACAGACATTTCGACTTGAAACTTCGTAGGAGTACTCCTAAACAAATCAGCAAATACGTCTTTCGTGGTTATCCGAAATTCAACCCTGCAGGGGTTTTAATGGGGTAAATAAACCAGGAATCGATATGGATGTCGTTATCAAAGTTTTATGGGCCGTTGATTGCGAAAATGCCATTTTTTTGAAGTAAACTGTACAACACGGTAGACATGATTAAACCCCTAAAGCAAGGATGCACATACTTATTGAGACCATGGGCCACTTGGGAAAATGATGAATTAATGGCGGGCCACCAGCACAAATAAAAAAAATTAAAATAGCCATAAAGGTTTTTTCAAATATAGGTAAGTACGAGGGAATATTATTGCTGGCGGGCCCACTGGCATACTGCCCTAAAGCATAAGAAATCAAAATCAAAATCAAAAAATAATTTATTCAGTCTAGGCTGTACAAGCACTTGTGAATGTCAAAGAAGCTACGCCATCGGTTCGCAAACCCTGAGCGGGAGACCTTGTAACGAGAAGAACCGGCAAGAAACTCGTCAAGAGCTGCTTTTTTCTCCCTGTATATTTCATACAGAGTCGTCAACATTGAAAAATGAGCTCCACATTTAAAGTGAGGTCATTTTCCATCACAATAATTAACAAAAGTTTGCACACAAAAAAAAAAACCGGAAAAAGAGGGATGAAATGGAGATCCAAATTTTGTATGAAATAATAATACAGGAAACTCGGAATAGGAACGAACGGAGTATTCGTTGTGGTTCCTTCTGAAATTTCAAGGTGTGATATATATCGGAATTTTTCTTCCGTTTAAATTACCGCGGTTACGTACGAATCTATTCGCGCGAAATCGCTTCATCTGGACAAGCTCCTATAGACAGGGATTGATAACGTTGTTTTTAAATGTAACGTTATTTATTACTTTTTTTATCGTTACTTTTAACATTAACGTTATGTCAATAAATAACGTTACTTTAGATAACGTTACTTTGAAATTAACGTTATTTCAGTAAACGACGTTAATTTTCACGTTATTTCTTACTTTTTGTTACCGTTACTTTAAAATTATCGTTATTCCAATTAATAACGTTACTTTTTTTACCGATAATTTTAACGCTATATTTAACGGTAATTTTACCGGTACAATAATTTTAACGTTATTTTTACCGATAAAATGTTTTAACGGTATTTTTAACGTTTTTTTTTGTATCGTTATTTTTTTTAACGGTATTTCAATCCCTGCCTATAGATCTCTTTTCTCAAAGTGAAACTTCGTGATTTTTATGTTTTTTTTTGACATGTGGTGATCAGCACAATTCGTGATGCTGGGCGGAAGCGTGCTGTGGTTCCGGCACGGGCTGCGGCTGCACGACAACCCGTCGCTGCTGAGCGCGCTCGAAGACCGCCGGGTGCCATTCTTCCCCATCTTCATATTCGATGGTGAAACGGCAGGTTAGATCTTTCTTATTTGGCCAGGAGTGTAGGTTTTTAAACTTTTGTTCTTTTGACATTTTTCTTGACTTTTGGCCCAATCACGTACCTACGTAAAAGCGGAACTTATTTAATATTCTTATTATTTTTACTTAAAAGCCATGATGGCCACCCAGAAACTGAATGGAGGATTCAGTACACACCCAAGAGTTGTTTAATGGAGAGCGGCCAAGCGGGTTCTAAGATATTTGAAAGCCACTAGAGATCTCGCCCTGACCTTTACTAGGGATCAAAGTGAGCTCGTTGGATACGCTGACGCTGACTACGGCAGTAACGTAGTTGACAGGCGGTCTTATACTGGCTACAGCTTTCAGCTAAGTGGAGCAGCTATTTCGTGGGAATCCCGCAAACAACGCACAGTTGCACTATCAACCACCGAAGCTGAGTACATGGCTCTTGGCGAAGCCTGCAAAGAAGCCATATACTTATCTTCCCTAGTAAAAGAAGTTTTCGGTACTAATCATTCCATCACCATTTTCTCGGACAATCAAAGTGCATTAACGCTTACAAAAAATAACACGTTTCATGCCCGCACTAAACATATCGACATTCGACATCATTTCATTCGGGATGCTTTGTCACAACACCATTTTGACCTGAAGTACATTCCCACTAAGAATATGACGGCAGATGTACTTACCAAACCCTTAGCTAGGCCTTCCCACTGTAAATGTGTACAGTCATTAGGTTTAATTTAGGTCGGCTAGGCAGGTTCCTTTTCTGTTGTTGGTTTTAAGGGTTGTACAAATAGGTTAACTTATTTTTAAGGTGTATAGTGTTGTAAAATTTGTTAAGGGTAGGCATGTGTTTGTGTAGTGAGTAGTGTAACTTTGTAAATAAGTGTATAGCACAGAGTGTACATGGTGTTCATGTTACGGGGAGGTGTTGAACCTATACTTTTATTATACAATGAATATCATGCAGCGCTCTGGCCACAAATTACAGTATTATTCTAATTTAAAATACCTGTCATATAGACACTTGATAAATAAGTCTGTCAGCCGTTACTCTATACAAAATAAAAATATCACACTTGTCTTCATAGAAGATAAACTTCCGGGATCCAGTAATTCTGATTGTACAACACAATTAACTGACGACAGCAGTGCGTCAGAAGAAGAAAATGTTGATGCCCAAATAGAAATTGATGTCCTAACTGCTCCACCTGTTTCTAGTTCTCAACCTGAGGAGATGACACGTGATGAGGTGTCTGATGAACCTCCAGTAACGGAGCCAGTAGAAGTCTTTACGGAAACTGAAGAAACGCCATCTGAACCTACGTCAGACCTCTCCGAAGACCGACACCAGGAAACAGAGCAGCGATATCCTCTACGAACTCGACGTGCACCAGTCAGGTATCCTGAGACAGCGAATCTTACTAGTACTGACTGTGAGCCTGAAACATACAAACAAGTTCTAGAGGACAGCCATAGAGCAGAATGGATGGACGCCATGAAGGCTGAATACAACTCGCTCCAGAAACATGGCACCTGGACATTAGTTGATAGACCTCCTGATCGAAAAACCATCAAGAGTAAATGGGTATTCAAAATTAAAAGAAACACTAATGGAGAAATTGTAAAATACAAAGCTCGCCTAGTGGCAAAAGGTTTTACTCAAGTCCATGGTATTGACTATGGAGAAACATTCTCTCCAGTCGCCAGACTATCCTCCATTAGACTGTTAATAGCTTTTGCAGTGAAGCTGAACCTACACATCGAACACTTAGATGTAGAAACTGCATTTTTAAATGGTGATCTCGATGAAGAGATTTACATGGAGCAACCTGAAGGCTTCACCACTGACCCACGCAGTAAAGTTTGCTTATTGAAAAAGTCTCTCTATGGCCTTAAGCAAGCTCCGCGACAGTGGAATAAAAAGGTATGTGAGGCGATGACCAGCTTCTCGCTTACTCAAGCGGCTTCTGAACACTATCTTTACTATAAACGAGACGGCAATATTCTTTTAGTAGTGGCAGTATTCGTTGACGATTTTTTCATCCTCTGCAACGACCAAGCAGTGAAAAATCAGTTCAAAACTGAACTGGGGAAAAAGTTTGTTGTAAAAGATCTTGGACCAGTTAAGGATTGCTTAGGTATGAGAGTAGTACAAAGCGATGGCAAAATCACTCTTGACCAAACACAGTACATAAATAATCTCATCGAAAAGTTTGGCATGTTTGACGCTATTCCAGTTTCAACCCCAATGGAACCTGGCATGAAACTCTTACTCCCTACCAAGGACGACGAGAAACCAGAACTTCCATATCAGCAGCTTGTCGGCTCATTAATGTATATTGCAATAGGCACAAGACCAGATATTGCGTACACGGTCTCTTATCTTAGCCAATACAATACACATTACGGGGAGGCACACTGGAGAGCGGCCAAGCGCGTTCTAAGATATTTGAAAGCCACTAGAGATCTCGCCCTGACCTTTACTAGGGATCAAAGTGAGCTCGTTGGATACGCTGACGCTGACTACGGCAGTAACGTAGTTGACAGGCGGTCTTATACTGGCTACAGCTTTCAGCTAAGTGGAGCAGCTATTTCGTGGGAATCCCGCAAACAACGCACAGTTGCACTATCAACCACCGAAGCTGAGTACATGGCTCTTGGCGAAGCCTGCAAAGAAGCCATATACTTATCTTCCCTAGTGAAAGAAGTTTTCGGTACTAATCATTCCATCACCATTTTCTCGGACAACCAAAGTGCATTAACGCTTACAAAGAATAACACGTTTCATGCCCGCACTAAACATATCGACATTCGACATCATTTCATTCGGGATGCTTTGTCACAACACCATTTTGACCTTAATTACATTCCCACTAAGAATATGACGGCAGATGTACTTCAAACCCTTAGCTAGGCCTTCCCATTGTAAATGTGTACAGTCATTAGGTTTAATTTAGGTCGGCTAGGCAGGTTCCTTTTCTGTTGTTAGTTTTAAGGGTTGTACAAATAGGTTAACTTATTTTTAAGGTGTATAGTGTTGTAAAATTTGTTAAGGGTAGGCATGTGTTTGTGTAGTGAGTAGTGTAACTTTGTAAATAAGTGTATAGCACAGAGTGTACATGGTGTTCATGTTACGGGGAGGTGTTGAACCTACACTTTTATTATACCAACACCTCCCCGTAACATGAACACCATGTACACTCTGTGCTATACACTTATTTACAAAGTTACACTACTCACTACACAAACACATGCCTACCCTTAACAAATTTTACAACACTATACACCTTAAAAATAAGTTAACCTATTTGTACAACCCTTAAAACTAACAACAGAAAAGGAACCTGCCTAGCCGACCTAAATTAAACCTAATGACTGTACACATTTACAGTGGGAAGGCCTAGCTAAGGGTTTGGTAAGTACATCTGCCGTCATATTCTTAGTGGGAATGTACTTAAGGTCAAAATGGTGTTGTGACAAAGCATCCCGAATGAAATGATGTCGAATGTCGATATGTTTAGTGCGGGCATGAAACGTGTTATTCTTTGTAAGCGTTAATGCACTTTGATTGTCCGAGAAAATGGTGATGGAATGATTAGTACCGAAAACTTCTTTTACTAGGGAAGATAAGTATATGGCTTCTTTGCAAGCTTCGCCAAGAGCCATGTACTCAGCTTCGGTGGTTGATAGTGCAACTGTGCGTTGTTTGCGGGATTCCCACGAAATAGCTGCTCCACTTAGCTGAAAGCTGTAGCCAGTATAAGACCGCCTGTCAACTACGTTACTGCCGTAGTCAGCGTCAGCGTATCCAACGAGCTCACTTTGATCCCTAGTAAAGGTCAGGGCGAGATCTCTAGTGGCTTTCAAATATCTTAGAACGCGCTTGGCCGCTCTCCAGGAAAAATCAGTTCAAAACTGAACTGGGGAAAAAGTTTGTTGTAAAAGATCTTGGACCAGTTAAGGATTGCTTAGGTATGAGAGTAGTACAAAGCGATGGCAAAATCACTCTTGACCAAACGCAGTACATAAATAATCTCATCGAAAAGTTTGGCATGTTTGACGCTATTCCAGTTTCAACCCCAATGGAACCTGGCATGAAACTCTTACTCCCTACCAAGGACGACGAGAAACCAGAACTTCCATATCAGCAGCTTGTCGGCTCATTAATGTATATTGCAATAGGCACAAGACCAGATATTGCGTACACGGTCTCTTATCTTAGCCAATACAATACACATTACGGGGAGGCACACTGGAGAGCGGCCAAGCGCGTTCTAAGATATTTGAAAGCCACTAGAGATCTCGCCCTGACCTTTACTAGGGATCAAAGTGAACTCGTTGGATACGCTGACGCTGACTACGGCAGTAACGTAGTTGACAGGCGGTCTTATACTGGCTACAGCTTTCAGCTAAGTGGAGCAGCTATTTCGTGGGAATCCCGCAAACAACGCACAGTTGCACTATCAACCACCGAAGCTGAGTACATGGCTCTTGGCGAAGCCTGCAAAGAAGCCATATACTTATCTTCCCTAGTGAAAGAAGTTTTCGGTACTAATCATTCCATCACCATTTTCTCGGACAACCAAAGTGCATTAACGCTTACAAAGAATAACACGTTTCATGCCCGCACTAAACATATCGACATTCGACATCATTTCATTCGGGATGCTTTGTCACAACACCATTTTGACCTTAAGTACATTCCCACTAAGAATATGACGGCAGATGTACTTACCAAACCCTTAGCTAGGCCTTCCCATTGTAAATGTGTACAGTCATTAGGTTTAATTTAGGTCGGCTAGGCAGGTTCCTTTTCTGTTGTTAGTTTGGGTTGTACAAATAGGTTAACTTATTTTTAAGGTGTATAGTGTTGTAAAATTTGTTAAGGGTAGGCATGTGTTTGTGTAGTGAGTAGTGTAACTTTGTAAATAAGTGTATAGCACAGAGTGTACATGGTGTTCATGTTACGGGGAGGTGTTGAACCTATACTTTTATTATACCATGAATATCATGCAGCGCTCTGGCCACAAATTACAGTATTATTCTTATTTAAAATACCTGTCATATAGACACTTGATAAATAAGTCTGTCAGCCGTTACTCTATACAAAATAAAATATCACAGAAATTATCATATAAAAATGTATGGAAATCCTGAAACTGAAATTTCTGATCCTTATATCTCTTACAATGTTGATCAGATCAGTTGGGTGTGTATAGTGATCTGAATCTCTTCCATTCAGTACCTGGATGCCCATCATGAGATCACAGCTAGGTCAATCCCCGGTGGAGAACCAAGCAAAGGCTTCAAAGTTACTTCGTTTGTATGAAAGTTATGTGACGACGTGACTGCTACTGTACATGCCTTTTTGATGACAAAAGTGCTTGCGCAGGTATGAAAGTGGTGGGCTACAACCGCATGCGGTACCTGCTGGAAGCCCTGGCCGACCTGGACAGCCAGTTCAAGAAGTTCGGGGGACGTCTCTTAATGCTCAAAGGGAAGCCGACCGTCGTCTTCAGGAGGCTATGGGAAGAATTCGGTTAGTAATTGACATTATTTCGTGTAGGGGAGGAGTTTCTTAAGTGAAAATTTGGACCATTGCGACACCTTACTTTTTAGTTTTTTTTTAACCACGAGGCGGGATAGTGCTTGGCCTTCACCTCACCTGATGTTAAGCGACGATAAGACCGAAGGTGGAAGCGCACTACACCTGGAATATCGTCATCACTGAGGAACTGGCTAGCTTACTTCTAACTGCCGGAACACAACAATTTTTAAATTATTGTTATGGCGTCAGACTTAGGTAAGATTGTGGTAGCTAGTCTTGAAATAAGCCCTATACCACCAACTAAACCGAGGACAAATGTACCACTCTCCTGGGAATCGACTTACACGAGTGGACTAACCACTAGACCACAGAGGCAGTTGTATAGTTATGGCGTGAAGTTAGCGGCTATGCGTAAACGTGCCCCGCCCCGCAATCTCATCACCTCGTTCGCCCGCTGACACCTATAGTGTATGTATCGTGCCGTGCAGCAGTTTGCGTCAACTTCACAGTCGCCATTTATAAAGTGTGCATCGCGCCTTATTTCAGAAAAATAATATCTTTTACGTGTAACTTTAATAAGTAACTTATTGTACTTAAACAGATTATTATTTAACAGATTATTGTACCTACCGTCTCGGAGCTAGGGTCATGACTGTCATGAGCGTCCCTGGCAAGATATGAAGTTTGCTCCCCAAGACTTATTTCTAGGTTAATGAGCGCCTTTGGCAAGATTTGAATTTGCGCCCCAAGATTTATAGACTTATTTTCTAGCTATATATGAGTCAGCAGGGTGCGCCCCCCTGAGGGTTGCGCCCTTGGCAGCCGCCCCCCTTGCCAGCCCATAGCTACGTCGCTGTTTACCGTTCCCATTTTGTAATTTTAGGATTGTCCCCAAAAAAATGACGCCGTTCTTTTGCATAAATTTTTTGACACTTGTCTTAGGAATCCGTAAGCTCTGCTTCGAGCAAGACTGCGAGCCAGTGTGGCGGGCGCGTGACGATAGCGTGAAGAACGAGTGCCGCGAGATCGGCGTGACGTGCGTCGAGCACGTGTCGCACACGCTGTGGGAGCCGGACACCGTGATCCGCGCCAATGGCGGGATTCCGCCGCTCACCTACCAGATGTTTTTGGTCAGTATCTGATATTGCGTGACGACAGCGTGAAGAACGAGTGCCGCGAGATCGGCGTGACGTGCGTCGAGCACGTGTCGCACACGCTGTGGGAGCCGGACACCGTGATCCGCGCCAATGGCGGGATTCCGCCGCTCACCTACCAGATGTTTTTGGTCAGTATCTGATATTGCGTGACGACAGCGTGAAGAACGAGTGCCGCGAGATCGGCGTGACGTGCGTCGAGCACGTGTCGCACACGCTGTGGGAGCCGGACACCGTGATCCGCGCCAATGGCGGGATTCCGCCGCTCACCTACCAGATGTTTTTGGTCAGTATCTGATATTGCGTGACGACAGCGTGAAGAACGAGTGCCGCGAGATCGGCGTGACGTGCGTCGAGCACGTGTCGCACACGCTGTGGGAGCCGGACACCGTGATCCGCGCCAATGGCGGGATTCCGCCGCTCACCTACCAGATGTTTCTGGTCAGTATCTGATATTGCGTGACGACAGCGTGAAGAACGAGTGCCGTAAGATCGGCGTGACGTGCGTCTTCTTCTTCGTCTTTACAATAAGGACGGTTTCCGCAACTCGACGTCTATAGCGCCTATTTTGCATCTGGAGTCTGCTCGGCTGGCCCCCTGTTGCTAACAACCTGTGGTTGGTACGAAAATATAGGCGATGCATAAGTGCTTAATTAAATAAAGATTGCATAGCAGATGTACAATGGTTACTCTCTGCCAAACTATTTGAGTTAAAGACACTTTGACTTTGAATTTAAAGTGGCCTTAACTTTAAGATTTGTTTGAGTACCTGTTTGCCCGTTAGAAGTTTAATTGTACAATGTGCCTTAACTGCAGCATACCGTGGATACAATCGGCGACCCGCCGCGGCCGGTGGCGGACGCGCACTTGCAGGGCATCAACTTCGGGGTGCTGCCCGAGAGCTTCTACCACGAGTTCACCGTCTTTGACAAGGTAAGGGTACGGCAAGGGTTTAAACTGACATTGATGGACTAGTTTTCTGAAAAAAAAGGAAAAAAGTAAGAGCTAGTGTTAGTTAAGGCGAGGCCAGTTCACGATCTGATGAAAAGATTGATTTTTAAACTTCCAATGTGAAGAACTGATGTAGAATTCTACTTCACAAAAGTTACTGTAGACTGAAAAAGAAACAAAGAAACACAATAATCGAACAGAAAATTGAAAAATAACATGGTAACTCTGTAAAAAAATCCTGAATAACACCTTAAAAACATATAAAAATAAACTTCCAATCGTCAGATTTCGTAATTTACAACGACATGATATGATTTTTTTATGAAAAAACGATAGCTTTTTTATCGTTCTAACACAATAACCGAGTACATTTTTAATAAATGATCCAGTATTTCAGAAATCAATAAAAATGTACTTAATTTCGCAAAATTTCTGGCAAAGCGTCAATTAAAGCTATGCAATATTTAATCTTATTCTAAAGACATGTCTAGTGAAAGAGTAAATTTCGTGAACTGCCTCGCCTTAAGGTTGTACCCTGAGCGAAAGTGGCGCCGCTGTGAATTATATTTAATATTATAATTCTAATATACAATTTTAAAAATGTTTATCGTGGAGATTTTAGGGCCCACAGTCTAGTATTTTAGACGGTATCGTTACATTCCCTCGTAGTCACTGCTAGAAGTAGATAGCAAAACTGCTAAAAGTGGCCGTTTTTAACACATTTGCTATCTACTTCTACGAATGACTACGAGGGCATGTAGTGATACCTTCTAAAAATACTAGACCATGGGTCCTAAAATCTCCACGATAAACATTATTAAAATCTTTTTCTATTAATAACTTATTAAATAAAAACCTCTGAAGGCGCCACTTTCGGTCATACAACCGCATTAAAAACTATCTTATCTATTTAGGATATTGATTAGGATATTATTTTTTAGACGGTATTTTTTTTTTTTTTTTTTTGTTTATTTAGGTCTACTTACAGCTTATGCACTAATTACATCATTTTATACTTAAATATCTTATTTTAGTTAAGTACATAAACTACTTACAAGCACTGTACTTTACACGGTATCATTACATTTCCTCGTAATCACTGCTAGAGGTAGCAAAACTGCCATAAGTGGCCGTTTTCTAAACATAATTGAATAAGAATAATAAGAATAAAAAACTTTATTTGGTTACTTACAAATAACAAGCAAAATGGTTTACAAAATGGTTTACAAAAACATTCACTATGGAATATTTAAACGCATTCTAAATTAATTAGGTATAAATAATTATGTAATAGTAACCAAAAGGCCACCAGCTCAGCTAACAATATCATGACCACTCATGGTCACGACGCTGATTTTCAGCTGGTCCTGAAAAAGAGAAGTACAGGAGAAGGGATAACAAGAACGGTGGTTTTATACATAGATACTTTTGCGTGCATAAAAAACTTACAACGGTGATTGTGCGAGTGTTGATAGATAAAAGATGTGTAATGTAGATAGATAGGTACCTACGTAGTGAATAATAATGATGGATTTAACATATTTTGAATTAAAAAAAAAATACATAGATATACTTTTTATTAAAATCATAGAAATGTACTGCAGCCGTCTTTTTGTTGTGAAAGAATTAGTTCTTTAAGTCGTTTACGAAACACTACCACACTACTCAACTTACTAATTGCTATTTACTTCTACAAATGACTACGAGGGAATGTAGTACCTTCTAAAAATATAGACTAGTGCTAAAAATTTCACGTCAAGTTTTATTAAAATCTTTTTCTATTAACACTTTATGAAACAAAAACCTCTGAAGGCGCCACATTCGGTGGGATATTCACTAAATTCAATGCAAATTATGTGATTTAGATGCCGAAACCTGAAGATTTCGGGGTGTACCTGGAGACGCAGGACATCCGCATGATCCGGTGGGAGGGGGGGGAGTCCACCGCGCTCCAGCAGATGCAGCAGCGGCTCAATGTGGAGTACGAGACATTCTGCAGGTGAGGAATATACCACGCGTACCCACAGACCCGGGATAGGAGAGGCGCAGGTCTTCGAGAGGAGTTTAGTTGGTAGTGTTGCCTCCTCCCATTTACTGCATCTGGCCCGCCCACACTTAGTGGGTAGCCTTATGGCGATCTTTCGAGATCGTTAGGGGACAGGGCAGGGGTGAGAACCGTCCGGCCCTGACACGAAGCCTATTAGGCTTGGTGGGAGGGTCGGGTGCGGCGAGGACATGCTCGGGTTTCCCCGAGTATGACCGAGTCCAACATGAAGTTTGGTATGCGTAAAGACTGCATTCTCCTCTTGATACAACAAAAAAAAAAGGTGAGGAATGTACCAAACTTGGTAGTTTCAAGTTTATTTATTTCATAACATAACAATGTTAATTGTGTCGAAAATATAACATTGGTGAATACATTAGGATTAAACTAAATTACTTACAATTAAAATAAATTAATTGTCCAATATTGGAAATTAATAAATTGCGTTAACTTCTTACTTAATTAAAATATAATGTATGTATATAATTTATTAACCATAGAATATTATAATTTAATACCAAACTTGGCAGATTAGTGACAAAAGAGGACATCCGCTTAAAGTACCAAACTTAGTACATAAGTGAGTTTGGTTAATTTTGAGTTTAGAATTTTTAAAATGCTGTAGAAGGCGTTCCCTTCCCCGTTCAGAATTCGGCCCAGAGATATTATCCCGTTCCCGTTCCTGTGCCACTTCAACTTCCACATTAACTTTCACTTATTTACACTTACACTTACAAATTACACTACTTACTTTTTACTTACACTTCCACTTACATTTTCACTTTCAACTCACTATTACACTTACATTATTACTTACAGTAACCGTCACCGGTGGATATCGGGAAATAAAGAATGGACGGTCTTTCCAACGGGAATAGACCTTTATTGAGAACGACTATAACAAGAAAGTCAAGCAGGACGAAACAGAAACAAATAGATAATGTTGATTTCAGGGGCTCCTACCTGCCTACACACGGCAACCCGGACCTGCTCGGCCCTCCGATATCGTTGAGCCCTGCGCTGCGATTCGGGTGCCTCTCAGTGAGGAGGTCAGTCGACATTATTATTATTATTATCATATTCACAAATGTATATTCCAAATGAATATACATACCTCCTAATGGGGTTGGTAAACTTTTTCGAAAAGATTTGTTTTATATTTTTTTTTTGATAGCAAAAGTTTGAAGAATAAAGAAAATAATATTATGATTTTTTTATTTTACCTTGTTAACTAAATATATTTTTTTATATTATTATCGCGATAAAATATCAAACATACGGCTGAACACGAAGTTCCTTTGCATTTACTGATTTAAAAATCTGATTGACAGATTTGACAGACAGTGACAAAGAGTAATCATACCTTTGTTTTTTTTGTTTTGAGCAACAACATAGAAAGTCTTTGGAGCAAAGGCATAACCTACGCATACAGCCGTAATAGTGATTTATTGTACTATGCTGTAAATGATTTTTTTTTATTTTTATTTAAATTAAAATGAAGCATTATATAATTCTGCAATTTGTTATTCCTGACTCCATAGCCAAAAGCTACCAGAAAATATATAATTCACAACAGTTTTGGAAAAGTTTACCAACCCCATTCACATTATACAGGGTTATTTGTAAAACACCAACAACCTCGCAGGAGTAGATTACGGACATCATAAACAACAACATTTTGTTCTACGACTTTTGATAATTTGTTAGATTTTACTTTCATACAAAAAAATCATTTTAATTTACCGTTCGTATGTTCATAACTCTACGCGCGCCCCGCCCGCCCCGCACCCCCGCGCCGCCGCCATCCATAGACGTAAAAAGTGTCGAACAGTACAATAAAAACTTGAAAATTCATTTTTGGTGAAAGTATTGAGTTATGATAAAAGTCGTAGAACAAACGTTGTTGTTTATGATGTTGGTAATCTACTCCTGCGAGGTTGTTGGTGTTTTACAAATAACCCTGTATAGTTATATAATGTTTTGTTCCTGTTATTTTTAATCTCCATTGAAAATGGTTGTTTGTTATAAGTTTATGATGTGTTAATCTGTGCATTTTGAGTAGATTTTTTTAATTTAAAATGTTATAATAATGAAAAAGAGCGATTGTTTTCTCTCTTCAGCTGTATGAATACCCTACAAAATGCTTACAAAAATAATGTTTTCAGATTTTACTGGTCAGTTCAAGATCTGTTCCGCAAAGTACACCAGGGTCGGCTGTCTGCTACCCATTTTATCACTGGTAAGTAAAACTATAACTTAAGAGCATTCAAAAACACATTCATGAATGATTAAATATCTGTAGATTATGATTGTTTCTAATCACTCTTTTCTCAATAATTTTATATTGTCTTTGGTTCTTGACGCCATTATTTGTTTAGCAAAATAATGGACTCTTTGTGAGCTTCTTGGCCAACGACGAATATTATCATATAATTGACATATTACACATGCAGAAAATGCGAGAGCTAACATTATCAATTTTATAAAACATACCGTCGACTTCATTACCGCCTTCTTTTTTGAAGTCGGTTAAAATGTGCAGGGCAGCTGATATGGCGCGAGTACTTCTACACGATGAGCGTGAACAACCCTAACTACGGACAGATGGCTGGCAACCCTATCTGCCTGGACATCCCGTGGAAGGACCCTGAAGGTGACGAGCTGCAGAGGTAAGTCCTTCTATGTAAGTGTAGGGTAGGAAGGGTAAAGGAAAACACTCAAGGAATGTCAAATGGAAAATCTTAGAAGCCACCCCTAGAGTAGCGGTCTTTCGCCGGTAAACTGTAATAGGCTAGTTGACAAAATTTCAATAACTGCTTAATATTTTAGCTTATTAGGCATTTTATCGAAAAAAAAGGTTTATTTATTTTTAATCTAGCGTTTACATTATAAATTTCGCGTTTTAAAAAAACAATTTTAATTTGGTTCCAAAACGCACAAGACTGTCATGGCGTCTTGAATGACGTCACGCCGTGCGAAACAATCCAAAGAGCGATCGTGTCTTCGTACGTTATAGCTAGTTTTTATCGTTTAAAAATGAATTTCTCATATTATAAGTACTGTATAGTGCCCCAGTGTGATAGCACGACTATAAAAACGCCAAACCAGTTATTTATATATGTTCCAAACAATGGAGAAATACGGAAAAAGTGGCTAAAACTTGCGTTCGGTTGTGGTTAGGTTGCACTCGGAGTGTAGGTTTGGAACGCGCCTCCGGTAGTGATACTCGAAACGTCAAAGACAAGATTGGAGTTTCGCACGGCGTGACGTAACGCTTTCTGATTGGTGTTCACTGTCACGTGACTAAAGGTTTCATTTTACGAAATTTATTTTTTAAAAATATTATTAATCTAACGCTTTTTGTTAAATTGTTTGTTATTTTCTCCATAATATAATTAATCATTATAAACCCCTATCCATTATATTTATTCTTAATGGAAACAAGCCTATTCTGACCAGCTTCATATACGATCGCTTGCGACGCTTAATAAACTAACAGGCTTGAAGGCTGGCTTGTGAAATCCAACAATACGGGATGTGATCTCTATACAATCTAGGATTTTCTTTGTCGATCCCCCCCATATAGGTACAATCCTGGTTGCTAGCCCGGGGACCGCGGTCCAACCGATATTGGTTGGAAGCTGTATACAGGTGTCCCAAAACTTTGCCACAGGAAGGGAAAGTATCTTAAATATTGAAGATCTGAAATTTTACTGAAAGAAAATTTTATTTTGTTTTCAAAAACAATTGGAACTGCATTCATAAAGATGTGCGGCAAAGTTTTGGGACACCCTGTATGTCTGAGATCGCTGAGAAAACTCCGTTGCGTTAGTGCGATGTAGATTTCTAATTTTCATACTATTTCGTCTTCTTTACTCTAGTGACACAGTGTTGAATCGTTTGGTTGTTGTATCGTGTGTTTTGGTATGTGCGGCGTATGGTAGATGCCGCCACAGTAATATTAGGATCATTTTGGACTGTAACTATTTTCGGAAGTTAGTCTGTAGCCACAAAATAGAGGACATAAGTCAAGGTTAGTGTTACACATGTTCGAGCTACGCACACACATAGACAGCACTCAGCACTCACCGACTGACCACACTGCGTCATGCATTCGAACTCAAACGAGTTCGATTTGTCTGAGATTTCGTATATTTTGTGTCGGTGAGAGCTCGAACGCGCGTAGTACTAAGCTTGTCTTCTGTCTTCTAGCTATTTTGTGCTGTAGCTCTCTAGCGTCGCTCAATTAAAGACGCGTCTTTGATTTTGCGACAAAATGATTTGAAATAACCGAACTCTATTCGAATATCAAACTAAAAGTTTTACACAAACCTAAATAACTTGACAAGGTGACTAAAAATATTGAAAAACATGACTCCACGGCTTTTTCTGCAAAATTTATAACGAATACGGTGGAAATCTTACCAATAGAGTTTTTTGTGTTAACAATATGAATAAATTAACGTGATTTAAGAATAGGACGTTTTTAGTTTTCACGATTAACTTAGTTACCTTCCAAAAGATGGAAGGAGGGTCGCACCGGGTTCCCGTTCGTGGACGCGGCGATGCGGCAGCTGCGCACCGAGGGCTGGCTGCACCACGCCGTGCGCAACGCTGTGGCGTCCTTCCTCACGCGCGGCACGCTGTGGCTGTCCTGGGAGCACGGCCTCAACCACTTCCTCAAGTACCTGCTGGACGCCGACTGGTGAGTGGCGGCGTGGGACTGGTGGGTGTTGCATTGCAACACGGTGGAGGACCAGTGAATGTGTGTCGCAAAACTGTGGCGTCATATTTTTACATTTAGCTCCCGTTGATTATTTATCCATACTTCCATACTATAAGTATAATATTATAAATGCGAAAGTAACTCTGTATGTCTGTCTGTTACGCTTTCACACCTAAACTACTGAACCTATCTTGATGAAATTTGGTACAGACAGAGATAGAGTAAATTAGAATAAACTATATCGGGATTTACACCATGTACCTACTTGTAGACCTATAACAGATAAACAATTCTTTTGTACATTATTTTGTTATAGCTCGAAAGGTTTAGGCAGCGTTTTCGATGCAAGCTCCCAGACGGCTTAATTTTTGCCGACTTCTTCAACAATTATCGTCATATCACTATCAAATTTACATAAAATCTCAACTTATTATACACCTATAACCTTCTTCAGGAATTACTCTATCAATTGGTGAGAACCGCATGAAAATCCGTTCAGTAGTTTCCGAGTTTATCGCGAACAGACAGACAGACGCGGTGAGGGACTTTGTTTTATAATAATGTAGTGATTGCAACAGTAAGTACATAAAAGTTTGACGCACCTCTTCATGATTCCCTACTAAATCTTCGATGAACCCTTTGCATTGTCCCCATGAATATTTTCAGGTCAGTATGCGCCGGCAACTGGATGTGGGTATCGTCGAGTGCGTTCGAGGCGCTCTTAGACTCGGGCGAGTGCGCTTGCCCCGTGCGACTCGGGCAGCGCCTCGACCCGAGCGGCGAGTACGTGCGCCGGTACGTGCCCGAGTTGGACCGAGTGCCGGAACTGTATATGTGAGTATACGCATCATATCAGCCGCACGACACCCACTGCTGGGTATAGGCCTCCCCCAAGGATCTCCACGACGATCGGTCCTGCTTGGCCCGCATCCAGCGGCGCACCTCGACCTTCACGTCGGTCCCCCTTGTGGGGGGCCACCCGCGGAGCCGAGTCCGGTGCGCGGTCGCCATTCCAGAACCGCCCCGCCCCAACCAACATCGGTTCTTCTCGCTATGTGTCCAGCAGGGGCGTGCATACCATATAGGCAGTTAGGCAGTGCTTACCTCATGACGAAGACGAACCTAATAAATATAGGTAGGTACCACTAGTCACTAGTGTTAAAGTAAAAAAATAATAATTTGGTTCCGTTAATATTCTATAATAACCAAACTTCTATTGAACATTCAGTTAGTAAGCAAATTTTTCTTGCGCATCATTCCTACCTACGGTGGGGTAAGCAGTCTCCAGAATGCATATTCGAAGCAAGGAGCGTTTCATACAAAACTCATTTAAAAAATTTCGGTAAAAGTTATACGACCACAGAAAAAAGTGCGCTCTTTGTACTTGTAAGGTTCTAAAACATGACCTTCGCAATATAACAGCGCTAGGTAATCATGCTTACTCGGGCTACCTCGGACCACCTCGGGCGGCCGCGGCCGGACGAATTTTGCCGGGAAGCATAGCCTTCTCTATTGGTATCAAGCCATGAACTTAGGTTTGGCAACGTCTGTTACTGTCAGTTCGTGGTCATGTCGTCGGCCAGTCTCCATACTAAATGTATGGGAATATTTCAATTTTAAAAGGTCGATATTTTCTTTCGTAGTGATTGTGTGGTGTTGAAAATATGAAAATAATGTAGTTCTTTTATTGAAGTTCTTTACAATAAGAAAAATTTCAATTTTAAACAGGAAAAAATGGCTGTCAAAGATGTCATCTTTGTTGTTGGTTCTTTTCAGCAGGGCGTTGATTAACACGCCCTCTAGCTATAAATGATATATTATTAGAAAGGTGTTTTAAAGACAAATATTTGCTGTTAATATACTTTATATCAATTGTTAATACTTTTGGAGTTAAAGGTTATTAAAGTAACTGGTTTATTCTCTATGATGATCTACCCCACCTCTAGCATTGAATGATATATAATTAGAGAGGTTTTTATATGAAAAATATTTGCTATAAACATACTTTTTATCAATAGTTAGTATTTTCGGAGTTTTAGGTTAATAATGTTATAAAATTTGGTTGATTTCAGAGCGATTTAACTCTCAAAGTACTAATAGTTGACGTTTGCTGTCATACAATAAAATGTTTCAAATTTAAATACCTTTCCAATGATGTAAGATTCATTGCTAGAGAAGGCCTAGATCAAAATGCTCATCGTACTAAAGGACCCCTGAAAAGGTCAAAGAATTTGACTCAAACCCTATATCCTAATAAATAAATAATAATAATAAAGATAAAATCTTTATTGAAATAACCTTACATCACAATTTACAACTCGTTTAAAGATAGATAATAAAGGAAAATGGAATAATAAATAATAATTAAAATAATGTTATACCCCGTACTTGACCACGTGCGATGTTGCCGTTCTGCTCACTTCATGGCTTGTAAAATATAGAAGGCTATGCGGGAAGCCGACGACGACATTATTTGTCTCACTCGCTCCTTTGCACAAACCGCTCGCTCCCAATCCGAGTTTTATTATCTCACGAGTGCGGGTGAATTTAACAAGTTTCAACCTTGTTACCTTGTCCTAAGAGTGTTGATACCCGCACTTAATAGAATGTTTGTTTTCGGAAACAAAGATGCAAGCAATGCGGTTGTCATATTTTGTTTGTTTTTAGTTCCGTTAGTTAAAAATGATAAGAGCAAAATTACAACTGTTTAGATCTAGAGTGCCTACCTAGCTTGAAAACCAATGTACGCCCCTGTGTCCAGTCCACTTGGTACTTTGTATTATAATAATTGTATAATTTAGATGTTAAAGTCTTGTTTTAATTTAAATTTAAGTTTATATTTAAACTAAAGTGTAATAGCTATATAATCTCTCCATAGTATATAACTTTATAATTGAGACATTGTAGTGTATTTCATGGTCACATCACGAGGAGGAGGGTACTGGTGCACTGAGACACAAGCCTTGCTTAGTTCAGGTACCAGTTCTCTCGCAATCTTATGTTATTATTTTAGCTGTACTCTTAGAATTTATGTTCAAATTGTAGATTGTTGGAGAAAATAAATAAATTTTATTATTTATTATTATTATTTATTACTTTAGTTCGACTGCGGATCTCCTCATTTCTGATCACGCTCTCTCCATCGCACGTTGGGTGACCTTGAGCCTCCTAATGAGACCCATAGTTAGCGACCACGTTTCATAATCAGTTTGTTTTGAATAACCTGATGCGGTGCTGATTGTACAATTTCTCCACAGCTACGAGCCGTGGAAGGCTCCCATCGAGGTGCAGGAGCGCGCTAACTGCGTCATCGGGCGCGACTACCCGCCGCCCGTCGTCAACCACGTCACCGCCGCGCACCGCAACCGCCGCGCTATGAGGGTAACTAACTACATCTAGCGGCGGGAGCGACCAACTCGGGGATAGCATGCTTTTGAATGTGGCAAGCTGGAAACATCGGACGCGGCTAACAGCTGCGGCTGATAAGTGTGAACGGTCTTCTTTTCATTTTTCTTCTTTCATTTTTGTTTTGGCAATCTACTTTCCTCTTGGAAGTAATTTTTGCCAGTGTCAAGTGCTGAATAGTTACTCGGGTAGTTCTGCCGAGGTAACCACCACTACAATAAAAGTCTCAGCTTCACACAACCGAGATTGCGCCTATTTCAATTATTCCACATATTGTTCAGTTGCGTAGACATTTGTACCACAAAACTACACCGATTTTAAGACACAATTTCCACTATGAATCAATTTGCAAATAATTAAAATAGTCACCGAACCGAACTCGACAAAATGGCGCCAAAAAACCTCCGTCCTCTGTCCGTGTGAACGGTCATCGTCAGATGACCGTTCACACGGACAGAGAGTCCTGCTTCCTTGCTTGAGAGTCCTGCACGGACAGAGAGTTCTGCTTCTAGAGTTCATTCGGAATGCACCCCTAGATCGACGTGCGCTGGATGTCAATCCAGCGCACGTCGATCTAGGGGTGCATTCAGAGTCGCGCTGTCAGCGATGTCATCGCGCTGATTTGCGTACCGAATCACCGTAAGCGCGATAACGACAGCCCAAAGAAGAAGACCAATTGCGTCGTAACATCCGCCATCTTGCGCTTACACCGCCCATGCTCCGAAGAGGCGCGTTCCAAACCTACACTCAAATCAAATCAAAATCAAATCAAATCATATTTTTATTTGCCAGAACATTAGTTTGCAATTAACAGGTGGTATGTTATTAGTTTTAAGTACAAATGTTCGCCTTATACACAAAAGCATGCAAAAACTATTAATAATTATTATTCATAAATCAATTTTAAAATGTCAATTTAGTTACAGAATATTAAAATGTCAGTTTAGTTACAGATAATGTCTCATATTATTAATTATTCGATACTCAATAAACAAAGAGCAGAATTATAGAAGTGTCAGCAGGTTCATCAAGCCTCTTCGAATTCTCGCAAAGAATAAAAACATTTATCCATAAGCCATCTGCGCAGCTCCGATTTAAAACGATTAAATGGCACTCCGGTTGCAACCTAACCACAACCGAACGCTCTAAGGGCGTTCCAAACATTTGAGCGTGACATTCGGTTGAAACAACCGACCCGTTCCAAACGTCAGGGCGTTGCAACCAAACAACCATCAAAAATGATGGTTGTAAAACGCTCTGACGTTTTGTCTATAGAAAAAATGTCAATGTCATTTGACATTATTTTGTAATTTTGATGTTTTTATGTCTAATTTTTAAAATAATCATAGTAGATCCTCAAAAAACGGATTTTATTTGATTTAGTATAAAGAAAAGTTTAAATTATTCGTATTCCAAATGGCAAATGAAGAATTTGTATTGACATTGACATTTAAAGTTCTTGGTCGTTCCAAACCTTAGAGCTAGTTAAAAAACAACCAAACAACCGACGCTCTAACGTTCTGAACGCAACCAAGCATAATCACTGAGAGCGTCCTGTCAAAATTGACACTTGTTTGTTTTGTTTACCTCAGGTGCATATAAATTCAAATTTAGAAATTAATTGAAAATTCGTGCCGCATACCATGGAAGTAATAGTCGAAGATATTATCCATTATAATGTTTTAGTCTAAATAACCTCAAATTCCGACTTTTTAATTTTATATAAAATAAAAAAGTCGGAATTTGAGGTTATTTAGACTAAAACATCGGTGAACGTCGAGAGCGCGTTCACGAGCATGCCGAATAGTTGATACTTGATAGTCTACTAAACCTGCCTTAAGCGCGATAATTATCTGAATCGGTACGCCTGTTAGCTGTCAGCGCTGAAAATGATTTTAGACTGAATCAGAATACACTAGGTTTTTTTTATTATATAATCTGCTGCTCCCCGCTTTTTAGGAGAACCTTTTTTGCCATTTTTGTTTGCTCTCTTTTCTTTTCTATGCACTAGGTTACGTCCGATAGTTTTCACACCTCAGTGTATTTATTTTCATAGTCCAGTCCAGATTACTTATTATGTCGTGGCTGTCAGTAGGGTTGCCAGATCGCCCAGACAAAAAAACCGAACAATTTTTATTAAAGAGTCCCTCTTTGATTTTTTTTGTTACAATTTGACAAAAAAACAATTTTGACCAGATCAAACAGAGAAAGCTAAGCGAGCGGGTTGGGGCCGTGCGTGGGTAGGCGAATCGCGCGGCTAGGAGCGGGCGGAGAGTGCCCCTTTCCCCGCCCTTCTTATATATCGAGAGAGTCTTATATAATCGAGTATTTAAAAAAAACGGACTTTCTATTGTCCGGTTTTCTAAAATTTTCTAGACCGGACAGCCGATCAAAAAACCGTACTGTCCGGTCTAAAACCGGACATCTGGCAACCCTAGCTGTCAGCCGTGTCCGATAATTAGTTTCCGGCTTTATTGATGTTGAGAGGGGGAGCTGTTCCCGAACTTCATGCCATGCCACCGTGCACTGCAAGTAATGCAACCACCTTGCCATGAAGGCCTATAGCGGTGGGAATGGGCAACTCTGTGCTTGTTGATAGCATGCTTTTGCATTTTGCATGATGCTTTATCGATTCAAGTTTCATAGCTATAAATATGATTTTATTTTATATCAATAAAACTATAGGATTCAAACCTGTTACTGATCCTCATAATGAGTATATTATGGAACTCTTTCCGAGCGATCCGTCACGGCCGCGACGGTGTGGACTGCGGATTCCATACACAGCTGCATTACAGCCAGCGTGAGCCGCATGACGCATTGCTCCAAAAAGTCGACCCTCACTGTCTGCTTCTAGAGTTCATTCTAGTAAAATTTGCCTTTGAGTGCACATTCATTGTTGTAAAGTGGCGTTTCGCTGCGTTCAGCGATATTATTGTGTTAAGTTAGACTTCGGAGCAATGCGGCTTGCGACATGCGTCACTTGCGGCCATGCGGCTGTACTTTGAATAGGCTAGTTGACAAAATTTCAATAACTGCTTAATATTTTAGCTTATTAGGCATTTCATCGAAAAAAAAGGTTTATTTATTTTTAATCGAGCGTTTACATTATAAATTTCGCGTTTTAAAAAACCAATTTTAATTTGGTTCCAAAACGCACAAGACTGTCATGGCGTCTTGAATGACGTCACGCCGTGCGAAACTAACCAAAGAGCGATCGTGTCTTCGTCGTTATAGCTAGTTTTTATCATTTAAAAATGAATTTCTCATATTATAAGTACTGTATAGTGCCCCAGTGTGATAGCACGACTATAAAAACGCCAAACCAGTTATTTATATATGTTCCAAACAATGGAGAAATACGGAAAAAGTGGCTAAAACTTGCGTTCGGTTGTGGTTAGGTTGCACTCGGAGTGTAGGTTTGGAACGCGCCTCCGGTAGTGTTACTCGAAACGTCAAAGACAAGATTGGAGTTTCGCACGGCGTGACGTAACGCTTTCTGATTGGTGTTCACTGTCACGTGACTAAAGGTTTCATTTTACGAAATTTATTTTTTAAAAATATTATTAATCTTTAACGCTTTTAATAATTAAAATTGTTTGTTATTTTCTCCATAATATAATTAATCATTATAAACCCCTATCCATTATATTTATTCTTAATGGAAACAAGCCTATTATAGGAGTGTATGGAACCCTTTCCGAGCGATACAGCCGCATGGCTGCGTGGGCCGCAAGACGCATGACGCAAGCCGCATTGCTCCGAAGTCCACCTTTAGGATAGGATGGCTAGAGGGCAGTATGCCCACGAGTCTGTGCTCTTCCTCAGACGTTGAGGCGCGCGCTGACGGGCCGCGGCCGCGCCGGCAGGGCGCAGTGGTTGAAAGTAGTCGGGGTTCGTACGACACGCTCTTTTTGTGCGCACACGCAGATCGAACTCCATATATTTTTGTGGAGGTACACTCTTGGACTTATATAAGTCACTTAAAATTAAAACATAAAAATAAAAAAAGGAGAATTAATTAACATAACTTTAACGGCGGCGTTTGTCCACTTTTACGTATCCGCAGGCTTACGCAACAGCACCATCGCAATCGTTTCGTGATCGTCAATTTGACATTACAACGTTAACGACGACCACGGCTTTACAATACATGAGTGTCGTTATTTCTTTATTTCTATCGTTATTTCACATGCTAGTGCCCGTGTGCGTGGTTTTAAAAAATATCATAGTTTCGTTTATGGTTCATGTAGGGTAACCACGTAAGTGGCACTCAGAGTACCTATATTTATTAGTCTTTGAAAATAGGTCCTCGGCTATTTTTCTTTTCGAATAATTTGCATAAAGATCAAAAATGTTCTCCTCTTTGCGTTCAATATTTATTTCTCACTAAGTATATCGCAATACCTATAAAGTGTTTTTGAGCTAACAAATTACGAAATACTCTATATAATCTGAAAAAATAAGTGTTATAGGTATATAAGTCGTTTTACACATTTTAATTAAAATGTGTAGGAAAACTTTCCATTCGATACTTCTTATAAAAAATTAATACTCGCTTAAAATTTAAAGTATCGTATTTTTCATAGTCACCCTATATTTTTGACTTACAAGATTACTCTAACTCTATGGTTATGACATAGCCAAGACAAAACACACCATTCACGCAACGACATAAAGAGCTACAACCAAATGGATTGTCGTAAACTTTAATCTTTAAGCCGAAACAATGCAAATATTGTTTTAAATCAAAGGAACCATATTACATTAAATATAGAGACATTCATAAGATTCTGAAAAATGTCGTAGCGTGTATGTCTACTTAAATCTTCGTGGCCTCCTCCGTCATAGACAACATGTGGGAGTGGTCAGTCGCAAGTGCTTACGCAAATGCACAATTTTGACAACGATTTCGTAAAAGATCACGAATTCCACAGATTATAAATACCACTATCCAAAACCTTGTAGTTATCGTCAAAATGTGACCCTTATTGCGTATTTTTCCCTCAATGTATGGTATTCATTCATGACTTGGGGGTTTTAATTAATTAATTAGGGAATTTTGCAGTTCATTTCGTACTTTTCCCTTAAGGTGGCTACCCCACCGAAAATGGCGCCCTCAGAAGTTTTTATTTATTAAGTTATTAGTAGAAAAAGATTTAAATAATGTTTAACGTGGAAGCTTTAGGACCCAAGTTCTAGTATTTTTAGAAGGTATCACTACATTCCCTCATAGCGAAGTAGATAGCAGATATGTAAAAAACGGCCACTTTTAGCAGTTTAAGCAGTTAATCATACCCTCTAAAATTACTAGACTGTGGGCCCTAAAAATTCCACGTAAAACATTATTAAAATCGTGTATTAGAATTATAATATGAAATAAAATTCACCACTGCGGCGCCACTTTCGCTCAGGGTGCCACCTTAATGTATGGTATTCATTAATAACTTGGGGGTTTTAATAGGGAATTTTGAATTTTGACAAACAGGAATTATCAACATAATGGGTACCTACATAATAGATACCTAGAGAACTTTATTACCTCGATAATAGCACAGATAATATTATAATACTAATAATAGGCATATTTTGTCACCGTTCGCCCTTTTACCAATAATCGCATATTGCAGAAAGGACCTTAGTCCATTTAAATTTACTTTAGGGAATTAAGTAAAAACTTTTTAATTTTATAATAACAAATTTTGATGGACTGTATTAACACACACTGTACCTATGTATTATGATTCAGTTCGGCTATGGTTATGGTACGTTCAGTTTAACAAAGTTTGTTTTTATATTTTGTTATAAAAACAAACTTTGTTGTTTTTTAACCGACTTCCAAAAAAGGAGGAGGTTCTATGAAGACGGCTGTACCGATTGAAATGCTTCAAACGTTATTACATTAGGTACACTCCCAAGTTGGTCCCATTTTTTGAAATTTGGAAATCGGTTCAGTACTTTTCAAGTAATTTTGAAAAAAGCACGAAAATAGTATGATTTTGTGTGAATTACCTCGATGATTGGTCGTATTACTTCTTTGTTTATGAACTGAATAAAATATTTATTTTTTTGTTGGAAGAGGGATATTTTAAGTGTAGTTTTTTAACCGACTTAAAAAGGAGGTTCTCAGTTTGACCCGTATTTAAGTATGTTTCTCCGCGATTATCTTACGTTTGGCTGAGCCGGTTTTTTGTTTTTATAACATTAAGTTGACTTATGCCCTTTCTGCAATATGCGATTCTTATTTTAACATTTTAGTGTTCAGAATATCTCAAGCTCTCCTGTAAAATATGTCTGGAATAAGATACAAGTAGGTATCTAAGATAATTTGGTTTAGGGCAGCCGAGCTGTCATACCTTTTTTATTTTTAAATTTGAGATTTAGGATTCTCAATGTTTTTATACAATACTAAATAACATACCTAAGTACTATCCCAGCAAATTATACCACACAGATTTGTAATGAAACGTTTTATTCATGTAATACAAAACTAATCGATATAAACTACTTTCTTTCAAAACATTTCACAATGTACCTCTTCAATACCTTGTATTGTACTTATACAAGATTTTTGGTATACATTTTACAAGAGTTTCTTCTTCGGCGCTATTAAACTCACTTTTTCGTAGGATTATGCGATTTAATTGATAAATTATACGTAGGTATGCCGCTTTGGAGCATAAATCTTTTGTATCTATATTAATTGATACTTTTTTATTAATAAATTGTTTTTTCCTGTCTCTGCATTTATAAGGGCTTTAATCACAAATCATTCTCATAAATTTTCGAGCTGAAACAACAAACATATAATTAAAACTTTACTTAAATAATAATTTTCAAAACTTGTTTGAAGCTGACATTTGCACCTGGTTGACACCAAATTGTCACTTTTGCGATGCAAAGACAAAAAGTCTATGTGGTCGTTCGTCGTTATCTTTACTTTGCGAATGTGCCTTTGCGTACCAATTTGACAGGCGGTGTCAGTTATTCATAGTGAAATAAAAATTCGCGGTATAAGTTCTTAGTTGCTAGATAGAGCAACGAAAAACGCCGATAGAAAGCTTGACTCGCTGACTATATCTTACACTGTTTTACGATCACGATCACGACGGTCGTCAAATTGTGCTGTTGCGTAAGCCTACAGATTCGTAATCTTTTTTTATGACATATTTAGGTATTACTTCTTGGTTATCACATTAACTTTTCACTATAATGTCATCTAAATTAATTAATAAAATACGATGTTCAATTAAAAGAGTTTATTGTTGCGTGTTACACAATGTGCCGGTCGCTACTATTTAAGGGCTACAGAAATGTACTTTACTAAATAATATACTAAAGAAAAAATTTAAAAAAAGAAATGTACTTGTGTGTGTACGCAGTTACACTTCTGATTGGTCGCGACGACCACTCACAAAGTTAAAATATTAGTACGGCCCGAATTATATAAGTGGACAACCGCCCTTAGTGTGAGACCCGGCAGGGATACCCACATTTCCCCTTGCGGCCCTTGGCTGGAAAAGTGTGACGACCGTTGCATTAGATCAGGGGTGTCAAAGATACGGCCCGCAAGCCATCTCAATACGGCCCGCGACCAGAATCTATCCGTGAGGATTTTAGACGGCATTCGATGCCACTACGTATTGTTTAAAATTGCGCGCGCTTTATTTAAAATAATTCAGTACATATTTGAGTTTTTAATTTTGAGTCTGGGGTGGAATTGCGTAAGGTAATCGTATTCATTTGACAGTTCATATCGTATTCCATCGGCTGCATTTTGTATGGGATGACATATATTATGATACAATATGAACTGTCAAATGAATACGATTGAGTTTACGCAATCACCTAGCTGGCCCGCTAACACAACCAAAATTTTATAAAGGGCCCTTTAGAAAAATGAGTTTGACATCCCTGCATTAGATCATAGGTACATTGAAATAAACTGCATAATATGTTGCATTAAAACTTGTAGAAATAGTTTTTTAACGTAACATCACGTATGCGTTAAGCTACGTAAATTAGCAAAATCGGCAAAATTTCGTATAGAAATTAAATTGAGAGATTATTTTATTATTGTTATCTGCGTCTGTGTACAATTAGGGACATTATTTTAATCTATTGCTTTTAATGTAAACTGGCCTAGAAATGTATTATAGAACCGAATTTTTTTAATGAATTAGAAATATTATCATTAGATGTTTATATAATTGTAGCCTAGTGCTAGTATAACCAGTTATAAGCCCTAATTGGAATCCCGATTTTCTTTTTAACCACAATAAGAAAATTGCATGTATGTACCCGTGTGTTGTCAACGATACCACTGGGGTATCGTTTCAAATTTTTGGTAACCACACCACTGCCGATTTGTGATGTGTAACATGACGTCATGTCGTGATCTCACGAATTATTAATAATTGATATCGATAAATGCAAGTTTAGTATTAGAACTTCACTACGGTGGTGTGGTTACCAAAAAAATATTATAATCGACACCTCAGTGGTGTCGTTGACAATGTGAAAGTTTGGATGGTTAGATGTTTGGATGTTTGTTACTCAATTACGATAAAACTACTGAACGGATTTGAATGAAATTTGATACACAGATAGTTTATAGCCTGGATTAGTTTATAGCCGGGTACTTATTGTCTAATTTCAAAATTTATCGCAATCGCTTTCAGGATGTGATACATTGATATGATACTTCTTTTGAATGGCACAAATAAAAACTTACCAAAGAAATACCCCTAGCAGAACCATCCGAATGCGATATTATTATGATTATGTTATGATAATAATATAGCGATTTATCTCACTTTTAACTGTCAAAAGGAATGTATTTTGACAGTTTAGTTTCGACTTTTGGTGGTCATGCTACGGGCGGTGGTTGGAATTATACCTGTGACAAACATTATACAGGGTTAATGGCCTTATAAAGCCGAATATGGCTGATAGGGACCTTCAAACTAAACAACTTTTACTATAGGACCAAATCTGAAATCGCGAAAAAAATCGGCTGTTTCATACATTTTGATATCTTCTATTTCTATTCGTTATTAATTTTTGTATAAATCAGCTGGGTTTTTTTCGCGATTTCAGAGTTAGCCCCATAATAAAAGTTGTTCAGTTTGGTGGTCCTCATCTGCCATATTTGGCATCAGGGGATATTTTGTGACACGTTGGATACGTATTATACATGTCCATCAGCCATTTTTGATGTCCCCACTGCTGGGGCACAAGCCTTTCTTATGGGTTCGTAAGGAGGATGGGCCATAATCCACCACGCGGGCCCAATGCGGATTGGTGGGTGTTAACGACTGCAAATGCAGCCGGGACCAACGGCTTAACGTGCCTTCCGAAGCACGGAGGAGCTCGAGATAATAAATTTTTGGTCACCCATCCCATGACCGACCCTTGCGAACGTTGCTTAACTTCCGCAATCGCTGGACCAGGCGCTAAACCACTGAGCCACCGAGCTCCATGTAACTATTATACATAATACATATTAATGATTGTGTGCTTTAATTATGTAGGAGTTACGTGACATGCTGCAAAAGGCGCCTCCTCATTGCTGCCCATCATCAGAGGACGAGATCCGCCAGTTCATGTGGCTGAACGAAGATAATCAAGCACCAACCACGGTCAGCGTCTCCACTTAAACAAATCAATTATTTGTTGGACCAAGCACTTTCTTTTACATAGTCGAGGCAAACATCTTGAAATTTTTTCGCCGGAGCGGAGTGAGGATAAGTTCGCGCATGTGCACTTGCGAGCGACCAATAGCGCGCGCCGCTCTCCCCTCCCGCGCCCCTCACCGCTACGCATACCCAAAATACGCGTTCCGCGCAATCCCCACCCGATTTCAAGATGTTTGCCTCGTACTATAGTTTTCATTATGTTTTTTGTCTCATAAACGGGGTTATTACAAAAGTTTTCAAACACCTGTTTAAATGTGATGCTGTCTCTTTTAAACAATATTGTCAAGAAGTGACAGAATCATATTTAAACAGTGTCTAAGTTAAACAGGTGTTTATAAATCTTTTGTAATAACACCGAAATAGTTTTTATTTTGTAAGTGAAGAGTTCTGGAAGTGCTTCCTTATTAAAAGCTTCTTTTAGTTAAGACTATGAAAAATATATCAAAGTACATTACTTACTATAATATTTTACCAAAATTGTATATCTGGGATATTGATTCTCATAGTTCATAAATATTAATAATATCACGTTTTTGTAATTTTATTTTAAGTGGTAGAGAACGAATTTATTATTCAATGTAACGAATTTATGTGAATTTAAAATGTGCTGTGTAATAAATTGACTTATTATTTAAGTATTAAAGAAATGTGATAAGTACTGAAAGATTCTACGCGGGTTTTGAGACGATTTTATAATTTATGTTAGAAATGTCGAATTGTACTAGTAGTATTAATGTTTCATGTCTAATGTTATTTGGGTACTAGATAATTGATGTTAGTTGTGTTAATGTTATTCTTAGTCAAATTGAGTATTATATCTTGTGCCCATAATTAAGTAAGTATATAAAATTAGCGATCCGATCTTGACAAATCCTACTTATAGTCCGTAAGCCCGCGACTATATTGCCTACGTCATAATGACATCGTGATGAAATGCATGGCACACGGTCGGAAATGTGCAGAGCGAGGATCAGAAGCTTATCGCAAATAAAATTGGCCGGAAGCTTGAGAAAATCCTTCACTTCCGGTCAAAATTTAAGGTTATATTTACGTCTTGTGACATCAGTACGAGACCCGTGGCGTGGCATCATTTAGCCCTTCGATAGTTAAGTAGTGAGAGTTTACATAGGTCTGTCAGTTCTGATATAGCCGGAAGTCTGTCAAGTACTTTCCGGCCAATTTTATTTGCGATAATCTTCTGATCCTCGCTCTGCACAACATTTCCGACCGTGTGCCATGCATTTCATCGTGATGTCATGTCATATGACGTAGGCAATATAGTCGCGGGCTGTGTAACAGAGTTAATGGCTCGCCTGATTTCAATAATCTATCTTCAGTAAGAGAGAGGTCTACTATGGGTCTGTTACTAGGCAATGGTTTTTATTTCCCGTCATTTAACAGAAATATCTAGGCAACAAATCTTTAGTAAGCCTATCTCTTACTGAGGATAGGTTATTGAAATCGGCCGTAAACCAGAATATGGTAGAGAGGGACCATCAAACTGACAATATGAAAATGTATGCTGTGCAGCTGTGCTAGGCACGGGGTCTCCGCTGTAGCTATAGCTAGCTACAGCGGAGACCCCGTGCCTAGCACAGCTAATACTAATACTAGCTAAGCTAATACTGCTAAGCTAATAAATGTGTTAATGTATAGATGTTAGTCACTCAATCACGCAAAATCTGCTGTAAAGATTTTGATGAAATTTCGCACACAGATAGTTTATAGTCTGGATTAAAACATAGGATGCTATTTATCCCGGTCAATGGTTCCCTATGGATTTTCGAATCTGCTAAATGAAATAAACGTGCTAAGTTAACGTCAAAGTATAGTACCTATATATATGCCCTTTTTTTTTATATGCCGTAGAAAAACGCAATTACGCGCTTCCCCTCCAGCTGGTGATCGGGAAGGGGGTATGTGGGACTCGCCAGGAGGGGGCTGCAACATTCAACGTTGCGGCCCCCTCCACGACTGCCTCCCGTGATCCCACCCAACCAGACCTATATATGCCCTGTAGATAATGTCAATTTTGTAAAACCACAACCTCGCTTACGCTATAAAGATGCAGGGATTCATTTAGATGGCGAAGTACGTTTTTGGTTTTACAATTTTAACTAAGGTAGGTAACGTAGACGGGCGCGTTTATTGCATGACCGGGGGCCCTACCGCCTAACTCAAAGCTATAGCGATAGCAATGCACTGCTATGCTGGAGTGTCCTTATCATATCATAACACAATGACAAGGATAAATAATAAATAAATAAATAAAATCTTTATTAAAATAATCTTACATCAAAATTTAACAATAAAAGTCTAGACATAGATAATTAAAGCTAAAATACAGTGTGCCTGAACTAGGTTGAACCTGTATCTCAGGCAAATAATGCATAGGATGGAGAGTGCATTAAGGCCATTGACGTCATAAACTTTAGCAATTTGAAAGCAATTTGAGTTAGGCGGTAGGCCTGCGCTGCGGGCCAGTTATTGCCAAAGATTTTGTATAAAGGCCAAGTAAAAACTTATCTCTGGAGGGCGGACTAGCATACGGCTATTTGTTGACACTTGTCTTGTTGCGCGATGTTTGTCTGCTCTCATCAGTGGTTTGACCACGGGGAAGGAAGGATATTATTGTACCATGATCAGTGCGATGTGAGCGGAACAGACATGGCGTTGTCGCGAGAAGTGTCGAAAAAAATTCTGTAGCCGTTGTGCGCTTGCAGCCTGGCTGGTAATTTATTATGAGGACGGGCAACGGCTCATAATGAAAAAACGCCTGTTAAGGTGCTTCTACACGGTGCAGAGGCACTTGCACAGAGGGGTGATTACGTAACTTTGGGGCCAAGTATTATGCTGAGTGGGGGACCGATTTGGGACAAATCGTAACCATCAATGTATTTTAAAATAGTTGTTTTGTCTCAAATAAAGATTTTTCTATTCTATTTTAACTTTGTTGCAATCAACTTACGGCCAAATACTAAAACGAATCTTAAAGTTAAGGCCACCTTAAATTCTAAAAAGTTGTCAGATTTGACAGAATCTCTATTAAACTGACAGCTTTCTTAAAGTTAAGGAGACCTTAACTTAAGATTTTAGCTAAGAAGCCTTTGAGTATTCGGCCGTAACTCTGACAGAAATCGCAGTTATATCGCTGCTTTAGTAAGAACCAATGTGACAACTATCTTAACTAAAGCAGCAATGCAACTGCGCTTTCAATCGAGAATTGTAAGCAACAGACTTACGTAATCAAGGGTCGGGTCCAGCTCCATGGCATCGTACCCCCGCGCAAGTAACCCGCGCTTCAACGTGCGCAAGCTACATGCACCGTGTAGAAGCACCCTAATGGGAGTTCAAATATATAAATTACATAATATATGTGTTGTTGTTATTGTGATAAGGAAGTGTCATTGTGATAAGTGTAATTAATGTTTTTTCCTTTTAAAGAAATATTTTTCAACATCTAGTTACACATATATTTACTGTAGTTAAATAAATGTTAGTGTGATGCAAAACTTATTATGAATGTCTATATTATACAGTAGTCAAATAAGAAAGATGTGTTTGTATCGTATTTTGCGAATCTGAAATCCATATTTTATAAATTATATATATTTTTGTAATAGTATAAAATACATTTGGACCAAATTTTTGTACTTACTTATACAAATTGGAAAACAGCTTAGGTGTTTTAAAAATAAAATATATGTATTATTATAAATTATGTTTATTGTTTCAGTACCTTATAGTTCATAACATTTTCTCTTAAAAACTCTGTAGGAATTAATAATAGTTAACAAAGTTTTTTTCCTTTAGGACCATAATGTCCACTTCCCAAAAGGACCACATCTCAGAATGACCATTCCCAGACCGTCCACTTCCCGTAATGACTGCTTTCTCAGATTGACCATCTTCCACATTGGCCACTTCCTAAAAGGACCACTTCCCAATATGTCCATTTCCCATGACTCTTAATATAATAAAAACTGTTCAAAATTTGCATATTTGATTTTTTTATTATTTTAATCACTTGGATATATTTTTCTTTTAAAAAACGAAAAAAGGGATATTAAAAAAAACAAAAAAAGATTTTTAAATTGTAGAATTTAACCTTGTCCATATTTATGTGATCCTGGTACTTTGGAGACGTGGCATGGCGAATATAATTATTAAATACCATAAAAAAATCATTATGGGAAGTGGAAGATCTGGGAATGGTCATTCTGGGATGTGGTCCTTTCGGGAAGTGGTCATTTTAAGAAGTGGACATTATGGTCCTAAAGGGTTTCTTTTAATTATATTATAGGTGATGACAACACAAGGCAAATAACCCATTTCTACTGGAATGAAAAGTTATTTCACTATACATTTCAAATACCAACAATTAGGTACAGTATACAAAATTGTTCCCTTACACTAAATAAAAAATTATGCTCATCATTTACCCACATTTAAAATGCTGTTATCATTTCATATCTCCATTAGGTGAGGATTCAGTCAGCTGGTTGACTAACTCGCTAAACACTTGACTGGTTCTCGAGTCGGGTATCTCCTTGACGGCTGCTTTACCCTCCCCTGCCAGCTTCCCTACTCTAGGGTCTATAGGTATACTGCCTAGATATGGTATCTTTGCATACTCTGCAAGTGATTTACCTCCACCAGTTGAGAATATGTTGGTGCATTCGCTGCATGTTGGGCATTCAAAGCTGAAATCAACAAAATCTGGTTAATGGAAGTCAAAGTTTTAAAATGATTAATTGATTTATTTTAATCAGAGGTATGAACCTAGCTAGGCAGTAAAATAAAACATGACATGATGAAGGAGATTACCTGCTTATATAAATGTGAAAGTTTGGATGTTTGTTAGTCAATTACACAAAAATGACTGAATTGATTTTGGCAAAATTTGCCACACAGATAATTCATAGCCTGGATTATAGGTCCCGGTCAAAGGTTCCCTAGGGATTTTCCGAATGTCTGCGGGGACAAAGTCGCGGGCGGAAACTAGTTTACAAATTTGAGCTTTTCTAAATTGATTATGTTAATAATTACCAACTTACCCACTCATGTTCTCAATAATACCATGTATTGGTATACCTGTCTTCCTGCAAAATGTTATTTCCTTCCTAACATCCTCAATGGCCACTTCTTGCGGAGTAGTAACTAAAATAGCCGAACACTGCGGCACTTGGCGTAGATTCTCCATCACAGTTATGTGTTCATCTGATGTACCTAAAATAAAGGTATTTGTAGTATTAGCTTTTATTGAAATCACAATAGAATGTCAAATACAAAATCTTTATTTGCTTATAAACATGGTATAAAATTGTGGTAATAATATGGCATGCAAAAATTTTTTTTATAAACTAATAAATTAACAAATAATTATTATTACTACATTATATAGAAAATTAATATTTAACATTGATATTAAACTAAAAAGATTAATGCTTAGTATTTAAAAATTCTTTTATGTCATAAAAGTGTGTATAAGAAGCCATTTATGCAGGTGTTTCAGGGCCATCCATAAATTAAGTCACACGAATTTCATGGTTTTTGACCCCCAACCCCGTCCTTGTCACATTTGTGAGACCCCCTCCCTAGTGTGACGTCACATATTTTATAATTTTACTAAATAATATTATTGAATTAAAAATTAAAAACAGTTCAGAAATTTGTTTTATTTCTCTGTCACACATTGTCACATTTCGCCGACCCCCTCCCTCCCCCTTAAAGTGACACGTAATATTTTATGGATGACCCCTTTGGATCGACTTATGTTCAGGGGCTGTACCGGCTTACTTACATTGCTTTCATTTGACAGATGGATGTGATACATTGCTACTTTTCTATGGTAAGTTTTTATTTATGCCAAATAGAAGCAGCAATGTGTCACATCCATCTGTCAAATGAAAGCGATTACAATAGCCATGTAAGTAAGCCGGTACGGCCCCTGTTCCCTTGTTCAAGACTTAGTGGTGTCGATTCGGTTGGCAATGACTTAACTAAATTGACAGGACTAAACTATGGGGGATGAGGCTGCCCACGTCCGTAGGATTTACCACCTTCTCCTAGGCCCACCCTACACGTGTCCCCCGGGTGGTGCTAAACGGGCAGCAACGCCGAGCAACAGGCGGCGGTTAACTAACCTGTCTCTGGCTACCACAAGCCAAAAGGAACTAAATCCCCTTTAAAAAAGTGGCGGCAGTACTTTGGGAAAGTGCTACTAGTATTTCTCCCACCCCCCTTTTTATGAAATGTCGAATAATGAGTGCGTTGTTTTGTCATGCGATCCGGCTAACCCCCGGCGCTCTCCAGTACCCGGGCTGGAGAGTGTGAAATTTGCTACCGAAGACACCATTGGAGTAGGTGACCAGGCTCCAGTGGCTGTGAATATTACTGGAAATAAGAAGTTGATTCAACAGGCATTCCATCCAAGTATGTTTATCTCAAGACCAAGGAGTAATTCTATGAGCAACCTAACAAATGCTGAGAATGCCACCACGGAAAAAATAACAGACGACCAACCGTCTCAAATGTCCCAGGACCCAGATATTCAACTGGTACAAACCCAATACAGATCAGAGCCACCTGATTGGCAAAGAGTACCCACAATCAGAAACCCTAAAAGAAAAAAACTATCTACACCCTCACCTGATAGAATTCAAACTTCAAATAGATTCAGTGGCCTGGAAATTGACCCAACCCAAGAGCATACTGGACAACAGATGCCACCTAACAAGAGGAGCAATAAACCACCACCAATCATACTCTATGGCATTGAAGATATCAACAAACTTACTGAGCTCTTGGAAACTACCACGGAGAGGTCCGAGTTCACATACAAAATCATTAATAAAAATCAGATAAAAATTATGACTTCTGGTGTTGATGTATATAAAAAGCTGATAACCCTGATCCGAGAAAATAGACTAATTGGACACACCTTCAATCGCAAGGACAGCAGAAGTTACAGAATTGTAATACGGAATCTACACCATACAACTCCTATTAGCGCTATTAAAGAGGCCATTGAGGAAACGGGAAATACTGTAACAGGCGAAATCATAAATGCCAAATTTGGCCCGAACAAATCACCTACAACAACTTTTTTTGTCAACCTGGTGGCGGGGCCTAACAACAAGGCAGTAAAAGACTTGAAATACATATATCACCACTCTATAATTATAGAAGATCCCAAAAAGAGAAATACAGTAGTCCAATGCCAAAGATGCCAGCAATACGGGCACACAAAAAACTACTGTATGAAACCGTATCGCTGTGTTAAATGTGCTGAAGCACATAAAACAGCTGACTGTAAGAAAACAGATCGACTCACACCAGCTACATGTGCATTGTGCCTAGGCCCTCACCCTGCAAATTATAAGGGATGTGAAGTGTACAAGGAAATTATGACTAGGAAATTTCCTAGAAGACTACCTACTAATCACAAAAATACAAGGGACAAAGTAACGACAGAAAACAACAATGGAAACATAAACATGATACCCACAAATCCTAAGTATATGGAAGATCTGCACAGGAAACAAATGCCTAGAGAAAGAAATAAAACATACGCAAGTGCTACAAAATCACACCCAACTGCAACAACTGAAGAGCAACCAGAACTCCCTGTAACACTTGAGCATATGTTTCAGAAGCAATCAGAAAAAATTGATCTTCTCTTACAACAAATGAGTTCACTCCTGCAACTCATCACAACATTGGTGTCGAAGTTGACAAAATGACTTCCCTAAAAATAGCCACTTGGAACACTAATGGTCTGGCCCCCAACAAAGATGAGGTGGAAACCCTGCTCCACTTGCATAAAATTGATATTCTGCTAATTTCTGAAACTCACTTCACCAGCAGTAGTGCCATCAGAATAAGAGGCTACAGCATCTACAGCACAAATCATCCAGATGGAACGGCACACGGAGGATCAGCGGTTATCTTGAGATCGACTATTGATCATTATGAACTCCCTGAATTTCGTACGGAGCATATACAGGCTACCTCTGTAACTATAGCTGATAAAAATGGTGACCTCAATATCTCAGCTGTGTACTGCCCTCCGAAGCACAAGATAACCGAAGCACAATTTAGTGAATATTTTAAAAGCCTGGGAACCAGATTTATCGCTGGGGGAGACTGGAATTCCAAACATCCACAATGGAGCTCGAGACTGACAACGACAAGAGGCAGAGAGCTTAAGAAGAGTATAGATAATAACAACCTCAAAGCTATATCTACTCCAGAACCAACTCACTGGCCATCGGATCCAAACAAGTTACCAGATGTCTTAGATTTCTTTATAACAAGAGGAATGTCTAGATACTTCTACTCTATCTCTTCCTCGCTGGACGGCTCCTCCAACCACATCCCAGTAATGCTGACAATAGGCTTGGAGGTGATTGCTTGTGAAAAAAGTACTTCCCTGTATAATAAACGTACAGACTGGGAAGCGTTTCGTGAATTGGTGGACAAGAATCTCAAATTGGATGTGGCTCTCAAAACTGAAACCGATATAGATGATGCTACTTACTTCTTTACTACTGTCATCCAATCCGCATGTTGGAAATGCACACCGGAATCAACAAACCAGGCACCAAGACAAAATAAAGTGTCCTCGGAAATAAAACAACAAATTCTGGAAAAAAGACGAATACGTAGAAGGTGGCACACTAGTAGGCATCCAGAAGACAAAGCTGCATTCAACAAAGCAATAAAAGACCTTTCATATGCTATAGAAGAAGCTAACAATGCCTCAACTGAGACCTATTTACAGTCATTAACTGCAACAAATGCAACAAATTACTCATTATGGCGAGCATGCAAAAATCTGAACCATCCAACCGAGCATAGACCGCCGATAAAATTGAGAGACAATAAGTGGGCCAGATCCAAACAGGAGAAAGCGGATACATTTGGAGTCTATCTGGCCGATGTCTTCAAACCGAATGAAGCTGACCTAGATACGGATGAGGCAGAAATAGATAAGATCCTTAACCAAGACTTCCAGCTTGACCTGCCGATAACACCAACTAGTCCTAATGAAATTAAGAAGGTCATCAAGCTAATGGAGGACAAAAAGGCACCTGGATTCGATCTTATTGATAAGAAAGTACTGACTGAACTCCCAAAAAAAGCTGTAGTATTTCTGTCTACCTTGTTTAATGGTATCATGAGAACTGGCTACTTCCCAGCCCTCTGGAAAGTGTCTCAAGTCATAATGATTCAAAAGCCAGGAAAGCCAGTACATGAAGTGTCATCATACAGACCAATTAGCCTGTTGCCAGTTATCTCCAAAGTGTTCGAAAAGGTTCTTCTACATAGAATGTCAAGAGAACTCTCAGAAAGATCAATAATACCTGATCACCAGTTTGGATTTCGACAGCAGCACGGCACTGTGGAACAAGTTCACAGGGTGTACAGAGATATTAGAGAAGCTCTTGAACGAAAAGAATATTGCTCTGCTGCGTTCCTTGACATACAACAGGCATTCGATAGAGTCTGGCATAAGGGCCTGCTGTGTAAGATAAAATCACTCCTACCTCACACATACTTTGGAATTATAAAATCTTATCTCTCCGACCGCATATTTCAAATCAAGGAAGACAGTTGTACATCCTCATTTCACCCAATTTTAGCTGGAGTCCCCCAGGGCTCGGTGCTGGGACCGATGTTGTATACTATTTATACATCTGATCTGCCCCAACGCGAAGATGTCGTAGTTGCTACCTTCGCAGACGACACTGCTATCCTGGCTCGAAGCAAATGCCCCAACGAAGCTTCAATGAAGCTACAGAGTAGCCTTTGTGAAATAGATAGGTGGCTGACTAAGTGGAGAATAAAGGCTAGTGCCGCGAAGTCAGTTCACGTAACCTTCACTCTTCGCAAGGGGAACTGTCCCCCAGTCTCACTACGCTGCAACCAACTCCCCCAAAGCGACTCTGCTAGATACTTGGGACTCTACTTAGACAGACGACTGACTTGGAAAAAACACATTCAAGTCAAGCGGGACGAGATCAACATTCGATTCAGAAAGCTTTCTTGGATGCTGGGAAGGAACGCAAAACTATCATTAGACAATAAGTTACTAATTTACGAATCAATCCTAAAGCCAATTTGGACATACGGCATACAGCTGTGGGGCGCGGCGTGTGACTCAAGTATTGGAATAATACAAAGAGCTCAAAACTACATACTGAAGCAAATTTCCAACGCACCATGGTTCATAAGAGTTGCTGAACTTCATGAATGTCTCAACGTCAACACAGTTAAGCAGGAGATCAGGTCCAGCTGCGTAAAATACAAAACAAGGCTCTCAAACCATCCGAACCAACTTGCAGTGCAGCTTACTATTCCTGAAGTTGTGCGCAGACTAAAAAGACGGCAAGTCCTAGAACTGGACGAACGTTAAATCTATATAGAGAGGGCTTTCCATTGGGGAAGCCACTTTTACTGCCAAATGCTCCATTCACCTCATCTGTTCATAGTCTTACGACTGATCGCATGATAAACACAAAAAAAAAAAAAAAAAAAAAAAAAGGACTAAACTAAATTTAGTTTTCCATCCTTTTCTTTCTGTATCGAAAAGACAAGAACAGAATGCTAAAATTAAGTTTAGTCCTGTCAATTTAGTTAAGTCGTGCTAACCGAATCGACACCAGTTTTAGCTTTTACTAAGTTTTGTTCAGTTCAGCCTGCCTAGCATGACCGATTTATATCGCGTGATAAAGCATTTTATCGACACTCAACTGTCAAACTCCTTTGTCTTTTTGACAGTTAAACGTGATAAAACGCTATATCACGCGATATAAATCGGTCATGCTAGGCAGGCAGATATAAGTAATACTTATGTGAAAATAATATAATTACCTGGAGGAGTATCAATTATTAGAAAATCTAGGTCCTGCCAGCAAACGTCTTCCAGAAACTGTTTAATCATTGAAGTTTTCTTAGGGCCTCTCCACACAACCGCTTCGTTACGAGAACTGAGTAGGAAGCCGATAGACATAACTCCTAACCTCTGCTCTTTATCCATGTATACTGGTATCCAACCGTCCGGGCCTTGATGAACGCTTTGGTTTTCTAGATTCAACAAGTACGGGACGCTGGGCCCGCATAGGTCAACATCTAACAGTCCAACCTACAATCAAATGCAAATAAATAAAAGCTAATCACTATAACTCAGTTAAAATCGGTCGGAGAGTCAGGTTCACTTATCCTTCAATCAAGATAACCTCACTAACCTTGAATCCTTTTTCTTTCAGTGTTAAAGCTAATTGAGTGCTGACTGTGGATTTCCCTACGCCGCCTTTTCCTGAAAGCACTAATATAACACGTTTAACGTCGTCTAACATTATTATTAAATCTTATAATTTTACAGTAGGTAGTATTTACAAAGAATAATAAAATTTAATTCTTGACAACGAAATGTCAAAATCATATTGTGTATGTTTGCATTTCAGCAGGCTAACCGCTGAGTCATCGATCGCCATAGAGTACATATTAAACATACATTCTATTAATTTCATACACGTGGGGGTACGGGTAGGCAGAGATTATGGATCGCTACCTGCTACGATCCTTGCACACTTCTTTCGTTTCATTCAGATCCAGTTTTCATTCATGCCATGAGATTTTTGTCACTGCGTAAACCAGCCTTATTTTTAAATTATATTTCGTCGCTTCATACTCAGATATAAATAAATATATAATTATTTATTATTTATACAATATATTTTAAAGAGTATGAAAACTACTAGTTTTAGAAAAGTGTCTCACCACTTCCGGTAATTACGTCACCAACACCCCACCCTAGCTTACTTGATCACTGGTCTTGTGATCGTACCTCATTCTTTTTTGGTGCGCGGCAGTGTTCGCACGTCTCACTCACCACGCCAAAGTGTTGTATATCTATCTACATAGTCTACTAAACAAGTATTTTTTTACGAATTTAAAATGCAACGAAAAGAAAAATTATTATCATGAAGAAAGTTCGGTTCAACTTTTACAAGGTAAGTGAAATTTTACTTTATAATGAGTGTCTATGCTAGGGGTTAACCGTGAGTTAACACAATATAGCATAATTTTGCCTAATGGTTATCTGTGAGCTAAAACAATGGCTAACATAAAATATTAATAATTAATATCACATATATCAATCTAAAATACCGCCTAGGGGTTGACTGCGGGTCAACACAATATGGGGTTTACTTAAACACCGCGCGCGACACATGCGCGGTGGGGCTCCTGTTTTGCTTTATCCATGCTCGGGGTTAACCGTGAGTTAACACATGTAGCAAATTTTGCCTAGGGGTTAGCTGCGGGCTAACACAATGGCTTAAATACCGCCTAGGGGTTGACTGCGGGTCAACACGTGGCGTGTAAACACCGATCTGTTTGACAGATTTTGATAAGGCACTTGTGCCTCTATGTACGACAAACGGCTATTTTGAGTACTCCGATTTAGAGGAGCTTGTCTTATTTCATTTCCAATCGAACCAGTTGCAAAAACATTTTAGCTGTAACTGCATCCCCGACACTCGAACAACTTTCGCAAATTGCATCATCTCCTCAAGTAGATAGAGCTAGATCCATAGCTGCAAAGAGCTATTAATGACGCACCTGCGTTTGTAGAGGGTATCGTAGCTAACCTCGCTAATCTTTAAATCATAATTAAGATTTCTGTTGTCATGCCAGAGTCTGACCTAGCCAACAACAACTGGGCATTGATATGATATTTAAGTGTAAAGCCAGGCGATGACCGCCTTAATAAAAAGCGTGCAAAGTAACCGTCATTAAATGTCGCCTCTTCAGCGACCTCCATTGTAAAATATATAATGCCTAACCTGGATAAATCAGTTTCGCAAGAATCGCATGTTATCCAAGATTTATAGAAAAGTCGAACTTTTCGGTACCAGGTTGTTCGATAAAACTAAAGCTAAAGCCAGCAAAAGTGCCATAAATAGCAACCAGGTCAACTGGGCCAGCCACTGCCCAATTCTCGCTCGGCGAAAAAGGGAGCTCGCGTCTGAATCCTCTGTCTCCTCTTTGACGTCCTTTTCAACCCTGCCTACCCCTCTTATCTCCGTGAACGTTTCTCCTTTGTCCATCCTCCCAATACCTCGTGCAGATCCCATCTAAAATCCCTTCTTAAGTTTCCCTCACATCATTCCGACTTTGCTTCCTATTCCTTTTCCGTACATGCCGTCCGTCTCTGGAACTCGCTACCAGCTGAGATACGAGACAGTGAAACGCTTTCTCTTTTCAAAAAACGTGTAAAGGAGCATTACCTAACTACTTGTTCTTAGCATAGTTCGATTTAATTATATTTTCATCTGTCCTCATCATAATAATAATAATAATAATTATCAATCATTAATACTTTACAGAAAGCCGCCATATTAAATACCTGCCGTATAGTGAGAAAGTTTATGCAGATCGACGAAAACACCATAACTCCACACCTCTCATCACACATATCACAGAATCACCAAACCCTGTAATTTACTTGGCCTAGGCCCGTAATTACAGATAAACCAGCTTTAAGCTGAGAAAAACGAAATTTAACGTAAATAATAATAAAACATTTATTTCAGACTTTACATCCATAGATTATTAGTAATATGTTAGTAACAATTTTTACTTAATCCTACGTTAGTATTGTTATAATAGGCTAGTTGACAAAATTTCAATAACTGCTTAATATTTTAGCTTATTAGGCATTTTATCGAAAAAAAAGGTTTATTTATTTTTAATCGAGCGTTTACATTATAAATTTCGCATTTTAAAAAACCAATTTTAATTTGGTTCCAAAACGCACAAGACTGTCATGGCGTCTTGAATGACGTCACGCCGTGCAAAACAAACAAAAGAGCGCTCGTGTCTTCGTACGTTATAGCTAGTTTTTATCGTTTAAAAATGAATTTCTCATATTATAAGTACTGTATAGAGCCCCAGTGTGATAGCACGACTATAAAAACGCCAAACCAGTTATTTATATATGTTCCAAACAATGGAGAAATACGGAAAAAGTGGCTAAAACTTGCGTTCGGTTGTGGTTAGGTTGCACTCGGAGTGTAGGTTTGGAACGCGCCTCCGGTAGTGATACTCGAAACGTCAAAGACAAGATTGGAGTTTCGCACGGCGTGACGTAACGCTTTCTGATTGGTGTTCACTGTCACGTGACTAAAGGTTTCATTTTACGAAATTTATTTTTTAAAAATATTATTAATCTTTAACGCTTTTTGTTAAATTGTTTGTTATTTTCTCCATAATATAATTAATCATTATAAACCCCTATCCATTATATTTATTCTTAATGGAAACAAGCCTATTATTATTGTGTAGTATATTTATATGTAGGTATTTATTATTATATTAATTATTTGTGTATGTGTATTTATTTATAGATAATATTATATATATGTATGTTTATAATATATATACTTATCATATATTTTTGAGGTACACACTGTCTGCCCTTCTCAATGTTTTTCCTGTCCCGGGCCTGCTGGAAGAAATTTCAATGTGAAATAAGTTGTGCCCTTGTACAATTCTTCTGTCCATTTCTTTTCCGTTTGTAATTGTGTGTGTACAGAACTAATAAATAAATAAAATAAAAACCTTACAGAGGCGCCCGCCACGTCGGTCGGTCGTCCACGTCCTTTGTACTAGGGCTTGAAAATCGGATTATTTTTCAGCTCCGGAGTTGGGTTTCGATGTTCAGAGTTTCAACTCCGGAGTTCCGGAGTTCCGGAGTTTTCAGTCTCTATTTAAAAAAAAATGCAGTGGTATTTTTAGCGTGTTTATAGAGGTTATTCACTAACCGAAAATCAAGATTTGTCATCGATAAATTAATAAGTTGAATCACTTAGGAACTTACTTGCTTATTGCGCAAATAATTCGACAAAAAATCATTTTTCTTACATTAATTTCACGCCACTCAAATTTGCCGAGTGTTGGTTCATCATCATATCAGTCACACGACATCCACTGCTGGTTATGGCCTCGCTCAAGGATCTCCACAACGATCGATCTTGCTCTGCTCGCATCCAGCGGCGCCCCAGGAACCCGCGACCTTCACTAGTCACCAGTGGCACTACCATGAGTTATTGCAAACTGTTTACTAACGTAAACAGTACCGTAAACTATCGTTTTCTCTCTTTCACTCGCATTGACTGTGAGCAGTATATCCGATAGTTTACTGTAACGTAAACAGTTTGCATCAACTCATGGTAGGGCCACAGATCATTGGTCCACCTTGTCAGGAGCCTACCCACGAAGCCTTTTGTATACGGTCGCCATTCGAGAAACTTTCTTCCCCAATGGCTATCGGTTCTCTATTATATTCTCTAATCTAATATCCCTACTTCTTAAGTGCCTCGGCCACTGCCACTTCAGCTGATCAATCCTTAGAGAGATGTCGGTTACTTTAGTTTTCCTACTGATTTCTGATTCGATCACACAGGAAAACGCCGAGCATGGCTCTCTCTATTGCACGCTGGGTCGCTGGGTGATCTTGAGCCTTTTTATGTTAGCGAGCACGTTTCACTGCCTTAAGTCATCCATCACAATAAAAAAATCACTGGCAACACACGCTGATCAAGGCCTTTTCGCCTAGAAACACTGAAGTAAGTTTGACGCGAAGATTTTTTAAAGCTCCCCGAATGCTGCCCATTCGAACTAAATTCAACAAGAGATATATTTTCTGTCTGCTTATCCTAGGTAATGGTCTATAGAACTTCGAGTATTGTGTTTGTTCCCAACATGAAGGAGCGGGTAAATACAACATGGCCATTCGACATGATTTTTGTCTTATGTTCATGTTCCATCTATCCATCCATGTTCATCCTAAGAGACACTCTTTTCGAAAACACTACGGAAATATTCGATCATTACGAGTATGTTCAGGTTTTACAAGGCCTCAGCCGTGAGAACTGATCTGCAAAACGGAGGTGTGTTATGTACTCGACATTAATGTTGCTGCCAAGTCCTTTACAGTTCAAGAGCTTATAGTATCCTCCAAAACAGCTGTGAACGTTTCTAAGAAATGACGTTTTCCCTGTTTCTCACATCGCTGCAGTTGGATTGGAATTTGTGCTCTGGTTCTGTAATCGGATCGACATGGTGGCATTTTCGTATACTTAAGTACCTCAGTCAGCACTTCGATATACCTGTGGTAGTCCACTTGGCACCTCTTGAGAGACTGCCAACACCGCCCAGGGGTATATGGCCACGGCGATTAAAATGCTTACTTTAAATTTTTTGAAAATCGAAACTCCGATTTTGGTTGTACAACTCCGGTTTTACAAACCGATGCTGAAATTCTTCGAAACTCCGGAGCTAGACCAAAACCGGAGTTCCGGACTTCAAGCCCTACTTTGTACCCTTTAGTCAGTTTTGCTAATATATTGATAACTCTAAAAGAATGAGGTACGATCACAAGACCAGTGACCAAGTAAGCTAGGGTGGGGTGTTGATGACGTAATAACCGGAAGTGGTGAGACACTTTTCTAAAACTAGTAGTTTTCATACTCTTTAAAATAGTGCGAATCTGCCGGTACCTGGAAGGTACTACAAGTAAACCATAAATAATTATATATTTATATCTTTCGTATGAAGCGACTCATATAATATCGATCGAACTTCACTTCTAGAAGTTCGTTTGATCTTATTTAAAACCCTTATTTGGTCCGCATAAGTTTTTCTGGGACACCCTTGCGCAATCGTTTATTCCACATTCGCATAATATTTCTCTTTCGTGATTCGCCCTTCCTTTCATTCATCCCGAATCACATCAATGCTAACTCTATCACTCAATTTGACTCCACAATAAAATTATTTTCTTAAACGAAAGTTTTTTAATTTATGCATTATTCTACTTTCATTCTTCATCTGCCATGTTAACCATGGAACATTGGAAAATAAAAACATTTTAATATAAACAAATAAACAGTACCCGCCACGAAAGATGAGACGTGACATGACGAGCGGTTGGGGGAACAATTATTGTTCACTGCCACGCCCACGTGGAAATATTTATATTCATTGCGTCAAATAGTTTGAAAATAGAACAAATTACTCATAGCTACACCGCAATGCTAACCAAATTGTCATGTCATGACAATGTCACAAAATTTATCCCGCACCAAGCGGGATAAATTTACTACGCTGATGCCTTTATCCCCAATTTTCCCGTTAATTTTAAATTATATCTAAAAATATTTGATAGGTACAATAATTATTATAGACGCTAGACAGTTATAAATGAATTGAAGATCGAATTGAAAAAAAAGAAAACCAAAATGTATTGGAAGAAAAATGGATATTTACGAAAATTCGCTTCGAACATGCAAAAATTAGTGAAAATGACAGTTCTACATCTACACTAGCGCCAAGTTAGCGGTAGTGCGCCGATTGGTGGACGTTTAGTGAATCAACAAAATTATCCTGCCGACAAATTGTCACGTTATTATATTTAATATCGTGTCAATTTTGTTTGGGCCAATCTCGTCTTTCGAGGCGCGTGTTGTGCACGGTGGGTTAAACAGTTGAACTACAAAAAAAAGCTTTTATTACGAACGGCATAAAGACGGTCTCAAGGTTAACATGTAAAGTCTGACGAGCTGCTGACTGTACTTGTTTACCATGGTAAAATGTAGTTTCTATATTTTTTTTTCTATATTGAATTTCTAAATATTTCGTAAAATGTATACTGTGGTAATCGATGACTCAGCGGTTGGTCTGCTGGTATGCACCTTATGTCAAGGTCAGCGGGTCTACCGGCTAAAAACAATGAAGTTAATGTTAACTGTAAGTATGTGATACATTGCTACTTTGTTTTGGCACAAATAAAAACTTACCAAAGAAAAGAAGCAATGTATCACATACTTACAGTTAACATTAACTACATTATTTTTAGCCGGTAGACCCGCTGCTGTCAGTATTTTTTTTTAATTTGCAGCCTTGGACGTGCAGTGCAATGCAAGTTTGATAGTTTTTCAATACACGTTCCGTTTCATGCTATGCTTGCGTGACAGTCAGAGCGCTTGCGCTGAGAGGTGGCGCCCTCGCTTGACGCTTCAACATTCAACATTTTCGTTTTCCAGTTTTGTAAAGATTTTTCCGGTGGAGGTTGTGTGGAATAATTATTTGATTTTATTTGTATGAGGGAAATGCTAAAGATATACCCTTTTCTTTCGAACCCTTGGACGTTTTGTGACATAATTTGTTCTTGATTATAATTTATGTGTTAGTTTATCCTTAGAATTCTAGTGAAACATTTTGTTTCAGTGTGATTTTTTTGCGTAGAATTTTAGTTCAGTGGTTGTGCAAGGATTTGCCCCTCGGGCTTCACATAGTAACTGCATTATTTCTACGTTGAATCAAGAATTTAAGGTAATCTATAATACTCCTTATATTTTCTGAATAATAAGCACATACAAACAAAGTTTTTTTTGTCTAGGTTAAGTTAAAAAAACAGATTTATTGGTATTAATTCTCTAATTCTCATGCGATGCGGGTTCTTTCTTCATTATGAATCTTGGAATTTACCTACATTCACTAGGGGTTGATGACTGGTTGTTTCTTAAAATAGAAATAACAGCTGTGATAACTATAAATTGATATAACCTTTAGGCTACATAGTATAAATGTAGAATTTGTATTACACTATCACTTGCATTAAAAAAAACAATAACAATCAATATAGGTATCATAAGAAAAAAAAGGTGGTTCAAATAATTTATTTACTATTGTTAAACTCTAATCTACATAGCACCAATATCACACTATTTTTAAACTTCTCTCAAAATAATAAGAAGATGTGCAAGTTAGCAGGCAGCTGCTGCTGTAACTTGCCTTAAGATTTTTAAAATGACTAGTACATAACTAGATAATTTGTTTTGGTATTAGTTAAATCAAACAATTAGCTAAATGTATTGAACATTTAGGGTTTTACTTAGGGTTCTAATGACTATCTCCTTGTCTGCTAAAAGATGACAGCTTGAATAATGGGTGAATGGAAAAAAACACCGTTTGATTCAAAAGTAATTAATTTGTAAATCTACTTTAAATGAAGACCCATTTAACCCGTCAAGCCAGACAAAATAAACGCAATAGATTTTTTATTGTTGTCCGGCCTCATGCGGCCGCCTTGCGTTTAATGAATTCATTTCATAACTAGGTTATCTTCTTCTGCTACAGATGTGGGTTTAACAATTTAAATCAACGGTCTCCAACCTTTTTGAAGTCAAGGGCCTATTATACTCTGATATTAGTTTGGTGGGCTGCAACACAAGAAAAACATTCTATTCTTAACTAAAAGTGACCGAAGTTGTTTTAATCTGTAAATAGGTATAATTTGTAGACATGTGAATTCAATTTTGTCAATACAATGACGGGCCGCCAAGGGCGCAACCGCGGGCCGCGGGTTGAAGACCCTTGATTTAAATGATATTGACCTGTGCAAGGGATAATAAATATTTACTATTTTTATAAAGAGTCAACTTAAGATTTTGTGTAACCTTGAAGTAGGTTCTTCAAGGTTACACAAAATCTTAAGTTGACTCTTGACATTAGCATTCAAACATACTACTGCCGCCTTGTTTGTTAAATGTGTTTGCTTTACTATTTGCAGTCACACTTACTCATTTGTGTGTAGATTATTTAACTTTTGTACAAGGTAATGGTTGCTTTGCTACTGTACTCCAGTCATCTTACGGAAAGAATGTTTGTAAACAAAACTTTGCACATTTTTCTTAATTATTTCACAAATATGTTAAGTTTCAGTCAATTAAAACCATACATACAACTTGGACAACATGAGTAAGCCATCTATGATATTCATATTTTTATAAAACATGTGATAAAAGTACTTTTGAGGTAAAGTACATTACGAGGCATGTATCTTGAATTTTTTATGACGGAGTGGGGATAAATTCACGCATGTGCTCTTGTGAGCGACCAATAGCGCGCGCCCCTCTCCCGCTGCCCGCGCCCCTCACCGCTACGCATGCCCAAAATACGAGTTCTGCGCAATCCCCACATCAAGATCTATGCCTCGTACTGTATGGTTAGTTTGTTTCTAAACATTTTTCTATTAGTTGGTTGGAGCTGCACCTCTTGATAAAGACCATTTAGAAAAAAACCCATTTATTATGATTAAAAGTAAAATTAATTACACATTAACAAATAATGAAGTATGACGAGCATCAAACATCAAACGCCATGGCCATATATCTTCTTGTTTATTAATAAAAATAGTTTAATTTGGCTACAGAAAATATATGTTTAATGTAGTTGGTTGCAGTCTATGAATTAAAATAATGAATATACCTACCTACTTATTTTTTTTTTTCGTTTGTTAGTTATGATTGTAGGTCATTGACGATAGTCATTAACGAAGATAACAATAAAAACATTCGAACTGATGTAACCTTTATGATGTTAAAAATGGAGTAATGTTTAGCGTATGACCAATTGAAAGTTGTCAGGTTGTCTTAAGCTAAAATGAGATTCGTAATTATTATTTTTTCCAGTGTTTTACCATCTGGCAGTTATGTAACTCTTTTATTTTTTCAAAAGTAATTAATTTACTTTTTGAGTACACTAAACTGTAGTAGGTTGTTTGTCCACCATTTATTTGTCTGGACTTTTAGTTAAGTTGCAATATTTTTTTTAAAGGTGTTCTTTATAATGTGCTGACTTTTCTCAATGTTGCGATATTGTAACACTAAACTGTAGGTAGGTAACATTTTGCTGCACAACAGTAAGTTTTACCTATCTTTAGCTACAGTTGAATAATTCCGAATTGCATTAGGGACGTCAAAAATAACAGAGCCATTTCGAAACCCAATTCTGGTTTAATTAGGAGGGCGCAAGGCCGCGTGTACCCCAATGCTGGGGCGTTAGGGTGAACCATCACCCCTGGCCGCCGTGAGTCACGCGGTGCGGGGGTGGACGATTTATTTACGTCTCATATTTATATGCTAATGTCACGGGCATTATTTCGCCTGCCTTTTAAAATTGCGGCTATTCATTGTGTACTGAATACCATCGGTTAGTGCGCTCTTGCTGACGGAATGTTTTAATTACGGACAGTACAAGTTAAAGTGCTGACGATCAATTAGTCGTCGGAGAGTTCAATTCAGTGTTGAAATTAGCCCTTGCTGTCCTGCGCGTGCGTGACTGTGAGACCATGAAGTTCTGCGTGATTCGTGCCGGACAGTCACCGGACCACTGCTTTGATACTGTGTGAAGATCAGAGATGTGAACCTTTTTCTAGTCATGGACCCCTCTCAAAATTTCAAAGAGCCCACGGACCCTTTCCAAAAACTAAAAACGATATTTAACTTCAATCAACATAGATAAATAGATATCATTCTGATAGATCGCCCTCAAAGGGCGCGGAGCGAAAATATTTACAATATTTACTCACAACGTAAGTAAGTGTAAGTAGAGGCTTGCCATGGACCCCCAGCTTCCCTTACGGGCCCATGGACCACATGTCAAGAAACCCTGTTTTATAGGAACCCAAATTCCATTCCCTATCATGATGTTAATTGGGACATCAAAAACACTGCACGTAGACTAAATAATACTTATTTAACATTTATTTACACATTACATTTACACATGTTAGTCAAAAGCTTAAAGTACGATGCTGGAATCTGTTTCATTAATAAATAACACATTCGCAGAGGAAGCCATAAAACATATTCATAGGATATTATAGTACTACTTTTAATTAATAGTATATTATTTAATAGTAAAGTACAAGAATTTTATTAGCTTGTGTGTTCAATGCCTATTAGAGATGTGATGTGCCCATCAAATTTAATAGTCGAAAGTTCGAGGCGAACGAAAGTAACGAAATCGAGGTTTTCAATGGGTTGTAAAAAGGTTTCCATTAAATTCGGCCACTTCGTCTGTTTGTGCTAGTCGATAAAAGTTTTACTACGTAGGTACGACTAATGAATTTTTTACAAATAAAGTGAGTAGTTTTTCTGGAATTTTGTATGTGTGTGTTGAATAATAAACATACGCGGACGGAACGAGACTTTGTACTAACTAACCCCCTTACTAATAAAGATTGTATTATGTATAGCAGATGTATAGTTACACAGTGTTTTGTCACGAGACTTTCTATTCAATGTCAAACTCAAATAGTTTGACAGAGAGTACTTAACCATTGTGTAACTATACATCTGCTATGCAATCTTTATTAGTAAGGGGGTACCTAAGTAGTTTACTAATATATTAATAATTTTACTAATGCATTTTGAATTTCTGATCCAAAAATAGCTAATAATTTTCACATTATTGAACCACTAATCCGACATTTGATAAACGCTCTTCTCTAACGGTTCAATTAATATATGAGACTAAACAACGTTTTAACCGAGGCGGTCGCCTGTGAAGATCGCCATTGCGTAAAAACTAAATGCCGTCCGAGTTACGAAACCCGGCCGCTAATGATGGGGAAATATTCAAGGAATTTTGGCGACAGAATGCTGAGAAAAGTTAGCAAACTATCTTATTGTTATTTTAAACTGTTAAATGTTATAATAGTAGTTTATGATACAAGGTTGGTAAAAAACCTTAACAACCGTGTGCCATACTACGTTTTTCAATACATTTGCGAGAAAACATTATAGGTACTGCTGAAATTGTAATCTATACATATAATAAAACTGTAAATTCTAAATATTTGTGCGCGAATTACGCAAAAACCGCTCAACTAATTTTGATGGATTTTTCACAATTTAGTAGATTGTGGTCCAACTTAAAATCTAAGCTATGTTTCATCAAATTCGGGTGGGTTCAGAGAAACAGCTTGAACTCTCCGTAGTACTAGCTTTCATACACTAAAGGGGTCATTTTAAACTGGTTGCAATATTTTTCTACTGTCCTAGCGGATGAAGTCGCGGGCGGAAGCTAGTAGAAATAAAAAAAAACGTTCGTAAACAAAAACGCACGGCGCCGGCGTGCGGTAAAATCAACTTTCCGCACGCTGTACTACTCCGTAAACAAAAACGCACGGCGTGCGGTAAAATCAACTTTCCGCACGCTCGACTGTCATCGTAAACTTACATTTTCGAGCAACTGTATTGAAAATAATACTACAAAGTCAGTTTAAAACCGAAAACTAAGGCGTATATTTTTGTTTACACGACCACAAAATGATTACGACATTTTACGATTTTTTTTGGCCACTATCAAAATCAAAATCAAAATCAAAAAAATCATTTATTCAGTCTATATAGGCTGTTACAAGCACTTGTGAATGTCAAAGAAGCTACGCCATCGGTTCGCAAACCCTGAGCGGGAGACCTTGTAACGAGAAGAACCGGCAAGAAACTCGTCAAGGGCTGCTTTTTTCTCCCTGTATATTTCATACAGAGTCGTCAACATTGAAAAATGAGCTCCACATTTAAAGTGAGGTCATTTTCCATCACAATAATTAACAAAAGTTTGTACACAATGGGTAGGTAGGTTGAAATTAAATACCTACTATAGTAGACTTAATATAAATGGCATAACGCAATAATTGTAGTTCTTGATAATATAAATGATATAACGCACAATAATTCAATTCTTGATGTAGTATAAAGCAGTAATTGTAGTTCTGTGCATTATTATTATTATGTATTCATATTTTTTATGTTGGTTATTGCATTTTCTTTCTTTTCGGTCGTTGGTCACGCTGACCATCAAAGTGACCCTTATTGTGTAAAGTGTTTATGCCATTACAGCAGATTATTTGAACGACCCTCACAATGCGGTGTAGGTTGACTTGAAGGGTCTTTCTTAATCTCACCCTTCACATTTATATTGCTGATGCTAACCTTTGGTACAAAACTACAAGACATTGCATAGAATGAAATCCATAAATTGGAACTGAGGGTCTTGCGTTATTCCCAAAAGAGCACCAAAATTGGTTCAACAACTACTTTTGGCAAACAAAACAGGTTTTTTTTGTGCACAATGGAATAGTGCTTGGCGAAGGCAGGCGAAGATAAGGTGAAGACCTCATCTGATGTTCAGTGACGATAAGGCCGAACTTGGAAGCGCACTACACCCGGAATTCTCGCCAATGAGGTACTGGCTATCTTACCTCTAACTGCCGGAACACAACAATTTTTAAATTGTTGTTATGTCGTCAGACTTAGGTAAGATGGTTGTAGCTAGCCAGGCGGACTTGAGAGCCCTACCTCCAACCAAACCGAGTACAAATTGTATGCCCCTGCTGGGAATCGAACCCGGGACGGGACCCCTGCGTCTAAAAAGGTAGACGAAAAATGATTTGAAATAAAATATTCGAACAGCCGACGCTAGAAATAGACCCGGGGGCTAATTGTCTAATTTCAAAATCTATCGCAATCGCTTTCATTTGACAGATGGATGTGACACATTGCTGCATTTCTTTGGTAAGTTTTTATTTATGCCAAAAAGAAGCATCAATATTACATCTTGAAAGCGATTGCGATATATTTTGAAATTAGACAATAGAAAGGCCGGTGCTAGTAACATAATATATTGTATTCGCAAAAATATACAATTTTCAGAGTATTTGAAAGGTTGTTTTATCATATTTAAAGCCTCCAGCCCCATAGTACCTACCTACTTCAAACATTCAAGAAAATAGGAGACCTTATAGAAGACCTTTGAAACCGCAAATCGCAATGTCTGCTCATTAAAATTTTACGTGTTCATAAGTTTGTTATTATACAGGGCCATTTTGTATTTACCATCCAAATTTTGAGGATGTGTTCAGTCCATGAAACTGAACAACTTTCCCTAAGGAACACATGGCCAAATATGTAAAAAAAAAATCGACTGTCCCTACAAATCAAAGAGATCACGTGATCAATTTAGTGGTGAAATTGCGACACATGTTTCTTAGAGAAAGTAGTTTAGTTTCATGGACTGGACACATCCTTGAAATTTGGATGGTAAGTTCAGAATGACCCGATATTATATCAAATCGTTTAATAATCATAATCATAAATCTTTATTTGCATAAAACACGGTAACAAGGATGTAAATTAGAGCGTAGCACTACATGTTTCATCGATCTGTCTGTCGATATGCTAATATTTTGTCGTCATGCTTCTGATAGTAATTATTAATTAGGTACATAAATAAAATAATAGCATTGTAAAATAGTAGCATTAGTATTAGTAAGCCACCTCCCGGGCCGGCAGCGCATCGTTCGCGCCGAAACGGCTCCGAATTGGAGCATCGATTTACAAACACGCATAACGCATAAATCATCCACTTACTGTGGGGTGCGGATAAATTATTACCGATGCCGCTCGTTTGTTCCTGTAATAGTAACCGAGTCATTTCGTTCTCACCGGTTCTCACCATAGATAACTTGTATTATATGGAAGTCACTGGTTGATATTTAGCAGATTACATTTTGCAATATCCAGATCCCCAAGATCTGATCATCTTCAACCACAAAACTTGCCGTTTTATGCACTAGCGGTCAACCGCGGGGGCGGCCAATCGCGCGGCTCTTATTTTAATATGAAATTGCATATTGAAATGGAAAAAGCGCCTATCCGCGCGGTCAGCCGCCGAAGAATCGCGATTTTCCGTCCGCGCACATGGGTCCTCTCCTGTTCCTACAAAACAAATGACGGAATTATTTTGACACGGCCAGAGCAATAAGCTTTTTCGCTCACTCAGCTCAGCTATGCTTACTAGAACGTTGGTAATCATGTTTCTCATAAAAAACATAAGTTTTCTATTCATACAAAACTAAACTCTAAGCTTAACTAGTATTTCTTGTAACATGGAGAGGTCAGGTCAGTGACCCCAGCTCTCAGGACAACTGCTTACAGTCTTCCTAGACTAGACGCTAACAAGCTCTCCAGAATTGGGTTAATGTTCCCTCTTGCGCGAAAATGTGACGTCCTGCCTAATGCCTGTATAATATGCCCATTCTGTTTGTCATGAACTCATGACAGAGATGTTTGGACAATTTCACACAGCGCCATCTAGCCCCAAACTAAGCAAAGCTTGTAATATGGGTGCTAGACAACTGATTACTACTTATATACTTTTTAAAGTTTTTAAATATATACTTATTATACATAGTAACACCCAGACCCGTCACTGAAATTAAAATTCATCATTTCAATTTCTGCCCGGCCGGGAATCGAACCCGGGACCTCTTGCGTGGTAGGCGGCATGTTGACCACTGCACCACTCAGGTCGTCAGGTTTTCTATATTTAGTTGTGATTGTGAATGAAATTGAGAGTTCAAAATGATTTCTTTGAAAATGTAGACAGTATTAAAGCACTGTGGAAGTTGAAATAAATCCATTTGACTCTAAATGATGTCCGCTCCCTGCCATCTCCCTTCTTCCATCGGACAACCAGACACCAGAACACTACGAATCAGCGCCTCTGTCTTTGGTGGACCCTTAGAAAGGGTGGACCTATTATCCATTTAAGGCGCTGTAGGTAGTGAAACTAGCGCCGCCACTACATTTATTTTTATTACTCGTAAACCAAGTCAATATTTAAAAAAAAATCATGTAATAATCTCTTAAATTGTCTCTAATATTTTTTGAATAACTCATCAACAGTTATCATTCATTCTGTAAGTTTTAAAATCAATTTTAGCTCATAGTGGCCAAATTTGGCGATAATGGATTTTAAAACTTACAGAATGAATGATAACGGTTGATGGTTATTCAAAAAATATTAGAGACAATTTAAGAGATTATTACATGAGTTTTTTTTTAAATATTGACTTGGTTTACGAGTAATAAAAATAAATGTAGTAGCGGCGCTAGTTTCACTAGCACCGCGCCTTAAGGCGAGGCCAGTTCACGATCTGATGAAAAGTCTGATTTTTGAACTTCCAATGTGAAGAACTGATGTAAAATTCTACTTCACAAAAATTACTGTAGACTGAAAAAGAAACAAAGAAGCAAAGTAACCGAACAGAATATTGAAAAATGGCATGGTCACTCTGTAAAAAAATCCTGAATAACACCATAAAAACTTATAAAAATAAATTTCAAATCGTCAGATTTCGTAATTTTCAACGACAGTGATATGCTTTTTTATGCAAAAAGGATAGCTTTTTTATCGATCTAACACAATAACCGAGTACATTTTTTATAAATGATCCAGTATTTCAGAAATCAGTAAAAATGTACTAAAATTCGTCAAATTTCTGGCGAAGCGACAATTAAAGTTATGCAATATTCAACCTTATTCTAAAGACGTAGTGAAAAAGTAAATTTCGTGAACTGGCCTCGCCTTAAGTATCATCACTAAGCTTGAAGTGACTGTAGAAAAGCTATAACAAGACAAAAAAGCTCTAAACTCAATTTGTGTTCGACAAGATGGCGAACGGTAATAATATCGAATCCCACTTCGAAGGGTGGTTGATTGGATTCGCTCCCGAACAATACGGCATTCAACATTTCTACGGATGCCTGTTGGTGTGTAATACATCAAAAATATATTACATCCCCATACAACAACTGCAGGATTTTTAAGGATTTTCCTGTTGTGTCTCAAGTTCCTGTGAAAAGTATCACAGATCTTGCAGATTACAGACGGCGGATAGTTGGGTCGGACCGTTTTTACCGACTTCCAAAAAAGGAGGAGGTTCTATGTTCGTCTGTATATTTTTTTTTGTGTATGTCCACCGATTACTCGAAGACGGCTGGACCGATTGAAATGATTCAAACGTTATTACATTAGGTAAACTCCCAAGTTGGTCCCATTTTTTAAAATTTGGAAAATAGTATGATTTTGTGTGAATCACCTCGATGATAATGGTCGTATTACTTCTTTGTTTATGAACTGAATAAGATAATTATTTTTTTGTAAGAAGAGGGATATCTTAAGTGTAGGTTCTTTAACCGACTTAAAACAGGAGGTTCTCAGTTTGGGTCAAACTAAGAACCTCCTTTTTTAAGTCGGTAGGTATGTATGTTTCTCCGCGATTATCTTACGTTTGGCTCAGCCGATTTTTCTACATATTATAATATACCTTACCTACAAGGTACCTACACTAAAATTAAAAAAATTAAAAATACTTAATTAGTTTAAAAAAAAACAAAAACAGACTTCAAAAAACCTACCTCTAAAAAGCAAGAAATAATATTCGTAATGATAAAATTTGTCTATTGAAGTAGGGTGGGGCTTTTAGAATAAAAAAAGGAATCTGTACTCCAGCCCCACCCGACTTCAATAGACGTATTTTTATTATTACGAATATTATTTCTTCCTTTTTGGAGGTAGGTTTTTTGAAGTCGGTTTTTTTAATATGAAGAATCGATACCAAATCGTTGTAATGTGCGCACTTGCATACTTCTTCACGCCCGATCCAACTATCGGCAGATAGTTTGGTCACAGAATACATAATAGTACGTTTGGTCTATAGTTTGCGGGGACTCTTATGTTAGTCTCATTTTCAAAACGTAGAGCGATGCTTGCTACGCTCTGAATCTACGTTGACCGAATCCAAATGCTTTTGTTTTTATGTTATTTAATTTAATACTACCTAATAAGTACATCCTGTGGTTTAATTGTGCCCCGATTATCACATTATTAACATTTAAAAATTACGTTGATTATAATACATAAAACAGTAAATAAGATGATGGACGCACGTAGCGACAGTCGTGACCCCTGGATCAGCAAAGGTTACCAGCTATCTGTCCTTATTAAATTCAAAGTTAAATTAACGCAAAATTAATATTGCCTGTCTTGTAGTGTGTAATAACTAAATAGTAATAATAAATGCTGTTTAGTGTTTTATAACAAGACAAGACTCGAATTTGATGGAAAATTCCATTAGATAAACAGAGCATTCGAATTCACATTAGGACCTACAAACATCCCTTTCGAATAAAGTTTAGCAAACAATATAACATTGTAAGGCTGAGTTGCACCATCTTGACTTAACCATAACTTTAACATACAAACTTATCTGATCCAGTGGTCAAAAAGGTGTTATTACATATTGTTACCTAGGTGACGATAGCGGCGCTGTCATCGAGTCAGATAATGTTTGTTTCTGTTAAAGTTATGGTTATGTTAATTATGGTGCAATTCAGCCTAAATGTTGCAGATATTTAGTAACTACCTATCTGTATCTGAACGCGCGTGGGTGGCAAAATGCGTCCGGGGTTTTCTTATCAGGCCGATAACCGTACACTGCATTATAAAATATTATTATGTTGCAAATTATAATATCAACGGTTCAAAGGATGTCGTTATTACATTTAAAACTTTTTAGCTGACATCAATGATCACGACCGCCATATATTTCCGGCTTCCGCGCGTTGCAAATTGTGATTAGATATAAGCTTAATTTTGCGCTTCATTTTGCGATTAAAAAGGTTGATTTATTCAAAATGTTTAATCCTTCGTTTTTGTTATTTATGGTTGTATACCTATTGTCTGATTTATGGGACATTCTTTACTGTATGAAGCCGGAGCTTGGGTGGTTGGTCGTTAACTTGAGATCGTCGATTGTCGTGTAGGCTCAATGATGAAGCAGCTTTAGATCTGTCTGTAGTATTATATTATTATCAAACTAAAGTTCATCAAAAATGATTCAGGCGTTAAAAGGTAACTTAGTTTAGTTACTTTCACACTTTTATGAAAACAAAAAGATCTTTTTTGTTTTATCAAAGCTTTCACATGTATAATATTAGTATGGATACTATTTATCAATTAATATGACGTGTTTTCGGTTGCAGCTACTTGCAAGTGTTGCAACAAAAAATAAATAAGCAGATAAAACTGAACAGCTTTTTACATCCATTTTGCCCGATAAGTGAATATTGGCACGGTGTCAGATATTACCGGTTAGCGTGTTTAGATTACACTTAATGGTTTTAAAATTGTACACCTATATTGTAACTAAATATCGAGTTCATCGATTCGATAATTGAGGTCAATTTATTTGGTGTTGTTTGTTACTAATGACATGCATGATTGTGGTGAAATTATCTTATTGTTCATTTATTTATACAACGCGGTAGGTATATCCGTAATTAACTGTGTCAGCCAACTTCTTGAATCACTATTATTACCCGACTGCAAGAAGCGTTGTTTCATAGAAGCAGTTCAAATCAAAGAGGTTAACACCTTCAAATTTAGAAACAGGAAGCAATAGACAAGTTACATTCACATAGACAATACGTCGCTGACCGGACGCCGGGTGCATTGAATCCAGTTGAGTCGGTCCGGCTGTCCAAATACGATGGAAGCCGGATGGTGCATGTATGTACGGCACGTCCAGTTTCTCGGACTAATCCGGAGTGGTCACTAACGTAACGACACGAACATAAGCATAGCCAAAAGAAGTTGCATGTCTTTTGTTTCCTTTTATAAGCTGTTGATGGTTTTGCATAAGGTACTCGTACTTGTAGGTACCTACCTAAATCATAAATCGCACCGAGGAATCAGAGGATGAATGATTAGAATCTAGGCGAAGATCATAATCACAAGTGCTTGTAACAGCCTACACTCATCATCATCCATCCCCTAACCTTATCCCAATTTATTTGGAGTCAGTGCAGTGCGTCCTTCTCTTCCATTCCTTTGCTTTTTCCATTCCTTTTCTTGCCTAGACTGAATAAATTTATTTGAATTGAAAAAAGTAATATACTCGTTCCTTTAAAAGTATGATTAAGTTTGCAGTGTCCTTATGTAACTACTGATAGTTTTGCATGAGCTGAATCCCAAATCGCAGACATCGAATGTCATGTACTAAAGTCTAAACCCTCCGATTCATTTTTTAATGCCCTAAAACTCCGATTTTCTGGTGTTAATGTTATTCGTATACAGTCGAGCACTTGTGGTTTCTTCGAAATTGAAATAATTTTTATTTAAATAAGCTCACATAATAAGCGTTTTTAAATCGTCAATTCTTTTACCCTACTACCCATTATGACGTCTTTTAACTGACAAGAAAAATGGGCGCAAAAAACTTGCCAGCTTTATCAGATGGAACGATATTTACAAATATATTATATCGTTTCCAGACATTATGTTAACATAGATTAACAAAAAAAATTACATTATTTAATTAACACATTTCATTATGAATCAATTTACAGGGTTCAAGCTAAGGCTTGAATGAATGTAGCATTGCTTAGCTGAGAATTTTGCCTTTTTCATCCGAATGTATGTAGAAGGTTAGATTCCTTATAAGTACCTTAATTATGCTTCTGTTTTTCCATAAAAGGTTAACTTCCTTGTTTTTATCACTTTAGTGACCGACCATCCATAATCTGGTAAGTGTCTAAATATAAGTAATAGGATTTCAATCTATCCCATGTTTGTGCCACGTAACGTATCTGATAGATAACACATAACTCATCCATTCTGAATAATCCCATTGGAAACGCATTGTTACATTTGTCATACTCCGGTCGTCAATATGAGGTCATCTAGAGATTTATCTCTCACATTCGGATGTAGGGCGGAATCATAAAATATTAACCGAAGGAATGACACATAGGAAAGGGAAATGTGTTGCGAAAGCCAAAAAATATGGCGTGTGCTTTTATTCTGAACATGATCGTACGTATCACATCGAATAACGTTAAAGACGGTATTTTGAAATGAGTACCAAAAACAATATTTACAATCATAAATTCGATATAGAAAAAAAAACAAAATAATTTATTCCGTCTAGGCTGTTACAAGCACTTGTGAATGTCATAGAAGCTACGCCATCGGTTCGCAAACCCTAAGCGGGAGACCTTGTAACGAGAAGAACCGGCAAGAAATGAAAGTAATTGTTCGGCAAGTTGTTTTAATAAATAGGAAGGAACTATAAAGTGCCATAATAATGTGATGAAGAATGCGTTACATGAATAATTCAAACGAACCCGACTTAGTAATGTCATTCGATCCACGCAGAATTAATCGTGGTTGGGTTGCGCTGCGCGTGAGTCCATGCATTGCCCATTGGTATTGTTTTATTATTAAACGGGATTTTTGTGAAGCGTTTAAACTTATTTTATGCTAACAAAATTGATTAATAGAAATTACGGATCTTACAAATAAGCAGCGTGAAATTAGTATGTAATTAGAGTTAGCGATGATTAGGGATAATTATTCTCTTCCATGGTGTTTGCTTGACGTCACAGACCACATAACAAATACTAATAAAGTCTGTGGTTGAAGTGAACAAAGAGAGTGAGTGAGTGAGAAGATAATAATCTTAGATTATTGTATTGTTTTTTGTAAGAAAGAAGGCCTTTAATAACCATCATGCTACCGATAATGACCCAAAATCTCACAATTATTTGACAAACAATGTTAATTTTACTGTCAGAAGATAACTTACAAAGCTTATTATCGAATTATTAAGCTGCAATTTGCAAGAGTCAATATTTCAAGGAAACATTAGTCACTGACGCCTTCAAGCTTCGTCTCAAAAACTGGTCACCATGTGACGGAGTGAGTCATAAACGCTTTTTATTTCTTGAAACCCGTAAAGTTTCGCCTGCTCGGGAACATCAAAAATCAATAGCCGACGAGGAACAGAACAAAACGAAAATCAATGAGTCGGCATCGGCACTCCACTCGAAAACAGAGAACGTTTGCTTCGTTGGACTAATCAGATTAATTAGGCTGCGTCATATTCGAGGGCACTTGATAGATTGCACCCGTTAAAATTCTCCTCCACTTATTTTTAAAGTCTTGTCCACGAGTTCTGTTCTCGCCGGACCTCAATTGTTTTCATTCCTTTCATCGTGGAATTCGGTAATCGCGAAAGTTTTCCGTGGTTAATTTGTGAATTCATTGTCTTGTGGACTTCTTTTGTTTTATAAGTTTTCGATTCAGCGCCTGTCGTGGTGATGGATGGGGTGACCTAATTTTATGGTTATTAACTTAATCAATTCTAGACTACAATACGAATGCTAATTAGTTTACTTTTTTTTGAGTTAACTCAATAATATTACCAGCTTATACCTTTCTCTTGAACTAAAGGAAGTTTATTTATTTATTTATATGTTGTTGTATTCTTCTTCAATTACCATTTCCCATTGTATTTCCTTATTGTCAACAAGATTATTTATCTTCAGAAAGTAAAGTCGCATCGCTTTAAAAACTAAAATCATTTAAGTGCGGAACTTACTTTGTCACACCAACTTGCTTGACAGACGTCTCACAGTTTGAAACACTATACAAAAAGTTAATACGACAAAGTGCCAAATTGTTCAGTTCGTTGCTGTTGCTGCCTGCACTTGCATGCACGCAGTGCCTACACAGATGTTCTGTGGTGGTATATCAGTTACGGCCCGTGAGACATCGTGTTTACACAGGATTGCTTCGGATATGATGGATGATACCGGCGGCGTGTTGGAAGCCTTAAAGGGTAATTTGCATGACACGACACTTGTACCCTGCTTTCAGCGAACAAAAAGTATATTCGAGCGAGAGGAATTTCCCTTAATATGGGCAAAATTTAGATTTCTTATAGACTGCATTATTTTCAACAATGCTTTATGTACTTGTACTTGTTTGTAAGTTATAATATGGTTTGGTTAGAAAGGAAGTTATAATTTAAAATTCAATTCGAGCTGCACTTCCGTAATTATATCCCCGTAGTTATATTTTTTAATGCACAGTTGAACGTGCTTATTACGTTTTTTCTTTAATTACATTGCTTTTGAAGTGTATTAATTAAGGTACTAGAAAAATCTGGTACACCTTTTAGTAATTGGTCACCGTAAGCTGTAATAATTGTGATTTGTAATATTTTAGATTTCCCGAAATATGGCCCTGTTATTGCAGATGACGTATAGGGAGAATACACTGTTTTGAGAGCATTATACTCGAGCATTAAAGTACAGGCACAGAATACATAATAGTACAAGTCTACAGGCCTGAGTCAGCTCATGACCATGGCCGATGCAACTATGTCGTTCGAAACGTGTCGAGATAGACAAATTAGGTAGATGTGGAAATACCTCCTGCATTGCATCTAACTCCTGTTATTTTAATCAAGCTGATAAGAGAAGTTGGCTCTGGTGAAAAAACTTCCACGGTGTTAGTGAATGACTGCTCCGACCGAAACCAGCTTCATAACCAGAAATTGGGTTGTTTGGTTGTTGTTGGTTTGCTTCATTTTGATCATTTTCTCCGAAATAGTAGGAAAACTACATATTCTACATACACATTATTATTGTGCGTTTTACTATCAATCACTTGTTCATACAATTATGGCTAATGATAGATGTCTAAACGGTAATTAATATGTGTAAGAATCATCTAAGATTCTAAGTGGTAATTAATATGTACGACTCCCAAACAAATTATGTATTATTGTAACGAAATGTCACCGAACACCACGTTGGGCGCCAATAATCGGTAATCTATTAATCAATTTTCACTAACGAAATGAAGATTGATATCGGTTATTTTAAAAGTGTGTGATATGCTGTGCACACGTGGAGATGCACCGTGAATGAAGCACGTGGTGCGGGCGCGGCCGCTCGATAGCGCGGAGGCTGCGCGCTGAGCTCGCCCGGAACCGCTCGTCCAACCAGCCCGCCCTGACCTACCCACCCGCCTTCCGACTCTAAATTACTTTATATTGCAAGCAGAACCTACCGGAACCCATAGCTCTTCTAAATCTGGTCGCGAGTCCTCCACCAGTGGCGTAAGAACCCTCGCGATAGTACGCTAAGGCCATGACCGCTGCAAAGCGTGAGATCTAAATCTGGTGGATGCATGATATTACAGATTCCACTTTCCCGGTGCTGGCTGAGCGTACGAGCGAGCATCCACGGTTGTTTTCATTTCAGATATGCGACATTTATTCGTATTGTATCAATATTAACTTTTTAATTTATTAATATCTGTCAGAAAATACAAGGTGTTAAATATTGAGGTCGTTCCTATATACTAACCGACCTAAGTACTTTGACCACAATTATAATAATAGTGCTGTTAGTATATTTTTATCGTGTAAGAATCGATTTATGAATGTCCTCGACCTTACATTCGGTTTGAATGCTGTAAAGCTAATTACCCTTTTTCTTTTCTTTTTTTTTTTTAGTAATAATTCGTCAAACAAAGTGACTTTGAAGAATTTAGGTCTTATTTTTTGTTACATTGTTAAATTATCATTAGGTAACTTCTTTTTTGTTACAGAGATTAGCGGTAACATGATACAAAAACGCTAGCTTTTATGATGATGTATTATGTAATTGTACGTAGCTTTTTTATGTTCATCAGTGCTTTAAAATTTTGACTGATTTATATTTAGATGTGCAGTCTTCTAGGACTGAGCAGCACCGACCGATCAATTATAACAAAGTGATGAACAGTTTTTGGCGCCACTACAATATGCGAGAGATCCCGGTGAGAAACTGCTTGGGTAGCAAACATAAGTCAGAATCAGAACTTTATTGACATACCATTATGTTTCAATAAGCTAACGACATCAACCTACCTAAACCATAGTAATGTAGATAATCGGATTACTGCACAAACGAGTTAACAACCCACAAAGTTACGAAGCAGTGTCTCCAACTCGCCGAGTCAAAATTACGGTGTTTCTATTCTGAAAATACGGTATATTCCAAAAAATTACGGCAGATCTAATAAATAATTAGAATCACTCATTTTTGATAGAATAATCAAACGCTGACCATTATTACAGTGTTGCTAGTCTGAAAATACGGTAAATTATAAAATATTACGGCAGATCTAATAAGCAAGTAGAACACTGATTTTTCGATAGCATAATCAAAATTCACAGAGTATGGCTTACTATTATCATTGTTATTGATGTTTATTAACTTTGCCAATGATAATAGCGATTTATCGACACTCAACTGTCAAAATTACTTGTCATTTGACAGTTAAAAGCGGTAAATAGCTATAAAAGTTGAGCTAATTCTATATGAAACGAAATTACGGTAGAATATAACATGTCTACGGTAGGTGGTAGATTCATAAAAAATACGGTAAGTCTACCGTAATTACGGTGCAGTTGGAGACACTGTTACGAAGAGACACAATAGTGTGTGGTAATAGCCGGGCTCACGATATTTTTAGGCGCCCCGAGGAAGCGAAGGAAGTCGCCGCCGCTGGGTGATGAGAAAATGATTGTCCTATTATAATGCCGGTTGTTTGTTTCTACGACTTCGTTGCTGGTTTGTAAAGATTAATTGAGGATACGGGTATAGGCGTTGCTGCTATGTTTGACATACCTACCTGCGGGCCCAAGGAAGGAGAACAAGAATAATAGGAAGGGACTCCTGTGCAGTAAAAGTACGGAGTGGGAAAGTCACATAAGGCTATGATAAAGACAGAAAAATTCAAATGCGGTTTCCAAATCATTGTGAGATAAGGAAGACAATGCAAGTCTTAATTTACGGAAAATAGAATATGCGTGAAGATTGCACGTATCCCAATATTTTGTCTTATCTAAACTAGTATTAGAATCAAGATCGCACGTTGTTACGAAGTTTGGACAAACTGTAAATTGTAGTAAAGTAACCTCCCAACCTTATCGACTATAAATCTACTGGGTTAGAGTACAGAATCCTTGGTGAAGTTAAGTGTTCCACTTCCTTAGGGATATTGTATGCTTTATGATAGGGGAGATAAGGTAGACTTTTTTGTGGCGGGAGATCGATTAAGGTCGGCTAGAGATGTGGATTGTGGATCGTAGATAGGCAGAGTTGGTGTCCGAGATAAGACGGGTCATTGAACCCGCCGGAGCCTTATGCTGATTTCTTGTCGATTGAATAGCTTCCATTGTGAAGAAGGGCTATTGAGGATCGCTTCGGCTGACGCGTTTGGTTTACCCATTTTATGAATTTGAATCGGGTAGATTTGTGTTGAGTGCCTCTACTTTGTTTAGCAAAGATTTTGTTGTTAGGGCTATTTTTAAATCATGATTCTTATTTAAAGTTTTTGATAAATAAATATCATTTATTTAATTTTACTTTACAATCAAGATCGATTTTCCTACTACCATCGACCATCCGGTTACCTATTTATTTATTATTAGGGACACCAACAGGAACTTGTGTCTGTTTATACGAAATCAATTGCTTGATGTTAACCCGTATTGTACGTGATCCATCTATGTAAATTTACTCTAATCAATTTTGAATTTGAATAAATTCAAGATGGCCCAATATCTTGACCGAACGAAGGCCAAACCAGTTAGCTTGCCGGAATGTCGTTCAAGTTCACCGAGGTTGTGGTTGTGACTTACATGTTCTTAATTGGTCTTGTTTATTTATTTTTAGTAAACAGACTATTTTATCGTGAATTTGCGGGAGATTTGGGTGTTTGGAATTAATATTAAACCTTTCAATTGTTAAGTCTTTCTTTGGCTACTTAATGCCTGTGTTGTTGTGTTTGTTTTTAACCGACAACGTTTATCCATTCGACAATTTATATTCCTAAATATACGTCCTCTGTTCCAAAAAAAGATTCTGCAGTGCCTCACTCCTTCAGTGAGGAGAAATATCGCCCGGATTCCGATAATATGTACCTATTTACTATAATATTGTTTTTATTGTAAAGTATTGTAAAAGTAGATAACCTTGCGTCGATTAAAACACTAATCATACTCGTATGTGCAACAAAGTACATCTTTAACGTTTTATTATTTACAATGGTGTTACGGACTCCGCCGTAAAACAGTATTTATAATGGACACGGGCTAACCGCCTCGCTAACCGACTGAAAACTCTTTTAATATTTTAACTAGAGAAAACCACTCGCCACTCTGTATGAAATATACAGGGAGAAAAAAGCAGCCTTTGACGAGTTTCTTGCCGGTTCTTCTCGTTACAAGGTCTCCCGCTCAGGGTTTGCGAACCGATGGCGTAGCTTCTTTGACATTCACAAGTGCTTGTAACAGCCTAGACTGAATAAATTATTTTGAATTTTGCCACGACTATATCCCATAAAATGGCGTCCTCGTCTTAATTAAATTTATTGCTCGCTAATCACATAATATCGAAAATTCACATGCACAGATTGAAGCTAATAAGGTTCTATAGTTTATTTTACAAACAAAAATCTCAGTAAAATGTAGTAGGGTTAAGGGTAACTAAAGTAATTTTGCTTTAAAAGGTACCAATAACGAACAATACTTACAATTTTATTACGATCTTGTTGATTTTGTAATTTGAATGTGTTGAGGCAAGAACTGTTCGCCAATATTCAGCGAAAAGGGAAGTACTTCCGCCGAGCTAGGTGTCTGTTCTCGGGGACCGCGGCCCAATTGTCTGTGGATGTTGGAATAGGGATGTTGACTATTTTTTAACCGACTTCATCAAAAGGAGGAGGTTCTCAATTCGATTGTATGTTTTTTTTTTTTTTTTTTTTTTTTTTTTTTTTTTTTTATCGTTGTTCGCGCGTATCTTCGACATTTATGAACCGATTTAGATAATTTTTTTTTTGTTCGATTGAGTTTTCTTGCGAGATGGTCCCATTTAATTTTTTTTCAAATCGGTTCAGTAGTTTACAAGTAATCCTGAAAATACTATGATATTAAATCAACTAACTTGACAATTTTGTTATTTATGAACCGAATTAGATGATTTTTTTTGTTGGGGAAGGGATGCCGTTGTGTAGTCTTTTTAACCGACTTCAAAAAAAGGAGGTAAGTTTTCGGTTTGTATGTATGTATGTTTCTCCGCGATTATCTAACGTTTGGCTGAGCCGATTTTTCTACCTAAATAATATACCTACACTACCTAATGCAGAAGGTAGTTACACAAAAAATAAAAAAATAAAAAAATTGTTTAAAAAACAAAAAACCGACTTCAAAAAACCTGCCTCTAAAAAAAAGGAAGAAATAATATACAAATCATTAGATACGCATTATCATTGTTATAATAAAACACGTCAATTGAAGTCGGGTGGGGCTTTTAGAATAAAAAAAAGGAAGATGTTCTCCAGCCCCACCCGACTTTAATAGACGTGTTTTATTATAACAATGATAATGCGTATCTAATGATTTGTATATTATTTCTTCCTTTTTTTTAGAGGCAGGTTTTTTGAAGTCGGTTTTTTGTTTTTTTTATTTTATGTTACATAAATTACCTCTCAAAAAAAGAAATATTGGTAAAAGAATTAATTCGCTAGCATGAAAACTGCCCGAGATATCACAGTGTGAAATGCACACAAATGGACTCGATCAAAAACGCTCCATACTAATGGCTTGCACGTTATGACGTCACGCCGTGCAAGTTTGTATGCAACGCATAGGAAATTTGTTCAGCAGCTATATTAAATATTGTGTTTATCAAAATGGTTTCTTCGACAAATTTGCTATACATTTTACGGACTAATTAAAGGTATCATTTATTTTAATAAATTTTATACTTTTTAAATGGACTTGTCCACCCAACTTTGAAGGGTCATAAAACAAATAATATGCAATATATAAAATCAAGAGGTATACAAGCTACTCTAAAAGTTTAATATGTTTACGATTTTTATTAGTATTTCGTTATTTTATTAATTAGTCAACATCCCTATTGTATTTATGGGAAGTGCTTAAAAACTTCGATATCGTGAGTCAGGTCTCCATATATTTTTTGCCTCGATGAACTTGACGTATTGCGATGTCACGTAGGTCGGCGTAATGTTTAGTATTTTGTACTTTTCACTGATCCTGCAAATGCATTAGTTTCTGAAAATCTGGAGATTTTTTTAATCTCGTCCAATAGTATTTAATATCTACTTTCACCGCTTTAGCGTTGCGTTTGTCTATATCCATGTAGTACCTACGCATGTGTTTGCCGATCTTATATAACTTTCATAAATGTTACGCTATCATAAGCTAATGTTTAAATGACCGAAGTTATACTACTACGATATTATATGACGTTGATATGCTGAGTGCTGATGCTGACCGGCTCCGTAAATAATCGGCATCGAGGCAATAGATTCATGGTCTCGATATTATTAATATTCAGTCATCTCTCAGACTTGTCAAGGTTGGTTTGGTATGAGTTCATCTTTAATGTGACGTATCTCTTATTAGCATTTGATTAAGGCAAAATATGTCCAGGATAAAAAAATAAAAATACCTATATATTACATATATACAAATATAAAGTCTAAACGGTATTTCTTGGTGAAAACAAAACATCGTCACCCACAAACAAGCTCGACATTTCACTGAGTGAACCGCAAGACCCTGCACAATATGACACACGCCACCATAAGAAACAATGGCACTACATATATGGTAATCTGACCCAAGCCAATGTCAACTTTATGTCTCAGCCATAAAGCATAACGACTCCATCTGCTCCAGTAAAAATACTCGTTGCATTCCAGCTTGATCTTTGACTCCAATGGGCGTTCGTCCTTTTTTTCGAAGTGCTCCATTTTCATTTTAAAGTAACCTTTAGTTCAACGAATTTTAGGTTCACTGTTGCATATTCTAGTAAGCTTTTTGTCGCAATGCTCAGAAGAACTGAAATCCCCGTACGACCACGTGTACCAATTCCTTTTGTTGGGAATTCGCAAAGGGTCTCAGAAACAGCTTTTATTATGTTATTATTTGACATTTTTACTTGAATAATATATTTTTTAAGTCGTTTAATGCCCCGTTAACCTTTTGCTCGGGATTTCTCGGCTTACCTTACAAAAAGTAGAAAGTGAGTCAGTCTTTATGATGGAGAACGTGACGCTTGGGTCGCACGAAATTCAGTTTGTCGTAATTTCATTTGTGACAATGTCGGTCAGACTAATAATGATCCTTTCTACGTGAAAAGACATGTTGTTTCACCATCCAGTTGACCATAAGAAGTCATAAACCAAGCTAATTGGTGCTAATAGCAGGGAAAGGAAGATGCTCGGGATGTTGGAAATGAGAATCGACCGTCTAAATACTTATCAATCTGTACGAAGTGCATCTGTCATGCATTATGCAGTGCCTCATTTGAGTTTTCAATATTCATACAACACTTCAAGTTTTTAAGGACAGAGGGATCCATTCTATAAAAAGTAGCATTATATATTCTTGTCTGTTTCACTTCACAACACTGTTTCTAGTTAATTAATAACAGAACATAAAGTTGTACGTTATTTTTGAGTTAATGCGAAATTAATTACTATCTCACTCCTCGCTTATGTGCCAGTACCAGCCGACAGACCGATTAATCTTGAACGTTGAATTCGTCATCATCCATATTGTTAGCACATGCAAAATCGTGTTTGTATAATTAAGCTATAGCTATACAATTATAGAAAAGATTACCCTACTAAGCAAAATGTTATTCCTTATATTCAGTGGGTCAATAATGTTTAGATTTAATTTAAACGCTTTACTACTTGTGATTCTAAATAAGTAACCGTCTCGATCGCAAGTTTAATTCGCTATAGATTTTTTTATCGATTGACCGATCTAGGTTTCAATCATAATTGTTTTTAGACCACGTAAGTCTTAGCATAAACGCTTAACTACTTGTGATTCTAAATAGTAACCGTCCATCGCAAGTTTCACTCGCTATAGATTTTTTATCGATTGTTCGATCTAGGTTTCAATCATAATTGTTTTTAGACCATGTAAGACTTGGCAGGATATTAGAATAGCGACACATACCCACTGGCGAACAATACCACCCAAATATTATTGTTATGAGCACAATAGCCCCAAGCTACATGAAACATAATAATATAATAATGTATTCGCCGAATAGCTGCGTTCGTGCAATATACAGCTATTTTAAGAACTTGCCTGTTCTACCTTACTTTAAAATGTTATATCTTATGAAACCTCTGGCTATGCTTTTGTGGCTTCGATCAGATACCAATTTTGTGGTAAAAATTGAGATAATTCAATACCATATTTCTGAAGGTTGTTATGTAAAAAGCATGCTTATTATGTCAATTTGAACTACCACTGACAATACGATGATGGTATGTGTCAAAAGTTCTATCGACTAATAATGATGAAATCCTAATGATGAAAGAACGTCAAATTCCGAAAAGACAACATTGATGTTTCTTAGTCCATGTTTTTTATTAATTTCCCACTCTTCAGTAACAAACGAGTCGGGCAGCTTTTTAAGATCGATTGTAATAAGCTCTGCTCAGTTATAACGTGACATGAGGGTGATCTGGTGGTAGGCAATGAAAACAAAAAATATACGTGTTCATCTAGACTTAGCCGGCCGTTGCCGTCGCTCTAGATTCGGAATTGAAATGAATTGCATTTTTTGCCCCGAGAGCGGTTATTGAAGATTGCGATGCGATGGATAGCGGATAGCGGAGCGGCACCCGCCCGAGTCAGACCGCTCTAGTATTTCAATAAAATGTGGAAGAAGTTTCATAGCATAGACTCCATTGTGTTTTCTTTTCTCTATTGCTATGTCAGCTTTAAGTACTTTTTTGTCTTCAAGTATTTACTTTATTAAACGCCACATAAATAGTATAATTGATGGTTTTCCTCGTTCCAAATAGCGATCTTAGCAATCATCAACGATATCTGTTTCACCTATAATAATTATATATTTTGTTGTGAATTTGTGATTGATCTGTCTATTTTATGCTTGCGTTTTACTTTGACTTGATTCTATAATTTATCGACGAGACAACTATGTTCCATGAATACATATCAAGTTTTTCCTAATTTTTAATAGAAATGCATATACAAACAAAAATATCTAAAATTTCACCGATTCCATATTATGAATGTAATATCACTGGATTTTCCAGTAAGTACTAATAATAAATTGTTATGGGAACTACCCAAGGCTTATCGCCAACAGAAATGAAATAAGAATTCCTTTTAAATGCATTCCAGCTTAAATACAGTGATCACGCGAGGAAAAAGGCTGCGACGACGCGATATTGTAATTGGAATTAAAATAAAGTTATTAGTCCGCTCTTGTGTTGTTGTGGCTCTTGCTTCGTTAAGTTGGTAGTTGTTTAATCCATCAAACTGGTCGAAAGTGCTAGTACCTTCAGCTTTTGCACAGGGACAAAAAAATGGCTTTACCTATGCTTCGAAAAGCTTTCGTACTTACGAGAGAGAAATCATGCATGCATGATAGCACTGACAGCCGTGTAATCCCAAAAACAACTTGAAATAGGAAGCGACTTTACCCACTTTACCCAATTAAGTTATAACGTAACTACCCACTACTTTTAGTTGGCCATCCTATGTTGCCGATATTAACACAAATGAATGTACCTACGCCATAAGCAAACAAAAGGAATGCCTGTGCGTGCCTTCAAGAATGGCGTTGCATTCTGGTACGGTCTCGATAAGAACGCCAGAAATAATTATTTAAACTCCTTTGAATTGAGGTCTTTTGTTTTATTATGGTGAACGACAACATAATGTCCAGCAGTTGAAAGGCTGGCCCTTTTGAACTTAATGGTTTGTATCGAAAGGAAAAAAATTGAGTTACTGTGAAAAGTATATTCAGATTTGTGATTCTAATAGCACAAAACGACGGAATATATTAAACAAGAAACAACAATACTAAATAATATACTAGAAAAAATACGACTCGCACCAGATCAATACTCAGACGGGAATCGAACCCGCGACCTTTGGATATCCGGTCCAATGCTCTGACCGCTGAGCTACCGATATCCAAAGGTCGCGGGTTCGATTCCCGTCTGAGTATTGATCTGGTGCGAGTCGTATTTTTTCTAGTATATTATTTAGTATTGTGTAAAAATAGCATTGTGAATGCAAAAATCTCAAATTTAAAAACAAGAAACAAGTTCACGAAGACTAGTTAATATTGCGAACGATGATGTGTCGTCATTAATAGATCTTCAGACTTTTCTGGTCCTCTCTAACTGCGTCTTTATTTGTGTGTTCCATTCAACTCTACACTTTGAAAATGCAATAACGGTATTTCTATAATTCTTCAGTCCTTTGTTGGAATGGAGGTCATCTGATTTCACGGCCCGCGCCTTCAGTTCCATTCGGTTAACATTTATTGTTACCAACAATAATATTGTTTTCAGTCTAAAAACTGTGAACGCAGAAACGGCAGATATAACGGGTCTTTTGGACATTGAACGGTTTGCGATAAAGTTACACCTTCTGTGCTAATTAAAATGACTTTTGGGACTGATTATATTGCAAATTGGCTATTTGTTCCTCAATTAACTTATTTCTATCACAATTTTTAGGATAAAGATCTGCAGGTTAACTATATGGACAAGAAGATCAGGCTGATTTTGATATTTGAAGAGCCAATTTTTATGGTTTATTCTTTACTTTTTTTTACAATAAAACAAACTATATTTCATCTACCTTTTACAACTGATGATTAATAACTGACTGTACGACTAAAGTCGCAATATAATTTAGCCGATTAAAAAAATCCCATTAGCCGATTGTAAACTGTGTATTGTGTATATATTCTGTGTATTGTCGCGTTGTGAGGGCAGGGGAGTTGGCTAATGGTAGGGGGAGCTGTCAAATAGCACAATGCATTTATGAATGGCATCTGACTAGTACGGACGCTTTTCACGTCAAATTCTTGATGTATAAGATAGATAGATAGATAGATAAACACTTTATTGCACACACACATTACAGAAAATACAATAACATAAAACTTAAAACTATGGTGACCAAAGGCGGCCTTATCGCTAAGAGCGATCTCTAAGTTACTTCAGTCACGAGCTTGAATTCTACCGATTATCAAACTGAGTAAACAGCTCTTCTTTATGTTGACAAGACCACAGAATAAAGAGGAGATTCTGATGATGAATATCTAACAGAACCATCCTATATTTTGAACGTACGAAAACGTGAAAGCTATTATCATAAAGAAAGAACCACAAACCACAGAACAGACAGAAAACAATAATGTTATCTAAATTGATGTCATACCGCTTTCCTAGATACTTTTGTCCTTAATAAGTTGATAGAGGCGATATTTTTTACTCTGTCTGTACAGTTATTTTCTCCAAAACACGTGTGTAATTGGGCTTCTCCATGTACTGTGGTGAAGCTTATGGTTACACGACAGCGAACGTATTACTCGAACAAGGGAACTCCTAACGTCGGTACAAGACATGAACTGGCAAATTGGGTCAGTGTATCGTGTAACGAGCAAGTTGAAGACATACTCGGCAGTGTTGGGTAGGCCAGTACAGCCTGAGGCTGTAATATATAAGGTGCGATGTAATTAGTGTCAAATATTTTCAGGGCTGAATATGCAAGTCATAATACATAGGTCAGCAAAAAATGGGGTACTATTTGCAGGTTAGTTTGCGAGATATTAAGGTAAACAACTTGGTCATCTAACCCCAAAAAACATCACCCCTTTACAGCTGAGCAACAACTACATTCAACGATTTACACACACTAGCCTACTGCACACATGCGCCGGGCCATCGACCGCGGACGCGCGCGGCGCTTTCAAAGACACCGCCATGCGCCAGCGCCACGCGCCTGTTGTCTACACACCACCCCACACACACAAACGTCGAAGCGCGGGTTATTCCCAACTCACAAAAATTTTATGTCGTAGGTATGTTAAAAAGTATTAAATTGGTATCAATAAATTTTGAGTTTACCTTGGATTTTGGATATCAAAAACTATGCCAATCTAAAACTAAGCCTATGTCTAGCTATGGACTTACTATGAGAAAAAGCGCCTTTGTTTAGAATAAAACTAGCTTTTTACAACATGGCTTAGTGGGCTTAAGATCAACAGTGGACTTAATAAATTTAGACTTTGCCCGACAGTGGATACGAAAAGCGCTTCCGTAATTGAGTATCATAAATCAGATATTAAAAATCATAGGTACCTACCTACTCAAAACTTGACCTCATGATCAGCAGTGGACTAACTTTTTAATAAATGTCTAACTCAATCATCTTTTAACAACTAAAACAAAAAGGAAGTTAAATAACTAGGTCTAGACTTATTAAATTTAAGCCTATGCCCAGCTATGGATTTAATGAGTGTACTTTTATGTAAAACATGAGCTGACCTGAACAACATCATGATCATAATTATGACATCATTTATTGCATACTTCGTTTATCGAAACAAAAGTGTTAATAGGGAATAACCCTTCAAATTCGCCGATTGCCGCCGAAAGATGCCGCGGTCAATCAGCGCTCCGCGCGCCGCCCGCCGGCCGGCCGCACTGACTCAATGAAAAGCCGACCGATAGTGCTGTAATTATTGATATAAAGATTCTTGATTGATTAATATTAATAAAATCAAGTGCACATCAAGCGTATATTTTTAAGGTTAGCAGCTTAGGATTGGTTGCAAGGGCAACACCTACTTGATGTACAGTATAGGATTGATTAAATTACCTCTTAGTAATATGCAACAGATAAAAAAATATTACCTACTATAATTTTTTCTGAGTTCATGGGAAACTTTCACATTTTTAGGCATAACACAATAAAATATTCAAAAGTAAACTGCGGGCGGTGTTGATCTTCGATCCTACTATTAATCGCGATCGTAGCGATGTTTCGACAACGCCAAACGTTTCCAAAAATCCATCAAAATTGTTTTCATGCATCAATCAACAACAGCTGGGACTGCCAAGCGTGTACATTCTGAGTCATGGAAACACAACAATCGCTTCTTTATTCCAATTCTCTCAATTGATTTACTAGTTTCAATGTACGAATAAACTTAAAACTATCGGGCATTTACAGGAAAAACTATCACATTACAGAATTTTGTTTTTGTACAATAGTTTTTATAATCTGAAAGATTAGCTAATGATTATTAGTTTGCCTCCCTTTAAGATAAAAATAAAATAAATTACTTAATGTAATCGTCGTTGAATCAATTAATCAATTGTGTACGTCATATCATGTCACATCTCTAGTATGTCGTAGTAGCACAGAATAACTACAAGTAGTAGCGTGCACTGGGTGCAGGGTTGCGTTCAGTGACTCAGAGTGCGGTTGTTTGGTTTTTTTTAACTCACTCTAACAATGATATTAAATGTAAAGATAGGTTACCCGCGCTTCACAATGGCAAGACAAAAGTCAGGTAATTGCCCGACTTTCAATTAGTCAGGCACAGTCTCGCGACACGGTAACACACGCGGCTCTCGTCAATCAGACGCAATAAAATTGTGAAATACCATTAAAAAATGTCTACTTGCGTCTTTAGACGATGTACAAATTATACAGCAACGGTCAGAGATCGGAAAAATGCTTTATTTCACACGTAAGTACTGTATTTAATAAAAATATGTATTTTCTATTACTTTATTCGGCCATATTGTACAAAGAGCGAGCCGTCTGCTTTGCGTGTGGGAGTGAAGGAGACAGCTGACGCGCTGTCAATTGGCAGCCAATGCGCATGCAGCGGCCAATGTGTGTATCTATAGTACTTTTACGCTGTTTTAAATAGCAATGATGTTGGCGCATAACCTATCTTTACATTTAATATCATTGCACTCTAAGGTCCGGACCGACCAAGAACTTTAAATGTCATTAATATTACAAAGTCTTCGTTTTCTAGTTGGAATACGGAATAATTTAAACTTTCCTTTATTCTAAATCAAATAAAATCCGTTTTTTGAGGATCTACCATTATCATTTTAAAAATTAGACACAAAAACATCATGACATTGTCATTTTTCTATAGACAAACGTAAGAGCGTTTTACAACCATCCATTTTGATGGTTAAAAAGTTGCAACGCTCTGACGTTTGGAACGGGAAGGTTGTGTGAACCGAACGTCACGCTCTAATGTTTGGAACGCCGTTAGAGCGTTCGGTTGCACTCGGAGCGTAGGTTCGGAACGCAACCCAGCGCACACGCACACGCACACGCGCGCGCCGCGCGCTACTTGTCCCGTCAGTTGCGGAAATTCTTTCGTTCGGGTGCATTGTCGTGCGTGCGTGCGTAAAGCTGTAAGCCACAAAAGGCCGAACTATCGCTATAATAACGCGGATTATTTAAACATGGTGTTGTGCTGTGCTCTCAGCTTTCAGAGGATTTGGGGAAATGGGTGAAATGGTTCCGATCAAGGTGACTGACATGTGACTGATCACCCGTCCGGCTTCGCTGGCGCGATAAAATTGGCTATCTAAATAATAATCATGACGCCAACTACAGCCTACCAGAAGCCGTAGGCTGTTTCGTGAGACTGAGGTTCATGAAATCCAAGTGAGTTTTATTGTGTGCATTGACTGACAGATTGTGCAATAACTGTCAGATACAATGGTATTTTGAAAGTTCAGTGTCAGTTCAGTGTCATCATATCGTATCGCGGTGGTCGTGCAGGGGCCAGCAGGAGTCAGGCAGGACGCAATGACCCATCCGATATTATCGCATCGGCCTATAAAAACGAGCCTGTCTGTGGGTGAGTGTCTTTAAGTTCATTCACGCACACCACGATAGTTGTGTGTTGCGTATGAATGCTATGCGTGCTATTAGATAGTGTGAGTGTACATGTACAGGATGGGCTTATTTTATAAAAATAAGGGTATTCTTTTTTTGTTTGAAAAATTAAATTCTAAACTAGCGTGTAGAATTTCGAAATATTTTTTATATGTGATCCTTATGACTTATATGTTCAGCCCTGAAAATATTTGACACTAATTACAAGGCACCTTATATATGTTTCTACTTGTAGATAAGAATGAAACTTTTTCTGCTGTCCAATTAAATAAATTAATATTGAACCACATTACATACATTCAACTCCTATTATGGAGATCAGAAACAATGACAGTGTAGTTGACAATTAATTTATTAGATTTAGATTGTCTTTGACAGGAATGACTTAATAGGTGAATGTTGCGGTAGCTATTAATAATTCGAAAGATTGAAAAAAGATAGACCCAGATTGCGTAAGGACGTAACTTTGTGTCCGACCAAATCGTAGCTTTAAATAAAATAGTGTTTCTTACAGTACCGCAAATAATATTATTCTCAACGTTATTTAATCATTTTGTTTTTTTACCCAATTACGTTTGAAGTTCGTCGATAGTTTTTGTTACATTAGCATCAGTCACAAACGGAAATGAATTATTCATAACATCGTTTGAAGACATCGAATCCTAAATGTCGTTTATATCCATTAGTTAGTAGACGTATTTCTTTAAGATCCAAACTGTATCAAAATTCAATTGACCCGCAGTGCCAGCTTCAAAATTCGGGATCCAGTTCGATCTAAATTATTCAGTTTAAAATGCATAGTATAGTGGTATGTATCCTGGCGTTCGCGTAACGCGTACTAGAACATTCTGGAGGTAATTCCTTTTCCGATCCACTGTTTCAAATTCTGTATTTCAGTTTCGTAAGTTATGTTTCGTCTGGGAGCTTTAAAACTACTTAAATAGGGAGAATAGTATGCATTGCTTGTAGCAAAGCAGTAAATTCGGATTGCTGAATAATCTATCAGTTATGGTTAACGTTCCTTTCTCCCGCTCAGGGTTTGCGAACCGATGGCGTAGCTTCTTTGACATTCACAAGTGCTTGTAACAGCCTAGACTGAATAAATGATTTTTTGATTTGATTTGATTTGATTTAATTTGTTTTTGGTTAGAAGTTATGCTTACAGGATGATAATATAATATGTATATCGTATCAGCTATCATTACATTGAATTAGCAAAATCGTATATTTACAAATCAAAGTGAAAACTTGCAGAAAGTAAATGTTCTTCAGCTTAGGTACCTGAAAATTTCGAAATGGAAACACTCGTAAAAACACACACTTATTATTGAACAGCAACATTGCGAGCTCTCGAAGCGGTGCGGCACCAATCTGAACTTCATATTTTATTGAAGGTTCATTTTAAAATACGGTCCACATCCCTTTGAAGTTTGCCTCTTCCAATTCAGTGCTGTACGAATTTGGTCTGGTAGAGTTTCTATATTTCATATCATGCTTGTTTTGTCGATGGAATCGCTTTGTAGATGTAACTTTATGCGTCCAATTGTGTTGTGTGTGGTATTCTAATAAAAATGTTTTTCTTGTTGCAGGTTCGTTTGTTTCCTTTCGTGACGGTAAGCTTTGTATTGTAACCTGTAAATTTATCATATTATATTAACACAACCTTCGCGTCCTATGATAACTCTAACAATGATGCGACGAAGTGCGGTTAGGTATTTGTGGTTGAGGTCCACTTCATTATTATGTGCGTCGCAGCGTTTATGGAAACCCTTCCAGTATTCAGAACCCCAGTAGTTCTGAGCTGCGGGAGCCTTTAAGCGATTGGACGTGCATTTGGTTTGTAGAAACACTTCAGCAGCTCAGAAGTAGTGGGGTTCTGAATACTGGAAGGGTTTCCATAAACAAACTGCGCGTTCAACTGCTTAAAGGCTCCCGCAGCTCATATGTACTGGGATTCTGAATACTAGAAGGGTTTCCATAAACAAACTGCGCGTTCGATTGCTTAAAGGCTCCTGCAGCTCAGAAGTATTGGGGTTCTGAATCCAGTATTTCCATAAACGCTGCGACGCACGGCACGTTATACGTCACGCACGCACTACGCCGAAAGTGAAATGAAAATAGCACGTGGTTATTCACGGAACGTTATTAATGAAGTAATCTTCTGTTTTTAATTAGACCTTTTGTTTAGTTTTCGCTTTCGAAATTGGATTATTGTTATGGATTTTGTATTCCGTTAGAACTTAAATTAAATAAAAAGCATAGTCAATACCACACGGCGCTCGGGCACAGAATGGCACGGGCCAGTTACCAAGGCCATCACGGCGATGATAATTTTATCAAACCGGAAATAGGCCCATCCCATATTTGTGTGATCTTCACCGATATCGTATCGTATATCGTATGAGACTGTATCCCTTCAATTGTCACAGTTGTCACATGGTTATTTAAATATTTGTGTACATACCTTATGGTCGCAGCCGCTGTAAACACTTTCAGTTCCACGGTTTATTTATATTGTTGCTTGTTGCCCACCTAACTTAAAACGTGAACTAAAATTAAACTTGGTTTGAATCTACACTGTCATTTATAACTTCTCTTAAAAAACAAAATGACACCATCAGTTTCATCACCGTCAGTAAACCAGGTTTATGTTTCGTTCGTCCACATTTTAGATCTTAAAAACATAACCCGCAGTAATTAATTTAAAGTGGTGGTTTGTTGAGCGTTCCTATCGTCTCTCTCAGCGTTGTAAACAATTCGTAATCTTCCTGAAAGTCAATTTAACTTACTTTAGGGAGGCCTCCTTGTCCCTATCTCATCGTCGAAACTATATAATACTATGCTTTTTGTGATTTCTTCGTAATTCGAAGAAAATTTTTGGCTTAATCATTTTATTGTGTCAACATATCCATCAGCCACACGACACTTACTGCGTGGCACTTAGGCTTCCCCCAAGGATCTCCACGATGACCGGTCGGTAATTATCTTTACTATTAGTAAACTATAAGGGTTCTGTTTTTTTACTTTTGAGGTACGGAACCCTACAAAAAATAACTCGAAGTTGTGTACTCGTGTCACTAGTAGCGTCGTAGCTAGAGGCTGGCAATGGGGGCAAACCGCAACCCTCAGGGGGGGGCACTTTGCGGTCCCAACCCATAGCTTATAAGTTTTGGGGCGCAAAATTCAAATCTTGCCATGACTCATGATCCTAGAAATAAGTCTTGGGGCGCATAATTCAAATCTTGCCAGGGGCGCTCGCGCTCATGACCCTAGCTTCGTCCGACGCGTCGGTCACGCTGCTAGTGTCACTTCAGTTCACTTCACCAACTGAGTTTGTGATGTATGACAGATAACTGTGTATGTGTATGAGGAGGAACGCGAACTAGATAGCGTGGAAGCCGAGATGTGTCGGAAGGCCGCTCACGGTCGTTGACCCCGGCCGGATATAGATCCGCCCACGTGCGCTCAGCTGATACCGCGGATTGCCGTAGTCGTAGTAGATGGCTTAATTTTTGTTTCTATTTTATTTTCCTTTTGTAGTATTTTAGTGTTTAAATGCGATCAATAATAAGAAAAAAGTTTTTAGAATTAACCAGGCAAAAAGCCTTTTCGAAATGTGATCTAAAATTACCTCAGCTTAGCACAGTTTTTTTTCTATCAATCGATTTTGGGTTTTTAGCTCGACTACATTTTGAAAAGGAATGATATGACTTTGTTTATTTCAAAGTTGTATTAGTTTTCTCTTTTTATGAATATAAATACTGAAATGCAAGTAGGTAATTTCAAGTTTCAAAATTCGTGCCAGGTTATAAATCTTGTTTTTTTTCGCACATTTCTTGAGAGCCTTAGCTTAATTTGTTAATGGGATAGGATGGGAACATGGAGAGACCCCTTACATTAGATTAGAGCCTTGGAGGTCGTTTGTATGGTGCGCGATGGATTTATGATGACACCTTATTTCGTGAACACTCTAATTTATTTGCTTTCAGAACTTTCGACCTTATAATTGTATTAGGTAATATTTTTTTTTGTAATACGGAAGAATATCTGTCCATCAGCCATTTTTGATGTCCCCACTGCTGGGGCACAGGCCTTCCTTATGGGTGGTAAGGAGGATGGGCCATAACCCACCACGCGGGCCCAATACGGATTGGTGGGTGTTAACGACTGCAAATGCAGCCGGGACCAACGGCTTAACGTGCCTTCCGAAGCACGGAGGAGCTCGAGGTAATAAATTTTTGGTCACCCATCCCATGACCGACCCTTGCGAACGTTGCTTAGCTTCCGCAATCGCTGGGCCAGGCACTAAACCACTGCGCCACCGAGCTCCTCAGTGAAGAATATCTACAAAATTGCAAAGTCAAGCAAAATTTAAATTAATAAAAGTTTATTTGAATGTGCAATGAGTAAGTACTCCTATTTGACTTTACAAGCAGCAAGTACGGTTGCTGTAGAAAGTTTAAAACCCGATGAGCTAGTTTTTTTATTTATTCTGCAACCAGTACCTAACTAACCTCGCTCGAAAACTTTTTAATCCTATAAGATTTTTTAACAAAATGTGTTCTGCATTGCATAGTAAGGTAGGTACGTGACATCATAATGTGATATGATTAAGGCAGCATTTAAATTAGCACTACTGTCCCTTTTATCCCCACGGAAATGAGGACTTATTTGGGCAGTTCCAAAAGCATTCGATTGGGTAGCGCTACTGTGTTTGGAGACCTGTCAAACAGGCCTCGAGCACTTTCAAAAGTAGGTATCCGATTGGACAGCGCCTCCATGGCTGGAGACCTGGCAAAGTTAGGCCTCATTACCGAGCATTGCGGTGTCTAATGTATCTCTAAGGCGATGTTGCCTGTGGGGCTGTGGTGTAGTGTGGCTGACAACCGATAGCTCGCCAGCACAAGCTCGCAAACATATTATCTTATATCCCCTACCTACGTCACCCACTTACGTCGACTGACAACCATTACAACAGCTCGTCATCCCCAGCACATCTCGTAATTCTCAGGATTCGGGCGAACCGCACCCTTGTGTGTAAATTTTCTTTGCCCTCGTGTGCCCTCGTTCCTATTCGTTATCTGTAGTGGTTCATTAGTGCCTGGGAAAGGACAAAGGCCGAGGTTCAACCCCCGACGCCGACGCACGGTGACACTCTGCCCTAATTGGTGTGGTATGTTCAACATTGCACAATGGCATGTTTTGATGGCAGATTTTTAGGGGATCGATGTTTGTTACCGAGCTCTAAAAGAAAAACACAAAGTTAATTTGGTTTGATCTTATATTCGTCATGCACATTGCATACAGTACAGTGTGTTGGTATTGAAAGATGCATAATAATAAAAAAATGCGTTGAGCAGTGAGCTATAATTAAGTGCAATATGTTTGTTCGACTGCTGTCTTATGTTTCAGTTCCTATTTACTAATTAAAAATAAATAGTAATCTATGGGATAACATAATAATAAGTGTCTCATAATTTACAACAAATCATGCAACAAATACTTAACAACGATAAATAATTTCTGGTAAATTGAATCTCTAAGTACACAAAAGGTTTCACGCGTGTAGTTTTGCTTTCATGTGGGTTTACACGTCATTGTCTGAAGTCAAGAGTGTGTAGTCATCGTTCCTTCCTCATATTAAGAGCATTATTGTATAGCTTTCGTAACATATTCCACAAGGAAAACCCGACGGCTTAGTCTCCCATTCAAGCTGAGCTGTACGGTAATTTGTTTTCTTAAGTGTTCTGATAGTGACGCTTTCGCTAAAAGAATCTCCTTATTTTCCCCTCTGTCCAAAGGAGCTCTGGTCATATAAGAATAAACTATAACAGCGCAGCGATATGATAGAACGGCGCTTAGGAATCTCTTGGAATCAATTTCACATTTAGCGTTTATGTTAGGTATAAGTATAGTCAAGTCTCTGGTGGGTTTGATAAACTCATTTTTGTATCAGTTATTTATTATGTTACTTATACAGCACTATAAAAGCACTATTTGTATGCGAATTTCAAAATAATTCTCTTATATTCTTGAATGGACGGAGAAATTCTATAGACATTAAGTACTATTTCAGTAACAGTGGTCTTACACATGTCACACACACCCCTTTCTCTATAAAGGAAGTTTCCAACATAGTAATTGAAGTTGTGAAACGTCCTGCCATTCTGACGTTGACAGCTAATAAACCTCCATCCACACGTGCGGAGCAACTTTCGAGTCCCGAATACGCTTTTGTTCCTTGGTCCTGTGTTAATCTGTGTTCCGTTCTAGAACTTGTTCCGTTGCAATGCAACTCAAATGTTCCTGACTGGTTGGTTGGTAGTGAATTGTGGAACTAAACTACTACGTCCCGTGTCAATACGATCCTAAGTTTGGAGAGCTTTGATGGATACCTTGTGCTTTGTGTATATTTCGATTCGAATGCTGTAGTTTAGTATATTTGCATTTTGGGTACTCCTGGAAAAGTATTTAGATCACACAAACTGTCTACGCATTACCCTCTATGATTTATGTAGTAGGTATTTAATTTCAAGCTACCTACCCATTGTGTGCAAACTTTTGTTAATTATTGTGATGGAAAATGACCTCACTTTAAATGTGGAGCTCATTTTTCAATGTTGACGACTCTGTATGAAATATACAGGGAGAAAAAAGCAGCTCTTGACGAGTTTCTTGCCGGTTCTTCTCGTTACAAGGTCTCCCGCTCAGGGTTTGCGAACCGATGGCGTAGCTTCTTTGACATTCACAAGTGCTTGTAACAGCCTAGACTGAATAAATGATTTTTTGATTTTGATTTTATTACCCTGCGTATCCTGCACCTGCGTCATTTTAGTCGAAAATGGTGTTTTGATACAAATTATGCTCTTCCATTATATTCTGTAACTTTACTTACAATTTTAAAAGCTGCTTTATCTGATGCAGCTTAATGCTTGGCGATGTTTAATCCACCTTACGTTTCAAAACCTGTTTGACCTTACCAACTCCAGTAAGTAATTTTAATATTAAAAAAAAAGTTTCACACTCACTGACTCATACTTGACTCACGCCGCTGCTTTTCATCTCTTTAAACATCTTCAAGATAAAAAGCAATGCCACTTAATCCGACATTAACATTTTAAATTAATTACACTGTCACTTTATAAAAATACTTGCAACTGTAAAGTGAAGTGATATATTAGTGTGATAAAGTTGCCATTTTATTTAAATAATTGTAGAAGCAAACAGAAGCAGTTATGTTCGTAGAGCTGCGTACTTTTAAAGATGATTAATTTATTTTTAAACCTCTTATTCCGAGTTATTGCTCAAGCTAATGGGTTCCGAGACGAGTTTACTGAAAGCAATTTATTGTTTTGTTTTTAAACTCCTCTTCTTAACATTGTAAGCCTTTACCGTGTAAGTCTTGGTAATTAATTATCTATGGACGCACAGCTTCCTTTGTATGAATGTTAACTCAATCTAAATACTTTCAGTCTGAAATTTCACCTAATTTACGTAGGTTATTCAGTTATTCGTATGTTAAAAATTACATTAATTAAAAAAAATTAACAGTCGTCGTCCTTCCATGATTTACAATGGTTATTGTTATTTTTTTTAAATAAAGTAAGAAGTAAGTATATGTATATATGGCCTTGCTGTCTATGACTGAAATTCTTTATTGGGTCAGTCAGTAGTTTCAGAAATTACCTCCTGCAGAGATTTACTGCTTGCCTTTGGCGTAAACCAACGAGTATTGTTTGAAACCGAGTATTCCTGACGAATGGAAAGACATAACTCTTGTTTTTAAAGTTCTTCGGGCATTCACTTGCTATGATCACGATGCTCCTAAAAATAAAAGTAAAATAAAACTGGTGACATGAACGTGATGCCAATAATCGAATACGTCACGTCCCCGTATCACTATCGGGTTCGATATTTTGAATCTAGAACATTCACTCTTTCTTCATGTAATCTCGTCTCGAACCTTATTGTCACAGTATAGATATTAGTTTTTTCAAATACTAACTATTCTGTGTTATTGTAATTAGGTTAGGTTAGGTTACTTCGCGTTGCTATTCGGTAATCGCGTTTTTATTCGCCTTTGTTTGGTATAAACACAATCATGCCGATACACTTGTATTTGCGTATTCATCTTGTTCGTGAAAGAAAAGAAATGCTAGCAACATAATAAATATTGCAGATACACTTGAGAGCAAAGAAATCGACTCGGCTAGGTTTCTTTTACTTTTATATATTTCATAGATCAATTAACGAGCTTTAAAATGGTACCAATTTTCATTATTTTCATCAATTGATTCTGTGCTGAAAAAGGTCGAAATAAACTTAGCTGAGACGATTGCATTGCTCTCAAGTGTACATTAGAATTCTTGGCAACCCAAATTTGAATTTGATATCGATATCCCATTATGATCGTATCTATTTATTTGTAAGGCTGGATAGGCAATGTGCCCGATTTGGCGCCTTTTCAACATTCACAATACTATATCACCAGACAGATCAAAGCACGCTAAAATAAACTGTTACATTTCGTGAAATGTACGATGAACGAGATGCCATATAAGTAACAGTTAGTGAAACCTTAGTCAAATTAATGGAAAAACCTTATAGTACATTCAAGTTGAAACCTTAATTGAGAGCAGTAAGATCTATTTTGCAAAGAAAGACTAAACCTGCGTAAAGAAATCTGAAACTTTTTGAGCGATAAAAAGCGGTGGTCAAGTCTCAAAAGCGCTTTCGAGTGGAACTTTGAGCGAAACTTAAAAAGTAGGCGCTATTGTTGGCGGAAAGCTTAGGTGTGCCGAGCGATAGAAATTACAAAGAAAACTTTGGGGAAAAGAAACCAAAAATAATTGCAATGCTCATTTTTACTGTTAGCTCGGAAATATTAAGCGGTTTCCGGGTTTGTACTATGTACTTGTACTGTACTATTATGTATTCTGTGGTTTCGGTTAAATCAGTATGAAATGATCAGTCGAGACAAGTATGTTTTTCGAGGTTTCTTTTCTATTATACCTACCTATAAGTACTTATTAAAAAAATACGTATGTAGGTTGTGTTAGTTAAACTTTAGTTCAATTCAACAAGCCCTTGTTAAATTTCTCATCGATTTTTTACCGCTTTAGAAAAAGATGAGCTTAATTTATATTATATTGTAATGTAATGTAACTAATAAGTTAATAACTATCGATAATGCAGCCAGTATTATAGAAATTACGTCATTGAGGTGAGGCTGTGTCAAAGATGATCTAATAAACATCTAGGCTATGTAGTCAACAGATGCAAAAAAAAAACCGCTACAAATGGAATAGTTGTTTAGATTGTTTAGATAGGCATTCCTAATGTTATTATTGTCCGACTCTGTATGTCAGTCACTTCAAAAGTAGCTCATATGGTGACTATCCTACTAGCACTTTTTAATAAATATTTTACTAATAGGTAAGCTAACTAAACTGTAAAAGAGGAATTCACAAGTGGATGCTCGAATTCTAAAAATCACTAAGTCCAATTTTGTGGTATTTAAACTTTTGTTAATTTTTTTTAAAAGAAACTGTAATATTTTCGTATAAATTAATTAAATAGTATTAAAAAAAAAGTTTTTTTGTTCTATCTATTGTATCAATTTCAAACACTTTAATGCAAAGCTACCATTTAAAAAAAAATGTAAACGTTTTTACGGTTTACACGAAAGTGCCAGAATGGACTTAGTGATTTATAGAATTCGAGCGCAGCGTCCAAATGGAACAATTTCTTTGTTATCAAATGAACTTATTTCATGGTATTCATATGAAACGGCGGCATCTGCCCTCGTTCTCAGTTTCATACCCCATTGAAACGGCATAACGATATTACGGCGCGGAATATTGGCCCAATTTGAGTCATGGAATCACTTAGAGATTTCTGGGGTATTCGGATCAAATCGCCTGACATAAATAACATCGCGACGGTCAAACGACTCTATTCCTTTTTGTTATGTGTTTCTTTGCGGATCGGAAGAGTTAAGAACGTGAGATCAAGACCCTTAGCTATGATTGGATTATCAAAATATTTGGATAAAGTATTTAGGAAATGAAATAGATACTTACCTCCTCCATCTTTCATTTCTTAACTTCGAGGTTTTCTTTCAACAAAAAAAACAAATCCTTGTGAATGTTGTGAGAATCTACTGTATGCGGACATCCCAGGACCAATCGTCTCATGGAGATCCTTGGAGGAAGCATCCATGCCCAGAAATGGGCGACCGTCCGTAGTGCAAACGATGTGATAGTCCAAAGACAGTTCTCGCTAAATATCTTCGTAATGTCTGACATGGCGCCGATTTGTCGGAATAGCTTTTTAACTTGGTTATCGTTTTTTAATTTAATGACATTTGATTGATACCATCTATTTTTTGATTGGAGAATTAAGTCCAGTACTTTTAATATTTTTAGAGTACAGAACGACTCGTCTGGAATTTGAAACCTGATCTCTTTTATTAGAAACGAGAACGTTAAGACTATAAAGTCACAGCATGTGTTTCATATAGTTTTAATGGATTCCTAAAGAGGCTAAAACAACAAAAGCCGTTGTTTTGTATTTAATGTGTCGCCGGTACAAAAATGTTCAGACATTATATTACCGAGGCCGAACTTAAACATGCAGTAACGTTTTAATGTTGCCGTATAGTTCGGAGTTTATTGGCGGCCCGTACTTTGTGTTGCTCGGAAGAGTACGAGTTTTCTTGTTCCTAGTATGTCACATTCACATTCCTGTTACAGCTTGCTTTGTAGGATTTGTTTAAAGCCAACTTTGACTAGCGAATCTGTCTTCGTATTTCTTTCTATTTTCTCCAAATGTATCTAAAACACATTCGTTGGCCGTCGACTACCTCAGTTCAATATTTGCCTTTCTGTTTTGAACTTAAAATCAATCAATTATCTCTGAAATCTTCATTAAATGACAAGATACAGAACACTTCCCTACGATGGCACAGTTCTGGAGCTAATTTACTTTACCAGGTATCAACCAGGTTAGATATTAAAACAAAATGCTTTAAGCAAACGATGATGTGCGTTTCGAAAACATGCTCTTGCGCAGGCAGATCCTCGGCAATATTAGCATGTTCTTATATAAGAGGTATCAACATGAAAGGTTTAGCCATAATAAGGTCTTACCACCTTAAGAGATTCGCCATAAAAAGCTTAGAAATAACTACAGAGAGGAATGCAGGAGTATGTTCATGCGGCCATAGTTGGTCTGCGCCCACGCATGTTCACGGGGAAAGTGCTCCACTTGCTTGGCTGTCTTGTTCTACGGCAGGGGGTAATTGCTCTGTCTGTTCTATGTAGTTGTGTACATATTGACCTTTGATGCGGTTGCCGCTGACCTGTTTATTTACTATCGAAGCACTTGCTCTCTAAACATCTTAAAGTTGCCTATTTTTGTTATACAGATAGTTTGTTTATTAATCAAAGAGACAGTTAATTTGAAAGGAAACATTTTACTTAGGAATTTTGATCGATTGAGTGACAGCTGTGTATGGCAACGGAAAAATACTGGTATATAAGCAAAAAATAGTTCGGACTAAACTTAAACTGCACCAAAGACAGCTATGATACCAGTAAATCTTTTATTTATAAGAAAGAGTAAAGATGCAACCTCAGTAATTAAAAAAATCGGATGTATGCTTCTTTCGATATTGACATGTATGTCTACTGGCCATAACTTACACTGTTGTTCACGGAATATGTACCGTAAATCACGACGAGACTTTATGGGTTACCACAAATTTTCCCTTATACTTTGTTTACTATGAGATTTTTACTGATTTAACAGTTAATAAAATACTAGGATCATGTAAAAATTCAAATAAGCATGTTTTATGAGGTTAGTAATCTTTCTGATACAAAGAGTTTTTAATTTCCTTGTTTCACGTTTATGCCAACACATTAAACAATCCAATTAGACGACCGAAACCTAATTGGCTTATAATTATCAATACATTCCTCACAATGCAACAGTCAGTGTGGTACGAGGGTACGACGTCATAGGTCGGTCTTGTCTGGTGGTTAAGCCGGATGACCAGTTTACGTAGATCCCTATAGTTCGTAGTTTCTCTCGTGCGAGGTGTGGGATAAGGTAGTTGGAAGGCGGGTGGGTAGGTCAGGGCGGGCTGGTTGGACGAGCGGTTCCGGGCGAGCTCAGCGCGCAGCCTCCGCGCTATCGAGCGGCCGCGCCCGCACCACGTGCTTCATTCACGGTGCATCTCCACGTGTGCACAGTGCATTGCAGCTTTTTTTTTATGCAGCTGTTCCTTTCAAACTATTAGATACGCATGAGCGCGTGACCGTATCGGACCAACCATAATGGAAATCAATTTGGCGCCCAACGTGTTACTATTTTATTTCGGATTTTCTTAAATGTTACGTTTTAAAAATAACTATTTAAAGCAAATACTTTTTGTAATAATAACTATAAAGTTGTGTCATTGTGTCCATATCCTTTTATGTTTATTTCAGTACCCCCGTTAACAAAGTCAATTTGGCACCCAACGTGTTACTATTTCATTTCGGATTTTCTTAAATGTTACGTTATAGAAATAAATAACTTCTGTAATTAAAAGCAAATACTTTTGTCATAATACTAAAATATAAAGTTATGTCATTGTGTCCATATCTTTTTATGTTTATTTCAGTACACAAGGTTTTTTACTAGGGACAATTTCAATAAAAACGAAAGCTTGATACTTATTACGTTCCCATTCCCAGGTAAGTGATAAAACATTATTACTTACCTGCGAACGTATTAAGTATCAAACTTTAATTTTAATTCAAATGGAGACGTAGAAATAAATTCGTTTAGTTTTCTTGTATATCAATTGTAAAATAGTTTTAAATGTAGAAACAGACGTAAAAACTTCTACTACTTACTGTTTGTTTCAGAGTACTATAGGTAACGTCGTTATAGTTAGTTCAAAATAAAAGCTGCCAAAGAAGTTTGAAGACAACATTCAAAGAGCCATTAGTATTGACAGAAACACCCAAAGTTCCTTTTTCGCAAACGCAAAACGTCTGACACTACATTTCATCCGCTTATTACGCACGCGTTTGTTCCGAATGGGGGCTTATTAATTTTAACGCTTCTGATAAAATTTCCGAAGTGCTCCTAATTAGATCGAGCGTTTCGTTTTTACTTCGAAAATTAGCGGGACATTGGAAGCTGTGAAATTGTAATGTTACGAGAGAAGGGAATAACAATGAGCCGCGCTGTATTCGCGGCACGATTCGGAACGCGGAGTTTTGGCGTTTCTCCGCGAGAGGTCGCACTCTGGCGTAGTTTACGGTTCGTATGAAATCGGTGTGCTTTGAATACTGGGATAATCTTTTAGGTAGAAAGATATTGAAACATGGGTTATTTTGTATTTTCTTTTTAAGAAAATTGGGACACGTGTTTTTTTAATCCATAACGCTGGTTGTTGCATTTCTGAGTTCTAGACATCTCGGTGATGATAATGGCACTGCAAATGATTATGAAACTTCCTAGTCCCTAAAGGTAAATAAGTAATAACATAAGTGAAAGAGTGATAATAGGAGCCCGTAGAGATGTTTCTATTTTCATTATCATTAATTTATTTTTATGATTGCTATACTAGTAACTGGGAGTAGGTACTTAGGTACCGACACTACCGACCGAGTAACCAATGATACACTGCGTAAATAAATCACAGGGGAAATCTTTAAACCACTAATCTTTACAAAAGTTTACTGATATAACCAGGGGGCTAATTGTCTGATTTCAAAATCTATCGCAATCGCTTTCAGGGTGTGATACATTGATGCTTCTTTTTGGTAGAAATAAAAACTTACCAAAGAAATGCAGCAATGTGTCACATCCATCTGTCAAATGAAAGCGATTGCGATAGATATTGAAAATTAGACAATAAGCAGGCAGACCCCTCGCTCCTCGTGGTTACACCAGTCGTTACACCAGACGTAGGTAGTGAGTGTTTGTCTCGTTGTTTAGACGTCTTGTAACTGATAGTTAAATTTGTGTGTGGTTAGGCCGTTAGGGATCCGTTAGGGTCCGAGATATTGGGTGCAAATGGTGCAATTTATATGACAGGGTAGCGTAGCGGTACCCGCCCACTGGGAAATGTTACACACATAGACAGACAGTGATGCCTGTAGCAAACTGAAAGTGTCAGGTTCTATTTTTAAGATTATAAGGATTATACGTGTTACAAAAACCTTTAAAGCCGAATATGATAGAAAGAGTACCATGCCATGCATACAAGTACAACCCTGGAAAATTATTATATTCCTGAAAACTAACCGCCACTTTTTTGAAAAACTTTTTTTTTGCTTTTAAAGATAAATTGTACTGTACATACGATAAGAGCGTCATAATACAAATAAGAAAAATAAAAAAATACTACACGATTATTTCGCCCGTGTTTACGCAACTTCGTGTAATTATTTTTAAATTTTATTTGTAAAGAATGGAAATGGAAACAATGGTCAGATTCACAGTTGACTGTCTAGAATTGAGTTAGGCAATTTAGTCAGTCCACCTTGGTCAGGCATTAAAATTTTATTGACCGTTTCCTCGTGGCGACGGAATGAAATTAGGACGCAATGTCACTACCCTCACAGTCTGGCCTGATTGGACGACTTTCAATTAATTGCAAATAAAGAACTTGGTATTGATAGACGTAGACAGAAATTAGTTTACTTTGTAGTTTTTAGTCAGTGGCACCGTGTAAAAAAACTGAATTGCTTGATAATATTGTAGTGACATGTGTGTGTAGAAGTATCAGGATTTAATAATGCAGTAGTATTTAAATAGGTTAACAGCTAAGGTCATTTCTATAATTCTGTTAACATATAATAGTAATAATATATTTTTATTATGATTACAAAACCGGCCATGAGAATGTTATTGTCATCATTGTGAGCTTTGTATTTATTCGAAAATGGGTGTTAGTTAATGTTAACTACTGTAAATGCAGCCGGTACCGACGGAGGACCAAGAGATAATGAATACTTTGGTCACCCATCGTGTCGTGAGTAGTCGTGATGTGCGTGACCGACCCTAGCAGTAGCCACTTCCTCCGCCTATGTGGTCTAGTGGTTCGCCCACCCGTTTAAGATGCAGGGGTCCGATTCCCAGGGTTCTTCTTGTCAGTTAAAAAAGTCTGGAACGGGTGGTAGGAAAATATGGACGATTCAAAAGTACTTATTAATTAAGTTTATTTGAATAAAGCTTTTTTGACCTGACTTGAGGGGGGTACAATTTTTACTCTATTTGGTTGGTGGTAGGGCTTATTTCAAGTCCGCCTGGCTAGCTACCACCAAGTCTGACGCCATAACAACAATAAAAAAAAAAATGTATTCCGGCAGTTAGAGGTAAGATAGCCAGTTCCGGGTGTAGTGCGCTTCCACCTTCGGCCTTATCGTCACTTAACATCAGGTGAGTTGAAGGTAAAGCACTATCCCGTTGTGTAACTGCGTCATCGAACTCCACAACCACAAGAGAAGGTGGTGAGAAAGAGAAGGCGAACAAAATGAAGTCATATTCATTTAAGTACTGTGATTTAAAATAAAAATCACCGTGTTATATTATCTCGAGACGGCTGAAGCGAGCGTAATTAGGTTGTTAAATTAATCTGCGCACTTGGGGTTTTTTTTAATTAAATCTGCTCGAAGGCGCTGTGTTGCTCAAATGAAGTCTTCCGTCACGTAGAACCTATTGCCGCGTACCTAAGTGCTTTTTGTTGCCAGGTTATTAACTTGTATATAAAAACTGATGTGATAACGATCGGAACATTGCAATCAGCCGTCTTCAAGTAATCGGTGAACAATGAACATACATAAAAAATATATGAATTGATAACCATTTCTCCTTTTTAGGGTTCTGTAGCCAAAATGGCAAAAAACGGAACCCTTATAGATTCGTCATGTCTGTCTGTCTGTCCGTCCGTATGTCACAGCCATTTTATTCCGAAAGTATTAGAATTACACAGTTGAAACTTAGTAGGTAGATGTATTCTGTTAACCGCTTAACGATTTTAACACAAAAATAAAAAATAATAAAGATTAAGGGGGGGCTTCCCATACATGAAACTGCAACTGAAAAAATAAAATTTTCTTCATACCAATACGTGCGGGGTGTCTATACTATAGATAGGTCTTCAAAAATGACATTAAAATAAAAAATAATAAAATAAATCTTTATTTGTTCTCTCACACAGATCTATAAATACAGCACTGAGACTTAAAGTAAGTTGTACAAAACATTGAGGTTCCTAAGACAATTTTTTCTCAAAGTCAACCGTTTGAAAGATAAACACTGCCAAAGTTGTAAAATGTGTGTGTCCCTGTCCCCCCCTCTAACTTTTGAAATAGGTGAGTGAAAATCTAAAAAAAATATGTGCAGATCTTAATAAAAACTTTCACTGAAAATTGGTTTGAACGAGATATAGTAATAAATTAGTTTTCGAGATATATCATATTTTACAAAACCGCAAATATAACTTTGTCATTCATACCAACACTGTGAAAAACAAAGTTATTTTTACAGACGAAAAATGATAGTGGTATTAAATATGGTATGGTATATAAGGTAACTACGGAACCCTACGGCGCGTGCGCGTGGCCCGACACGCACTTAGCCGTTTTTTTTTGATAACTGATTCGTCAGTGCTTGACGAATCAGAGTGAAGTAAGTGCATTCACATTTCACATCACATCATAAAATGAAGGTCAAACTCTTTCCCGTTATAGCAAACTCTTACTGATTCACAATTCGTAGAGATATAACAGCAAAATTCAATTGGCCGCGAAATGATGGCCTCATTGATAAGAGTTAGGGCTCCACGGCCGGTCGGAAGTTAGGGCCCAGCACCCGTACCGCCTAACTCAATCGCTTTGACTCTGGCTTTGGTTTATGACGTCAGTGCACAGTCCGTCCTTGTCATCGTGTTATGATATGACAAGGACGGACAGAGCATAGCTATCGCTCTGGCTAAAGCTTTGAGTTAGGCGGTAGGGCCCCCGGTCGGATATTGGACCGGGCGAGCTTGCATCATCACCGGCTGCCGGCTATCTACCTGCCTGCCACACGACTTTATCGACTGCATTACGAGCCACTTTTGCACTAAGAACTTCGCTGAAAATTAAAATATTTCATATTTAAAATTTGAATAGTCATTGCCGTTAGTGGTAAATTAATTAATACTTATGACACCTGCTTCTCTTGAAATTTTAAAGCGTTTCTTATCTATTATGTGATATTATCTATCAAGCTACTCGATTTTGGCAGGTAATCGGGTTTTCCCGTTTTCCGGAAATTCCGCGTAACGAGTATAAATGCCATTTTAATCTGTAATGAAATGCAATGCAAATGTCCGCTAGTCCTTATTCGGACGGAAACAATATTTATATACAATCTTATGCATACCTAAGTTCGGAAGTTCCTGTAACTGTTTTATTACTTACTTGTTTAATATCCTCAAGAAAAATATGTTGAAAGCGTTTACTTTAAAATCTATGCCTACTTCATAAAATCAATCAGCATCTTGGGGCAATTTGGGTATTGAATTAGGATTAAAATATACCTACTGCCCTTTCTCAAAAAATCCTTTGGATCATTGCTAGCTTGACAGTTCCAGTATTGGAATATCAATTGGCGTCTACATAACGTTTGACGTTACAAAAGTTATATTCGCCTCTCAAACCAACTCTGCCACAATGGGTTAATCTACCTCGCATCAACAATACACGCGACGACGTACAAAGCCATCAGCATTGAGGTCGCAACTCCTTTTGACACAACCTATTTGGTCGCAGGCGGCATTGTGTTATAAAAGGTTATTGTGGTAACACTAACTTTGGATTGCCAAGATGGATAATATGTTGAATACCTTGAGCATCTTTACCAAAAGAATGTTCGACGGACTTGTCAAGATTTATATCATTTACCAAATATACATGTTCAATATTATCTTACTTTAGAACTTGAATAAAACCCCAGGCTCACACGTACTAAAACACAATGCCTGTAAAAGGTAACTTATGTTAAAGTTGAACTTTATAAATCTGTTCATCTCATCCTAAAGAATAAGTCTTCTTTGTCATATTGATATAAGGTATCAGTTTTTAACTGTCCATTAAAATAGCGAGATGGAAAGGCGAGCTTACAGAACAATAGCTCATAATGAGCCGTTTGGACAGATGAATTAACAGAGGTATGATATACGGTTTTAGAAGTCCATTGTTTCACTGTCATGACAGTGTAATAATTGACTTAAAAGCTTAAAATGATCCTTCATTATATGCAAACATCAAAAATTTACTTGTTTGATAATGGCGTGATCATAATAGCTTAGAAAATGTGGAATTTCAACACAATGTCAAACGTATTTTGCATTGGATTCGTTGGGATCATAATAAAATTGCTAGTCAGTATTTACCAGTAGGTACTAAGAAATCGATAGTGTCCTACAATTATCCAACATTACCTTTAATTTCCTAGAACTAGGTATTCCACAATAGCGACAGACACGACTTTTTAATCCACGTATATACGTGTATGTATGACTCGGAACTGTGGCGGTACAAGTTCTTTGTAAACATTCGGTTTGTTGGCAATGATAAATCATTGTTTGTTGGACTGTTCATGAATTGGTAATTGATTCAAATTAGTATGTTACCACTCAACTTCATTCATGTTCCGATTTATCATTTGCATTTCGAGATCACGTACCATTATTTGTCGATTCGTATTGTATTGCGTGAGGTTATGATAAGTTGGTACTTGGTAACATCTCGAAACTTGAACAATTTAAAATATAATATAATGATGGCTGATCGATCAATGAAAGTAGCGAATTCCGTTTCGCATTTTAAAAGCAGCTATATGGTATGAAGTTATCATTGATTAGTTGTATTGTAGCACTGTCATCATTTTTAATAGATTCAGCAGCTGCAGGAAGGGTATTCCTCAGTTCATTGCACCAGCCACGAAGTCGGATCGAGATCGTGTAACGGCACGCTGCGCTTGCGCAATGTTCCCTTTCTCCTAATACGGCGTTGTTTTGGTTATTGCCATGAGTAATGAGGTGTCTAACACATTGTTTATCACGTGTTCTATTATTGTACCTTTGCCCTGCAGCTTCATTTCTGTAAATTAGTCCTAGTTCTTAAGCAATTGTTCCAAGGTGAAAATAATTAATTGTCCATCAAATTCCTACTCGTTCATTGCCCCTTGTTTTAAAAAAGGTTTATTCACCATCACAATGAACCCATAAAATCTTTATCATGATCTCATCACTACTGCCTGCAGTAAAAAAGTAACACCAGCATATATTTGTCTCATAAAGCAACTTTAACATCTTTTCGCTGCATGCACCGACCGAGATGGCCCTTAGATAAGGACTATTTATTATTCAATATGGCGAATTTATTGTAGTGAAATTTCAGGTCACACTGATAACTCGGCGGCCTGTGATGTGAATACGTAATCGTGGATGGGTTGATTGATCGTGTTGCCGACTGCAAACAAATTATTTTGCATATAAAATTTAATCATTGAAATAAAACATTACACCTTTACGGTTGGGATTCCAGTAATCCTGAGACCACGGGCCCTGAAAAAGGTGCCGAATAGTGGAATAGGAAAATGAAGAATTAAATAGTACGCGCGAAAATTTATGTAGAAGTGGATAAAATTCATCTCGAGCTTCATAAATGAAATAACTTAAAAATCATTAGTTCTTCATTTAAAAATAATTCTTGATTGAGGTGTGCTCAACTCGTAAGTTAATTTGCTATGTATTTTTCGATCATCTATACCTGTGGATATTGCATGACAATGGTATTTGTGGGACACCTCAAACTCCCCCAAAACGCAGCCCACTATGAAAGTCCCCACGACTTGTCATACAACTTGTCATTTAGTGTCGCGTGATTTGTCAAACGGCATGCCGTTGTGACATCATACCATAACAAAGCTGAAATGTGGCACATGTGCCACATTTTAGCTTTGTTATTGTATGATGTTACATCCACAGGTATGATGATCGAAGTATGTTTTATATTTCAGGCGTTTTTAAATGCATTAAGACTTAGGCGAACCCTTAACTTGCTATTAGTATTGCTACAAAAAGGTTTTTGATTTCAACATCATTACGACTTTTACATCATTAATCAACTAGTTTTTTATTCATATTATGTAAATAAGTGTATAGATAAGTACAATGTGGAAGGGGCGGAACTATTCTTATGTGAATTATCTATTCATCAAATGTTTTGTGTTCTATCTACCACATCCTTTAGTTGTCGATGAATGGAGATTGTAGGTACCTACAATATCTATTTATATTTTATTGAAGTAGCAAGCAAATGCACTTTTGTCCAGAATCTTGGTAGTGAAAGTGATCAACTAACAATGTGTCAAAATTCAGTATTACGTACGTTAGCGTCTTCTCTTGTTTGTGTGTGCTTTGCTACACCAAGCACATGATAGACCTAGCTTAACTTCAAAACCTTTTTATGTATCATTAATATATTGATCGAACTGCTCTGCGCTATCTCATTAACGAATTAGACTGGACCTCGGTACTCCAATCACAAAATTTACCCAACGCTTCAGAATTGTTTTATGAGTCCCTTTATAACGTTTTCGACCAACATGTTCCAAAAAAACACAGATTTAAGTCTTCTACGGAGCGATATCCAGTTTGGTTTACTGCAGATATTATCAAGGATATTCGTATGAAAACTTCTCTTCATCGCACTTGGAAACAATCTAAGTGCCATGAGAGTTACGTTCGCTTTTCAAATCTTCGGGCCGGTCTTAAGATAAGATACCCATTGGCATACAAATCCTACATCAGAAACTTGGAATGTAATCTGCACGGCAATCCTCGAGATTTTTGGCATCACATGAACAGTTTAAGGTCCGTAGGTGGCTTTGAGCCAAGTGTTATGTTCCAGGGTCTTCAGTGTTCCGGCGCTGATGCGGCGAACGCATTTGCGAGTCATTTTTCGAGCATCTACACCCATTTTTCGGACAATCAGACTCTGGAATCACCACCTATTTCTGTTCCGACGTATGCGCACATAGATGTCGGTGATTTCTCTGTTACAGACGTTGAGAATTCCATTAATAGCTTAAAGTCTAGTTGGTCCCCGGGTCCTGATGGTGTGCCAGCAGATCTCTTGAAGCTGTGCAAAAAAACTATTGCCATTCCTCTCTGCCACTTGATGAACCTCATTCTTCGTCATTGTGTCTACCCATCACCATGGAAAGTGACTCGTGTTACACCTATCCCCAAAAGCAGTAACAAATCGCTTGTCGAGAAGCATCGTCCAATTGCCATTCTTTCAGCACCTGCAAAAATCTTTGAAATTCTCTTGTATAATGTTATTCTCAAACAAGTGCAGCCATACATTTGTAATGAGCAACACGGATTTAGGCCAGGTAGATCGGTAAATACTAATCTGTTAACGTTGGTCGAATATATCTCAAGGGCGATGGATGAAGGCAAACAAGTATATGTATTGTACTTTGATTATCGCAAAGCCTTCGATAGGGTCAATTGTAGAATCCTTCTATCGAAGCTGGACGCTTTTGGTTTCTCTTCTAAGCTTATCGATTTGCTTTCTGATTACTTCAGGGATAGGCGCCATAATATGTACGCCATGGTTGCTATGTCTCGCAACTTTATTCAACACCCTCTGGTGTAACCCAGGGATCCATACTTGGGCCTTTGCTCTTTCTATTAATGATTAACGACGTGGTAGATGTTCTTAAATACACGAACTGCCTTCTCTATGCCGACGACCTGAAATTGTACGCGATGGTCAATAACGAAACAGATTGTGAACTCATTCAAAAGGATATTGATGTATTACTTAAATGGAGTGAGGAGAATGATTTGGAATTTAACATCAGTAAGTGTTCTGTTATGACTTTCAGTTGCCGTCACAATCCTACCAAATATAGCTATATTCTAGGTAGTGATATTATCGATCGGAAAAGCACTACGAAAGACCTAGGTGTAACTTTCGATTCCTCGCTGACGTTTAACGAACACATTTCCGCTCTCTCTCGTAGCTGCTTCAGCCGTTTGGGGTTTGTCTTGCGCAACTTAGGCGATTTCCATAATTCGCACGTCATTAAACTGCTATTTACGAGTCTTGTGAGAAGCTCTTTGGAGTCTAGCTCGTGTATCTGGAATCCTCATGAGGCCAAGTACAGACTTATGTTGGAAAAGGTGCAAAAGGCTTTTCTACGCTACTACTATAAGCGGATATACGGTTATTATCCTTTTATGTACCCTACTAAGTTCTTGCTAGGAATGCTGGGGATGAACTCTTTGGAAGTCAGACCAGCTCGATTCGAGATTTCAACTGCTATAGCGATTTTGCGTGGGAGTATGGACTTGCCTGAATGCGTGGAACAATCGTTTCGGCTATATGTGCCTGAGAATTATTTACGCATTCGCTCCAGTCGTAGGCATCGACTGTTTGCGCGTCCACCATGTCGCACGGTGGCGCGTGCGCAGTCACCGCTCTGTCGCATGCATGAACCACTTAACGCGCTCCTGGTTACTTACCCTGACTTTGATGTGTTTGCGGACAATCCGAAATCTCTTGTTAACCAAATTGAGTTATGTTTGTAGTACCACCACATAATTATGTAATTGGGTCTATCCCGTATAATTATTTATATATAAAATAAATAAAAAAAATATATTTCAATATTAAAGAATTTGGAAAACAGTCATTCACAACACAATTTACGAGGTAATGGTTTCACTACTCGCTTGTTTTTAGAAACTGTATCATCAAGTAGTTTCATACTTTTTATGTTTTCTAATAAAACGATCTCGGATTTTCCGAGAACTGCGTCACTTCACTGTTGAGGTCTAGGCAGGTGTTTGTAGGCTTTCCTCCTGTCTGGCCTTGAACAGGTTGCACTGGTTCAGTCAGACTGACTCATGGCTTTCCAGTGTAACTTGATTCAATTTACATGACTGACTTATAGGGGACGACACACTTTTATGACAACATGAATGTAGTTTAATTTGAGGTAGGACGATGCGTGCGTGGTAGATCGGCTTATTTTAGTGATCGTGATATTTTTTTAGGGTTCCGTAACTCGAAAGGAAAAACAGAACCCTTATAGGATCACTTTGCTGTTCGTCTGTCTGTCTGTCAAGACCCTTTATCTCAGGAACGCGTGGAGGTATCGAGTTAAAATTTTAATTTAGTGTTTTATAACACTATACAAGTTTACGGTCCCTTGAAGCTGTGAAAAAATTTATCTTCTAGTTTACGTAAAAAGGATACGTTTGGTTATGCCGCAAAAATTGCATATTTCGACACTCTCAAAGTCTCAAAGGAATCAAAACTCATAGGTTACTTGACTCGGGCAAGGAGTTCCGCTCTCTAGCGGTAAGGATGATAAAATTTGAATCAAAACACTGCGAGTCTTTGGGGAATATCCACAAAAAAACGGTGGGCGCAGATTCGTAAGGTTGTCCGATAAAAGAAGGCTAGGTATTACCATAAGAATAATATTACCTAGATCTTTGCATGGGGTGATAAAGATGGGCAAAGCTTTTTTATGAACGGATGTTTTGTAATTTATACATACTAAATAATGTACAAGAAAAAATTCGACTCGCACCAGATCATGATATTGTAATTTTCTTACTTTGGCTTTGATATTATTTCAGTCTTTATGAACCATTGAATCAAAATCTTGAAGTATGTAAGAACAAACAATTAAAAAAAAAACATTTTGCTATATAGGAAAACGTCAACGTTTTTATGTGAACTCTATTATATACGGTCAATGGATGACTGTTCGCTAATTCTGAGGTCCTTGATCGCTTGATGTCTTACCTGTGAGTGGGAACAGCTGTCCGTTAGACAAGGTCACGGGTTCAAGTCACAATAAAACGGCTCAGTTGAACATTTTGTTAAGTTAAAAAAAAAACTACATAAAGCTAAACGAAAACAGACAGTAGCTGTTTTATTTTTTTTCAATACAGTTGCTCGAAAATGTAAGTTTACGATGACAGTCGAGCGTGCGGAAAGTTGATTTTACCGCACGCCGTGCGTTTTTGTTTACGGAGTAGTACAGCGTGCGGAAAGTTGATTTTACCGCACGCCGGCGCCGTGCGTTTTTGTTTACGAACGTTTTTTTTAATTTCTACTAGCTTCCGCCCGCGACTTCATCCGCGTGGACAGTAGAAAAATATTGCAACCAGTTTAAAATGACCCCTTTAGTGTATGAACCGTGCATCTTTCGTAATTTGTAAGCGTACGTACCTACTTCGTTCGTTATCATTTTTTGAAATAGTTTCAAAGGCATATACTATGTCTGTATCTATTTTAATAACGTACCTGTCTACTTAACTTATATTTACAAGTAGATACCTACCTACTTAAATGAATTAATAAATCCAATAAGACTTCAGTACGTTGATAAACCTTTTCATGGAAATCCCAAGTACAATCCAGCCAGTTAGTATATTTATAACAGAACAAAAGGGAATAAAGTTATCAACCCTCCGGAGTGACGCGCGCGTTATAATTCACCGAATCATAACCTAACCCTTGTCCACACGCGCCTCTTTATTATTCAGACTACGAGCCAAACCCACGCAAAATATCAATTAATGTCCAGTATCTACGATAACACACCACCCTTTGATTATACACGACTATGCAACGCATATAAACATAGAGGAGCTCGGTGGCACAGTGGTTTAGCGCCTGGCCCAGCGATTGCTGAAGTTAAGCAACGTTCGCAAGGGTCGGTCATGGGATGGGTGACCAAAAATTTATTATCTCGAGCTCCTCCGTGCTTCGGAAGGCACGTTAAGCCGTTGGGCCCGGCTGCATTTGCAGTCGTTAACACCCACCAATCCGCATTGGGCCCGCGTGGTGGGTTATGGCCCATCCTCCTTACCACCCATAAGGAAGGCCTGTGCCCCAGCAGTGGGGACATCAAAAATGGCTGATGGACATGGACCTAGCACGGTCATGTCACCTAATGTCAATTAGGATTCGACGGTAATGTTTTATTTTGAGATCGTACGAGCTAAAATCGTGCAGGCAAGCGATGGTCAGTTCACGTAATCGCCTTTAATTAGGACGACGAGGACATAGTACTATAACGAGGTTGACAACTCAGTTAGTAGGTCAGGTCAGGTGGTAAGTAAAGAGTTTATTTTTTCTAAAAAAATCTTAGAATTGTAGCTGAATCAGACAATCTTTTAGAGGCAAAATGTTAGAGCAGAGCACCTACTCCATCTTCAAATGTCAATGTATTTAACATACACATTTGTTTATTTATATTATGACATGACCGTCACTCAGTCAGACATTATGCAAAGCTGTCACTGAATGTTGTAAATTATTTGCCATCTGGGTAGTGTAGCCCCGGCTTTATAATGAGGTCATTTCACCGAATCTTGCCACATTATATCAAGTGAACCTACGTCTTTCTTACATTTACAATTTGCTATGAAAAACTATAATTCCCTTTTTTGACATGCACTTAGGGTTACCAGAGGTCATGATTTGTCCTGACATGTCAGGTTGTTTGGGTCACTGTCAGGATTCCGGCCGGACTTAAAAATGTCAGGCTTTTTTGGATTATCCACATTATACAAGGTGTTCGGTAAAAGCCTTATAGAGCCGAATATGGTAGATAGGGACCATCAAACTGAACAACTTTTACTATGGGACCAACTCTGAAATCGTGAAAAAAAAACGGCTGTTTCATACAAAAATTATTTTCGCTTGTAGTTAGTTTCGCTTTCCTTGTAGAAAACAAACCTTAGTAAATAGCTTTATTTATTTTGATTTTTTTGTACCAGAACAATTAACTAGAACATTTTCAGTAAAACAATCAACTAATTTTGCAATAAATAATCAGTTTTAAAACTAAATAAAATAACCATTGTACAACTAAAGCTTAAAAAACGAAAAACGAAAACTTTCTTTTTGTCTAAGTCCTTAAAATATTAATTTGACACGTCATTATAACAAGAAACAGCAATACATTATTTATTAAAAGAAAAATGTGTTATCGTAATTACGTCGCTCTGTGTGGGTGCTTTAGCAAAATGTCAGGACTTTTAGTAAAAATCAGGCTTTTTGTCAGGATTTTTAGATATACCATCCATCTGGTAACCCTATATATTATTATTTATTTCCTTTTCGTAAGATGTAAGATTCCATCATGCTCAAACGTCGTAATACATATAAATATTTCTGTGTTAATGTACTGGAAATCTTATGGTTGTTCTCAATAAGTCCGTTTACGGTTCAAGAAATGCCAGAAGATATTATGGAGCGTAATTCCGAGCGATATTTAATATTGTGCTTGCGAAGCTTTTATCAAGATTCTCCCGTTTGAAACACAAGTCGTGATAATATTCATATTATTGTTCGCTCACAAATTAAACTCAAACTGAAAATACGAATGAATGCTTTATAAGTGTCTACGAATATAGTATTAAACTTTATAAATAAAACGTCTGTTTTTCTCGATTGATTCTGTTTTATGTAAGACCCTTATTATGTTACATGTTACTGACTTAAATCACATGGCAGGACCCCGAAGCTTAGAAATGTTTGTTGCAAACAATGTCAAAGAAATTAGTAGGCGATCCAAACAAATATTTGTCCCTTGATTCAGAACACAACACAATTTATGATTACAATTTCTATAGAATTTTAGTATTTGTCTAGAATCTAGTCTCTTCGGGGAACTTACCATAAGATAGATTCTAAATCAAACCATTACACAGACTGTGCGTAAGGGTGCTTCTACACGCTTCATGTACCTTGCGCAAGTTGAGGCGCGTGCTACTTGCGCGGAGGTACAATGCTATGGAGCTGGACCAGCTCACGTGTTTCCACGAAGCATGTAACCTGCGCAAGTGCTCAACTTGTGCGGGCTACTTGCACCGTGTAAAAGCACCCTTACGGTGCAAGTAGCCCGCGCAAGTTGAGCACTTGCGCAGGTTACATGTTCCGTGGAAAAACTTAAAGCGGGTCCAGCTCCATAGCATTGTACCCCCGCGCAAGTAACCCACGCCTCAACGTGCGCAAGCTACATGCACCGTGTAGAAGCCTAACCCTAGCGGCAGTTGGGACAACGCTGTTTAGATTACAACAATCATTGGCGTTTGTACATTTTTATTAATTGCAACAATAGACCTAATGTACACTGGCGTTAGTCGTATATTTCCATGGCATAGTCTAGCCGGTAGCTCCGCTGACTCTTCATCCGCAGCGTGACGTAGCTGTACCCGATTCCACCTTCAGTGACGTTCACTGACGCTTCGCTGTTCTGGTAGTCGTAGCAAGATATCGCCTGAAAGATAATAACAGGCTCAATAATATCTTTAAGGTAAATTGGTAACATTAGGTACATATAATAATGATGTTTATTAATTTTATTAAAAGTTAGTCTACAGGTTATATTGTATAGTGAATGTTGTTTTGTGCTATCGAAAAAAAATGCCACAAATAGTAAAAATAATACGACGTCAAAAATGATGCCTATTGCAAGAGATGATTGATAGAAATATGACGTCATATAGTAATTGATTAAATTGAAGCTCTTCATTTACGTCAAAATGTTTACAAACAAACTCTACAACTGTACCAACGAATTGTGGAATTACTTATATTTTAATATCGAGTGTCTTCCGTATTTTTACAGTATTTTCTTATCCTTATCTTTGGCTTGTTGACCTCCTAACGCATCAAGTGTTTCAGATGTATTCTGTGGTTTCAGTTTGTACTCAAATATGTATAACTTGTTTTTTTTTATAATTTCGATGGGTAATCTTTAGAATCGGGGCGCATGAAGTGGGGATTGTGGTGCCGGGGCTCGGGGTTCACTAATTTCGGTTTCCTTCTTATTTATTTTTGTGTCATATTTTGGAAATACAACGTGCGAACTGTCAAACCTAGTACTGACATTTAGTCACACAGATGTTTCTTTGCATCGTTCTCTAAAATAACTATAAAAATTAAAATTCCTATTTCCGCGCTGGAAGTGCGGTGTCATTTGAAAGGCCTTTTGAAGTTCTACAAAATGAGATATATTTCAATTCCAAAATCAGGCTCCCCGATTCTAAAGCCAACCCGTTTTAATTTAAATTCTTATCTACTTGATTTCTACTATGTTTGGGTGTTATAAACACCAAAACGTGATATTAACCAATCATATTCAAAGACGTGCTATTAAAAATGAAATAGTTTTCAAAACATTTCGTTATCTGATTGTCTATTCTAATCGTTGCTCGCTATTAAGCTAAACGGAATTTAATTATACTTTACACTTCTAATATCATAAATTCCATGAAACAGATAAAAATCTAAAATACCCGTATTTTGAGATTGTCTGGACCTTTGTACTAAAAAATCTGAACCGTATTCTTCCATAGGATAGCTTCCTCTCTCCCAATACATAATTTCGAATTTAATTAAACTTTACACTTCTAATGGTATAAATTCCAGGTAGGGTTACCAGATCTAATAATGAGATTTCCTGACTTTTTCCCTGATTTTTCAGGAAATTTCCTGACATTTTGTAAATCTACATCTACATTCTTAATTTAGTTGACGTTTGATAATTTTTTCTCAACAACAACGTGATTAACAAATTATGTGTTTTCATTAAGTACCTACTTTCACTTTTTGGGATTTCAAAAATCCCTGACAACTACAGTCTTTCCCTGTTTTCCTGACAGATGCCTTAAATTCCTGACATGTCAGGAAAATTCCTATCATCTAGTAACCCTATCCATGATACATAGAGAAAAACTAAAATACCTGTATTTTGAGATTGTCTGCTGGACCTTTGTACTCGAACATCTGAACCCTCTTCTTCCATGGGATAGCTTCGTAGAAAATCCTCTCCCGATACACTAATTTCGATGTCGACGTTTTGTTCCCGAAATGGTACGTCGTGCATGACACACACAACAGCAAACACACAAACAGCAAACACGTAAGCAGCTTCATTATTTTTCCTTATTATAATTATATTTAATAATACAATGTCACTTCTTCGGTTCTTGTTCACACCACAGCACAAAACCGACTGAATTAATATTTCACACTAAGGTCAAGATGTGTTAAGTCGATAAAATCTTTATCGAACTCAATGACAGCGTAAGCGGTTTGAGTTGACGCTTAAAAATTTACTGACTTCGAGAAGAGATCGCAAAATTGTATGTTGCTGCCTTTATTTGCCAGGTCGGTTCTGTATTATGGTCGTGGGGTCAATGATCTGCGTTCATTTTATTGCACTACATTTGCTCGATTACCGCCTCTGTATGCAATTACCTATGGAGAATCTATAGTAGTCTAATGTCTTTTTATTTATCAATCTAGAACACAACTTGGCTGTTAATTTATTAAGGACATGGCATAGACCTCCTTTTCAATATGTGACCTGTAAAATGTCCTTATTCAATTCGATGACCGTGACATTTTTTACTAAGGGCATTAATTTTCTTTAATATTGCTTTATCTTCGTTGGAATCTAGATTTTGTTTCATATAAGAGATTTGTTTATTTATGGTGTTGTCTTATCGGCTAAATTTCAAAGTAACATTTCAAAAGGCTGAAATAGGACGGTATAACCATAAAGAGTAATGAAATTTAATATCTGATTTTTATAAAAGTGTCTTGCCGTAAATAGCAAACATAAATCCTCGCCAGTAAAGTGTGACAGGCTGTCAGTACTTATCAGGCTTTCGACTGGTGTATGCTAAAAGCTTATGCTTCGGCAACAGTGACGTAATCAAGTGTCAACGTCACCGAACGAAGTACTGACTCGTTGGGATTGGAACTCCCAAACTTTTCCAATAAAAAGTAATTGAATTTTAGATGTTGGAAAGTTGTCATCCGTACCCGCCGGTTGGCTCGATCTATTTTTCATATCCACTTCCAATGGGGTTTTTTAATGTTCCGGTTTTTTCCATTATTCAAAATATCGTTGGCGTTTTCTTGGGAACATTATCTGGTAAAAGTGTCTCATTCCACAATCATTCGCTTCTCACTTTCCTGTTATATAGGTAGGTAAAAAGGTCTCACTCTTTCCTGATTAAGCTAGGCTCTTTTGAATAATGGATTAGTTTGTTGATTAGATCTTACTAGTTAATCAACCTAGTAAAGTACAAATTGATTAATGAATGAGGAATTAACTGTTATTTTATTCGTAGTACGGTTTCGGGTAAATTCGTCGATCATTTACTGATCATTATTACACTTCCAAATTCAATTACTTTATGGTTTTAGGTGCTAAAACTTATACGTGTTCATCGTTGCAGTGTTAACCTTTTATTGCACGGATAGTTTTTGCACATTCAACATAAATGGGATATCCATTTCTACTTAAAATTCTGCACTATTTCCACAAAGATTCGAAAATCTTACACATGATATTTCTCTAATAACGCTTATCAACACCATAACAGAAAATAATAGTTGAGTATGTAAGAAGTGCGTCCAAAGGCAGCAATCTTTTTACTTAAATTTCTGCACGTACCTACTATCATTTAATGAAAACACTTTCAGAATTTACTACGCGATTTCCATAAATATTCGAAAATCCTCGTCCACGTGATATTTCTCGAATAACACTTATCAACACTACAACAGAAAATAATAGTTAGTATGTCAGAAGTGCGTCTAAAGGCAGCAATCTTCTACTTAATTAAAATAAGGGCGCACGTACTATCATTTAATGAAAACACTTTCAGAATTTACTACGCGATTTCCATAAATATTCGAAAATCCTCTTCCACATGATATTTCTCTAATAACACTTATCAACACTACAACAGAAAATAATAGTTGAGTTTGTCAGAAGTGCGTCTAAAGATCAGCAAAGACACACGTTGCAGTCGACAGTCCCACACTGGCATCGCCACACGCCGAACCGAATACGGGCGGCAAGTGCATTGTTCCCAAGCCGCAACTGAATTATAATTAAGAGCAATTAGCAAGGCACAGCCGCCGCCGCCGGGGCTGCCACCGCCGCTGATTGCCGACAATTTGTTCGCCGTTTATCGCCACTGTCCTGTCAGTGCGCTGATTTCTAGGCCTGGGCCCTATTTTTGAATCGTTCGGCTGGCGTCGAGCGCTCTTTTCTACTGATTTTCGTTCGACTTTTGACTTTCCATATTTTTGAATAGCTCGACCGCAACCACTCGTTTGCAGTCGAGCGATACGGTACGGCGAGCGATATTCTTTTCTACTAAAAAGCAAAGTTATTTTATTAACAGCCAATAGAAACATGGATATTACGTTCCGTTTTCGTTGCGGCAATTAGATTCTGCGTGGAACGGATAAAATCCAACATTTCGTTTAAATTAGCAGCACCGGAAACGAACGATTCAAAAATATGGAAAATCGGCATCATGCGACTTGGAAGACGAGTGTGACTTAAGTCGCATGCGACAAAACAATGTCATACGAGCGATTCAAAAATAGAGCCCCTGAATTTGCATGCGAGCGCGACGCGACGCGTTGTCTATCAATTAGTTAGAAAATTAAACTATCCGACTGGCTTTTAATTAACTTAACCACGCACGTCCCATTTAGATGACGTGATGTTGCTCTTTTTAACAGATAGATAGGCCCTATTTTTAGCTAGCTAGCCAGCTAGTTGTCAGACATATCTGGTCAGCAGTTTTTGAGACATTTAGTCGTCAATTATGACTTTATGCCGCATGCAACTTAAGACACGAACAATTTCAAACGAATGATTATAAAATAGGGCCCATGATCTCGTAGCCAAATCGTAGATTCGTAGCGTCATCGTAATCTACGATGACGCTACGAATCTACGATTTGATAGTGCAGCAAAGATTATTAAGTTGCACAATGTCAATAAAAATAAAATAGAATCAATTAATGCAATAGATTGTTGTCAGAATTATCAGAGTGGAACTGCTGATGGCAATGACCTTTACCGTATTACGATATGTTATTTATTACGCTGCGTATAAGTGTTATCGCACCCTTGCGTAATACTCGTTCGTTACATTCGTATTTGTATTCCTCCACATCTCTTTTTACCTCCTTTTAAAAGAGATTGTCTGATTTAAATGTGAGATTAATGTTTTTTTCTGAATTGTTACAGATGACGTCCCGGTGAAGGCATGATCACACGGTTGGAGGAGGCGATGCCGTCCTAGGCATTATCAACATTTGGATTTTGAGGTATGTTGTACATCTGTCACTGAGTAAATATTAATACTACGCCTTCTGTTCTATTTTTATTACGCATTGATTGATGATACTAGAGAAAGTGTAATAGCGCTCCCATCCCACACAGCACAATTGCCGAATAGACGATTACCGGTGACCGGTGACTACCGGTGTTCTTGTCAGCTAAAAAAGTCAGGAACGGGTGGTACGAAAATATAGACGATTCAAAAGTACTTAATAATTAAGTTTATTTGAATAAAGCTTATTTCACTTTCACTTTCACTACGATTGTGGTGGTACTGGTGGTGCACGAGGATATTTGTCATCCTTGATGTCTGCTCGATGATCGTGGCGATACAGACAATCACGTCGGAACCGGCGTCGATGTTCATTGGTGATTTTGTGGAATAACCATAAAGTGGTCCAAAGATGAGTTTCTGTTGGTAAGTAAAGTTTATGAACTTAGGATTATGTACGAGTCAATGTTGACAACTAACTAGCCACTACCTCATGTTTCTATTAAACTTTGTGGCAATTCCCAATCACCTATCTCCAGTAAAGAATATCATCACATTGGTTAAGCTGTAGACAACGCTTGTTATCCCCCATCATTGTAAATATCTAGGCATTTTAACTTTAGTATGCCTTGGAGTATGGTGATAGTATAACATCAGCTTAGTTTTCCTTACAGCGTTTAAATTCTTTATATCAGGCACTTGCTTTGGGAGTTACCCAATCAATAAATGAATTAAATGTTGTGATGTAAATTGCGGTAAAACCAAACGTCATAGAATCGGAAGCGAAGTGTAGGTCATTTGGAACAAATACTTAGATGATAAAATGATTCATTCAACGAAACAGGAAGATTTTCGATTTTTCATGTAAATTATGAAATATTTGTTGTTTTGTATTTACACTGACAGTGTGTCATTGTCGATAAATGAATAAGTCCGTTGTTTCGAAGAATAAAGTGATTTTTTTATTTGTGCATTTGTAAATTCTTTGCTTTGATTTAAGACATTTAAAAATATGTTAGTGTTGTAACGTGAAACTTCTATTAAAAAAATTAGGTCAGTACTTATATTTAGTGATATTTTCTTACCTACATCTATTTCTAAACATTAAAGTTTTTAAATGGGGTTGGTAAACTTTTTCGAAGAGAATGGTTTTTATTTTTTTTGATAGCACAAGTTTAAAGAATAAAGAAAATAATATTATGATTTTTTTATTTTACCTTGTTAACTAAATATATTTTTTTATATTATTATCGCGATAAAATATCAAACATACGGCTGAACACGAAGTTCCTTTGCATTTACTGATTTAAAAAACTGATTGACAGATTTGACAGACAGTGACAAAGAGTAATCATACCTTTGTTTTTTTTGTTTTGAGCAACAACATAGAAAGTCTTTGGAGCAAAGGCATAACCTACGCATACAGCCTTAATAGTGATTTATTGTACTATGCTGTAAATTAAGAATTTAAATCTTTATTTAAATTAAAATGAAGCATTATAAAAATTCCGCAATTTGTTATTCCTGACTCCAAAGCCAAAAGCTACCAGAAAATATATAATTCACAACAGTTTTGGAAAGTTTACCAACCCCATTACAAAACATTTAGTTTATTTTAATTCGCTAAGAAATCAAATAGGTACCTATGTATTACTATCATGTTTTGCTAATTAATTCAACGTTTAATATGTAAATAGAAAACATAAAGTTAAGGTCTCCAAATCCAAACTTTCCCTACTGCCCTACTAGACTTGTTATGTTATTCTTACCCTAATCAAGTTGAATGTCAGAAAATAAAAAGTCATTTTATTAAATAAATAGTTACTGAACCAAAGTAGCAAAAGGAACAGCCGATTATGTGTAAAAAATAGTAAATCCTCAAATCTTTAGTAAGAGCCAAATAGAAGATGTTGTTATTGTATTTATTCTGTGGTATTGTCCTGTTTTTTTTCTGTCGTGCGCAAATATTAATCCGCGCTTTCTAGCAACATGGCAATTAAAAGTCATAGTATTTTCAGGATTAAGTACTTGAAAACTACTGAACCGATTTGAAAACAAAATGGGACCATCTCGCAAGATAACTCAATCGAACAAAAAAGAATCATCAAAATCGGTCCATTAATGTGGAAGATACGCGCAAACAACGATAAAAAAAATATACAATCGAATTGAGAACCTCCTCCTTTTGATGAAGTCGGTTAAAATTACTTATCACCACAACAGCCCTCGTCTACCTACTGACTTGAAGACGTAGAGCTCTCCCTTGGGAGGATGTTGGCGGTTATCATGCTTGATAGGAGTATTAATCGGCAATCACACATTTTACCCCTCGGCCACGACAATACCGCGCGGCGCGTCCTGCGTCTTGCGTCTCGGCATCAGCAACCACTACGCGCTGTCTCGATGTCGCTCGGCCTCTCAGCTCATCATTGCGTTGCGGGTTGATAAGGATTTCTCATCCGCTTCGTCATAATGTGGAAGTTCCGCAATTTTTGGAGCTCCTCAACCGTTACCGCATCCTCAAAATGAAGGAAAAAAAACCACTTCCGCTTTCACTTCCTCTTAAATTAAGAGGAATTCAAGAGGAATAGCGTCAAAGTAAATTTTCTTGAAAATTAGGCTCCCGATTGTTAATTTTGATTATTAAATTGTATTGTCTCTTCTCCAGCTTACTCATCCACATCCTCATCCGCATCCTCTTCCTAAAAATATATCCTCATCCGCATCTTCTAACGTTGTGCTTGACACTCCCTCTTTCTCATAATCACTTCCTCATCAACCCTAGCCGAGACGCAAGACGCGCGTGCGGTGATGTCGTGGCCGAGGAGTTAAACTAGACCGTTTCGGAAAAGGCAGCTCACTGCCCATCTTCTGATCCACTGATGTACTACTTCTAACTCAGCATTAGGCACCGTTAACGCCACTTCTGAGTGGGTTGGTGCTTATTCTTCTCTGTCAGACGCCACAGCACGGGCCACGGCACGGCATAGTGTTATGCAATCTGTGACTGCTATGATTTAAGATCACCGCACTGAAACCCACGCTTTACTCTGCGGCTATCGCCAACCTACGCGTTATTGCGTTACCTACCACGCTGCGATGCTGTGGTTCCTTTACGGTCTTCCTCATGACATGAATGTGTTCGCACCATTCCTTTGAGTCCTTTCCTCCTCCTTTTGACTACCTGACGTTTGTTTTACCAAGTCTTCACTTTTAGTTTCTATAAGAATACTTACTAGCGTGGCAGTTGAATGAGTAGTTAAAAGAAGCTTAATGCATTGAATTGCAGTTGAATGTATCAAACATCAAAGGTTAGCCTATTTATGACATAAACGAGTCAATTTATCGGCAGCCATAACTTCCTAACAAAGGCATTCGTCACTATATTCTAATTATAGGTTTTCAGTGGAACTTGGTCGTAGAAACGTTCTCGACGTGCGGTCCCGTCCCATCTGGTGCACAACTAATGTTATGCAGTATGCACACGAGTGTTACATTGCAAATCGCTCATTCGATGCGTAAACAAACTAAACAACTATCAAACAAACAATACAGTGTTAGAAACTTGTCCAGCGGTTTAGATAAAGGGGATTCATTCAATTACTTTTAATTTGCCTATCTTTAGATAATCCTTCTTGGAACAAACTGATAAATTGCACATTATTTATTGAACTATCATGCGTGGGTGGCGTGACTGTAGGTTTTGCGCCTGATTTGACGAAGTGTGATTGATGCTTGCCTGAAAGTCTATGATATTTTCATTATTTCAATGTTGTGTTCAGGTTTGATCGTGTGAGGTCGCGATGGGCGCGTCGGGCGTCTCGGACGAGTACACGCCGCCGCGTCTCTCGCGGCTGCTGCACGCGCTGCCGCACGTCAACGTGACGCTGCACCGCGTCAACGACACCTTCGCGCCTGACTCGCCCGTCTACCTCGAGGTAATGTGTTCCTCCCGCACCTACCGCATGAGCACACGCGGCTGCTGCACGCGCTGCCGCACGTCAACGTGACGCTGCACCGCGTCAACGACACCTTCGTGCCTGACTCGCCCGTCTACCTAGAGGTAATGTGTTCTTCCCGCACGAGTACACGGGGCTGATGCATGCGCTGCCACACGTCAACGTGACGTAACGCTGCAACGCGTCAACGACACCTTCGCGCCTGACTCGGCTGTCTTCCTCGAGGTAACAAAGCCCTGCTAACTTTCCTGTTTAGAATATTGACAACAATACAGAAACTAGGGTGACAGGAAAGGCTAACCAAATAAGGGCACCTCTTACATTAAACACTCGAGTACTGAAACAAGCAGTTCTATTGAATTCTTACATTGACGTAATATAATCCCGATAGCAACGACCTTGGCACGTTACCGACTTCCTCGGACATTATTAGGACACTATTTGTACTTAAAGTTCGTCTACCACAGTCTCAAGTTACAAAGCGCCGAAAATACGACAAGCCCATGAAAACGTTACTTTCCAGAAATCCAAAGATCGGGTTCATGTGTCACCGACGCGATGTAATAGAACTCGAGCCCATTTATCTTACATTTCTTTTTTCAACATGTCCTTGGCCTGGCAAGAAAGTCCTCGGTAGTGTAGACTGCTATTTATACATATAGACGATAAACGTATATTTTGAATGATGTCTGCAATGCAACTAATAGATCAAGTAACTAGATGGCGAACTGTCCAGCAATTTAGCTACTATCGTTAGGGTCGAAAAATCGAAAAGTAAACCAAAAATAGGTACTCCTCCTTGTTGCGCAAGTCACGATAAACCCTTGGTCCTGACTGTGTTTGCAATCGCTGGTAGCCCACGTGGTTGGTTATGGCCTACCCTCCCTATCTTGGAGGTTGGCTTGTGCCCCAGCAGTTCAAATAGCTCATGATGACTAATAGTTGGTTTGTGTTCCAGAGCTTGGGCATTCTTGGTTCGATACCCGGCGCATGGCTGATCCTGACGTTGACGGTGCTCCTCATATACCTGCTGACGAGATGCTGCGACAGGAAACCAAGACCTCCCAAGAGTATCACAGCATTGAAGGTAAGGGCATTGTAACAATTCAACAAATGAAAGAAATTACATTTTATTTAGCATAAACATAGGATAGTCGCGACAAAAGAACAAAAAGTTTAAGTTACCTCGTCTATTCTATGATTAATACTTTTCGGTTATCAATAGATTATTATATATTTTCCTACTTCATAAAACCACACCTTTATTAATTGTATAGGTAGCGAGAAATCGATTAAAAAATAATGTAACAAAGCAAAATGAATACACACTTAATGTAACCGCTCACCGACTGTGAGCGCATAAAATATAAACTGTACCATTAAGGAGTCATGGACTTAATAATTTTCATAGCGCATTTGCCTAAAGCATCATTTTATCTAATATCTTTTATGAGAAGTTGACTATGTTATTAAGTGTGAATGAATTATAAACTGTTCTCGAGAGGGTTGAGGGCATAGGTACTCAAAGTGAGCGATATCGCCCCTTCGTGAGCTCTAAAAGGTTTGATGGACATGACGAAGTCTTAGATAAAGTTTAGACTACAAAATTTTGTTTTCTTTTGAACATTTTATCGGTAAAAATAACGTTAAAATTATTATGCGGGAAAATTACCGTTAAATATAGCGTTAAACTTTACAGGTACATAGTACCGGTAAAATTATCGGTAAAAAAGTAACTTTATTAATTGGAATAACGTTAATTTTAAAGTAACGGTAACAAAAAGTAAGAAATAACGTTAAAATTAACGTTATTTACTGAAATAACGTTAATTTCAATGTAACGTTATCTAAAGTAACGTTATTTATTGACATAACGTTAATGTTAAAAGTAACGGTAAAAAAGTAGGAAATAACGTTACATTTAAAAATAACGTTATCAATCCTTGCCTACGATACAGTTTAAGTGTGCCATCAACGTAACAACCTGTAATGGCTTCATGGTTTGTTTATAATTGTTGACGTGGACGATAAGTTTAAAGTTTGAGAAGCTTTTGTGTCAGACTAAAAATAGCTCGCACTGCGAACAGTATCAAAATGAAACTCACACGTAGCGTGTTGTAAAGCCATCTGCAGACGATTAAGTGCTGAAACTTGGAGTGTTATGAACGTTACGATGCTGTGTTGTAAACCCGGGTTTGTGCCGACGCCGACTCACTGTTTACGACATTATGAAGTCGCTATGAAGTAATGCTCGTGTGGAATTATACTTAATAACTAGTCTCAGGACTGGATTTAATTTGTTTAATTAAATTAACTCTGGAGTACGTAGATGAAACTTATTGCATCAGGATTCCACTTTACTTAATTAGGGCCAACTATGTGGCCAAGAGTAAGGCTATACAATATGAAATTAGTGCATAACATTAACATTTTATTATTATTATCATCGAGCTGTACTACTTGTTAAGATTGACAAAAAGTTGGATTGTTTTTGATGACTGGCATATAGTTGGAGGCCTAAGTTGAACAGTAACAAAAAAAACTTTTCTTTAAGTATGTAATTGACTTTAGATTTCAATATGACTAATCAATGTTTGTTTTTATTGAGGTATTTTATAAATAATTGCTGTCACCGCATAGAACGAAAACTAATCTCAATAAAGAAGACAAGGGGCCCTACCGCCTTACTTACATCGTATCGCAATCGCTCTCATTTGATAGATGGATGTGACACATTGCTACTTCTTTTTGGCACAAATAAAAACTTACCAAAGGAATGTAGCAATGTGTCATATCACATCCATTTGTCAAATGTTAGCGATTACGATAAGTCAGGCGGTAGGGCCCCTGCTCCGTAGTGAGACCTTGCCTTCATGAAGATTGTTTTTTTGCAGATAACCCTGATGATCCTGTCGGTGCTGTGCTGCGGCGCGATCGGGGTGGGTCTGTTCGGCAACGACGACCTGCACAACGCGATGCTGCAGAGCATCCAGGCGGGCAACCAGCTCGCTGCACTCGTCAACACTGTTAAAAACCAGGTACAAACTAGTGTCTAGTGTATCGAGTTACAGAATTTAACTACAACCAGCGAACTAAAATCTATGGAACAAGCATTCCGCTTAAAAAATAGCACCCCACAAAAATTACAGCAAAGTGGGCGGCGGGGTCTAAAATGCTGGCATTTATGAAGCACAAAGCGACTGAACACTGATTGTATAATAGCGACCATAATCTGGGGCCCTACCGCCTAAGTGTTGTCGACTTCGCCGTCGGCTTCATTTGACAGATTAAAGACATACATTGCTACTTTTTTTGACAAATTAAAACTTACCAAAGGAAAGTAGCAATGTATTACAATCATCTGTCAAATGAAGCCGACGGCGAAGTCGACGACACTTGGGCGGTAGACCCACTGTATCTCTCATAGAATAAAATTAATGTCTATTTTTGCCTTCTTTGCATCTTTTACCCCAGTCTTGTACTATGTATTCTGTGCGCCAGTTGACTACACAGGACGTCAATTCTAATAAACTCTCTCTTTTCTATAAAATACAAACTGCAATTACTGTAACGCTAACTCATAACTGCAATTACTGTAAAAATTGTACCCTATTAATTAATGCAAACAAAAAGAATTGAATTAAATTAACGTCTGTCACCGGTCGCGTGGCTGGCCCGCTGTGCGGGTTGTAATTTTTTAGCCCAGAGTAGTGCTATTTTTAAAGCAATATTTGTTTGCGATTACACTTCCATAGATTTTAGTTCGGTGGTACGTTTCTGATTTATCGAAACTGATCTATCTTATTGTGTCCATCAGTCATTTTTGATGTCCCCACTGCTGGGGCACAGGCCTTCCTTATGGGTGGTAAGGAGGACGGGCCATAACCCACCACGCGGGCCCAATGCGGATTGGTGGGTGTTAGCGACTGCAAATGCAGCCGGGACCAACGGCTTAACGTGCCTTCCGAAGCACGGAGAAGCTCGAGATAATATATTTTTGGTCACCCATCCCATGACCGACCCTTGCGAACGTTGCTTAACATCCGCAATCGCTGGGCCAGGCGCTAAAAACCACTGCGCCACCGAGCGTTATATATGCCACCTTATTGTAGCCAGCGTTATATCTGCCTCCATAGCATGACCACCGAAACATGATATAGCGTAGCGAATAATCGACACTTAGTTGGAGTCAAGTATCAATCAATCACACATTATATGATTTAATTCCAATTTTCAATATTTTAATCTTTTTTTTCCACCTTTGTACGCCATGTAAGCCTACGTTTACATACCCACATACAGTGCGAGTGAACACACACACACGCACACATTCACACACACCTATCATGAGACAATATAATAAACTATTTCGAAATTCTCATTATTATTAGATTTCTTTTTCAAATCCGTTAAACTTAATATTTGTTTAAAATCATATATTTTTTTGTAACCATTTATATATTTTGTTTACAAAGTGTTGTTTCCGTAATTGGCTTATGTATTGTATAATTATACCTGCGTTAATGCTCTGTAAATGCTGTGGTAACAATGTTCAATAAATAAAAAAAAAAAAAAAAATATAATGTTGCAGTGGTGATGCTAAAGGGGTCGTCGTCCATTAATCACGTGATGTTTTAACTATCAACCCGGTGGTACGTGGTGAGTTTTTACATTAACCCCGTTCCTCTCCCCCAAATCACGTGTATTTTTTTGGTACAAAATACCTTAAAAATTTTCAGTACAAATTTTGGTAAATAGGTAGCACCGCGACGCCCGACGGTTGTCGTGGTAGGCGGGGAAATCGCCCCCTTGTGATATTTCGAGTTTTTCCTTAACAGCCCTCACCCCCCCTTCAAGACTCGCGTGATTAATGAACGACCCCTAAGAAGGCTGTGTAATCGATGGTTTGCACAAATCATGTTTCTTTTCCAGTCAAGTATCTTAGAGGAAGCGATGGGTTCCCGCGCGCGCGTGTCCCTAGCGCGGCTAGCGGACGCGCTCGACGCCCCCATAGCGAACCAGACGGCGCTAGGAACATTACTGCGGGCGCTGTCTGCGCTGCGCAACAACGCTAGCGCCGCCGCCTCCGCCGCAGACAACCTGAGGAGGCCGCTGGCGCAACTCAACTTGGACGCTTTCATGAAGGTCAGTTAACAGTCAAGTATCTCAGAGAAGTGATGGGTTCCCCGCGCCCGTGTGTCCCTGGCGTGGCTGACGCCCCCAATAGCGAACTAGACGGCGCTAGGGACTCTTCTACGGGTGGTGTCTGCGCTGCGCAACAACGACACTATTGCCGCGGGAACAGGTTAATGAGGTTGGTAAACTTTTCCAAAACTGTTGTGAATTATATATTTTCTGGTAGCTTTTGGCTTTGGAGTCAGGAATAACAAATTGCGGAATTTTTATAATGCTTCATTTTAATTTAAATAACATTTAAATTTTTAATTTTCAGCATAGTACAATAAATCACTATTACGGCTGTATGCGTAGGTTATGCCTTTGCTCCAAAGACTTTCTATGTTGTTGCTCAAAACAAAAAAAACAAAGGTATGATTACTCTTTGTCACTGTCTGTCAAATCTGTCAATCAGTTTTTTAAATCAGTAAATGCAAAGGAACTTCGTGTTCAGCCGTATGTTTGATATTTTATCGCGATAATAATATAAAAAAATATATTTAGTTAACAAGGTAAAATAAAAAAATCATAATATTATTTTCTTTATTCTTCAAACATGTGCTATAAAAAAAAATATAAAACAATTCTCTTCGAAAAAGTTTACCAACCCCATTGGCCGAGCGAGCGCGGAGCGGCTCCGTTTCAGCTTGGGCAAAAATTCATTCATATGTTTGTCCGGTTGTCTGTCTGTTCTCCTCTACGGGTAGCATTTCCCAACCGATTTTCCTGAAATTTTGTAAGTAGGTTCGATAATTATATAGATTTAGTTTTTCAAAAAAAATACTTATTTCAGCCATTTCGAAAACTGTCACAAACACGAGCCGCTACTTATTAACAAGTTGATGTGTCAAATGTTTGTTGCAGCGCGTGTGGGTGTGGGAGGCGGCGCGGTGGGCGGGCGGCATGGCGGGCTGGTGCTGCGGCGGCGCCGTGTGCGTGGCGCTGCTGGCCGCCGCCGCGCGCCGCAGCCGCCGCGCGCTGCTGCTGCTCTGTGTACGTATAGCTTAGGGTGCCTTTACGCTCGGCGCTAGCGACAACGCCACAGCGAGTAACTGCCGGACTACTCGTTAGACGAATTATGACGTAACACACCGCTGAAATTAAAACTATAAATTTTAAATATTTATTGTATGTTTTGGTACAGGTGGGCGCATTAGGCGCGCTGGTGGCGTGCTGGGCGGGCGGCGCCGTGCTAGCAGCGGGCGCGGTGGCGGCGGCGGACGCCTGTCAGGATCCCGCTGCCGCGCTGGCGCACCACGCGCCCCACCACCTGCCGCCCGACGTACGTACATGCACTAAATAGGTGGACCGGTTAAGGCCAGTATATTCCAAAAACTCTGTTTCTGTCTTTTTCTTTACGTGTGAAGAGTAATTAAAATAACCTCACTTATTCATTTTTTCAATGTTTTTGTTGTAATTTTTAGAGCATAAAGACACTTTTTGAAAAAGTAACCGTTGAATATTCTTCTATATGTCATTACCTATTTTTCTATATATATTTCGTGAATAAGGGATTGATAAACTTTAAGTATTATCCAAAAAATATAAAATTAATGAAAATTTTCTTTGTCTTTGCATATTTTTTTAGTCGAGTGAAGATACGAATATTGTATTTTTAACCGTAAAATAATTAAGATCGTTAATGAAACTTCAACATTTATTTTTATCTGCTCAAAATAAAGAATATTTGATTGTTTATCGTTGAATCAAATATAGGCCAAATTCGATAATTTGGAATATACTGGCCTTAAACGAGTCCTCGCCCGAGGCACAGGGGCGCGGGGAGAGGACGAGAATGGGGACTGTGAGAGATGCAGACGCAGGCGCATTCTTGCCAAAACGGGCGAGGACTCATTTAACCTATAGTACAGTAGTGCACTATAGGCACAGAATAGATATAAGTACTACCGTACAGAAAGGACACTCTCCGCCCAGCCCCAGAATCAATTACATAGTAGAATCAAATAAGTAGGCCAACTCGCGCCTCGAGCGAGCGATAATAGCCTAAACACGTAGCCCACGTAGGGCTGTCGCTAGTTTATTCAATCGTCAGAAATGCATAGTCAATCTCTATACAAATCATTTTTTCCTTGTATGGTAAGCATCAGGGATCTATAATACAAAGGTTTTTAATATTTTTTTGTACATAGACCAGAAACTGTCTACAATGTTTTTATTGCATACGTCATGTTATGTGATTTGAAATTGATTTAAAAATCACGGTCGAAGAAAGATTATTTAAAACGTAGCTTTACTGAATCATGTATTTATTCAAATAAAATAAAATGATTATGAAATTGATTTTTTTACACTATTAATTTATTCCTATTACTTTTTCATTTACCTACACTTATTAAAATAAAATTGAATATTTTACTATAACCTCAAATAATTGACATTAAAATACTTTTTCCTGTAGGAATTTGTGATTTTTTAAACAAAATTACACAATTGTTACTTACAGAAAAAAACGGCTGTTTCGACAAGTAAAAAAAGGCTTATTATTTAAAGTTTAATATGTAAAATAAATCCTCATTCTAACAAATCTTTTTTTCCAAAAATATTTTCAGAAAGCATGGTATGTACTGTAGGTAGGTCACACGTACAAATTATCACGAGCGGCAGCACGCGGCGCGGAGCGTGCGTGAGCGCGGGCGGGATCACGTACGGCTCAGCCACGACTGGCGCATCGCATCTTTATCATCTACTATAAATGTTGTCAGTGTGTGCGTGCGACTCTCATACGTACGGGCGGGCTCGCATACAAACCGCGTTCGGGCGTATAATGAGTAAGACGACTTACTTATTTGATTCCACTATGTCAATTACCTCACCCCACCCCGCGAGTTCGTGTGCCGAATCGTATGCTCGTTTAGTCGTGTTTGTCAAATTTCAACTTATTTTGATATTCAAAGCAATGCATTGTTACTATAATTACCAAAAAGTTCAAATTATGAATTGAACGCCACTCATACAGTAAAAACTGCACGCTAGCTCTAGACTTACACACACAGTTGCGCGTGTAAAAAACGTCATCTGTTTACAACCGTATGGAGTGTCCGGGGTGTGCTATAGGCGGCCGCGGGGCATAGGGGCGCGGGGGGTGCGGGCGGCGGGCGCTCGTAGCGTGATACACAAGAGGCGAAATGTGCACTGGACAGTTCTTAAGATAAGTGACGTCACAGTGGTTAACGGTGAACAGGGGTCCTACCGCCTATCTCAAAGCGATAGCAATACTCTATCCGTCCTTGTCATATCATAACACGGTGACAAGGACGGACAGTGTTGTAATAAAGTATTTAATCCTTCAAGCACAGAAAATGAGACAATAGATTTTCCATTGTTGTGTTGTGCGGCCCGATGGGGCCGCTCGAGCGTTGAGACAACCCTGAAGTTGTTAGAAAAGGTAAGAGCTACGCGATAGAAAGAGAGGCAACCTGTAGGTGAATATAACTGTAGGCAAGGAAGCGGTGTGCGACCTGAATTGCACTTTATTGTGTCCGAGCAAGGGTCGCTATTTATTTAAATGACTATGCGGAGTGAAATTTCTGTACTTTGTACTATTATGTATTCTGTGGCAATGCTCCTAAGTACATAGAATAATTTGCGTTAAAAGCACATATTGTGTTGCATAGAAAATGCTGCAATCATTTTGTAATCGTATATGGCATTTCAGAAATCAGAAATCAGAATATTTATTTGCACAATATTGTGTACATTACATTGAGATTGGTGACAATGTTTTAAATAAAGTTTCAACAATATTCTGCCTTAAGTCTGTAGGCATGCAAATGTTAGTAAGTGTCAGCTATCTATAGTAAATATTATTATTACTAAGTACCTATTGCTATTTTAAGACGTCAATAAATTACAAAATTGTCAACAGAAATCTCATATTCAAAATTAAATGTCAATTATGCAAAATTATCATTAATAAGTCAGATTAAGTAGAGATGTCATTTTTTTCTCTCCAAATATTCCTTGGTCGAGTAGAAACTGTGCTGTAGGAGCCAATTAAATAATTTATTCCTGAAAATATTTTTCTCTATTGGTTGATTGATAATGTCTAGCGGTAGTTTATTAAATATTTTGATAGCCATATAATATAAATTTTTACGAAATATAGTTAGATTAGATTTAGGTATTACTAGTTGATTCTTTCTCGATGCTCGTAAATTATCGTTTTTTTCACTACATTTTACAAAGTATTCAGGGTGCTTTTTAACCAACAAGCATAGTTCTAATATATACATGGTAGAGGTAGTATTCTATGTTTTTGAAATAGGGGTTTACATGAATCTCTTTCTTTTATCTGGCATAAGGCACGAATACACTTCTTTTGTGCTCTAAAAGCTCTGTCTAAATCTACACTGTTGCCCCATATTATTATGCCGTAACGCAGTAAAGAAGAGACGTATCCGTGGTACGCCTGTAAGGCTACTTGAAAAGACGTTATATTTTTGATTCTATTCAGTGCAAATACAAATTTATTTAGTTTAGTGCAGAGACTGTCTATATGTTTTTTTCCAATTGCAATGTTCATCTAGATTTATACCTAAGAATACTGTGTTATCTACGATATCAATTTTATTGTTATTATAGTGTATGTCAATGTTAAGTTTTTTCGCTTTATATGTATGGAATTGAATTGCTTTCGTTTTCGATATATTAATTTTAAGGTCATTTTTATTCATCCAATTGATTATGTCAAAAAGAGTATCATTAATGTCATGTTCAAGTTCGTCAATATTTTTATTTTGAAACAGAAGTGTACAGTCATCTGCAAATAGGAAACAATTATTGGTAGTTATATCGGGAAGATCGTTTATGTATAATATAAAAAGTAAAGGTCCCAAGATACTGCCTTGAGGCACGCCATTACTTATTAGACGATATTTTGATCTGACTTTTACTTTTGTTTGAATTCGACAACTTGGCGACTCGGACGGAAGCGTACGCGTTGTTTCGGTACATTGTTGACGATTTGCCAAGTAGCTAGCGAACCATTTGTGAGCGATTCCCCTTACACCATAGTCATGAAGCTTCTGTAACAGTATTTCGTGACTTACGTGGTCAAAAGCTTTTGACATGTCAAGAAATACTGCTACGGTTGGGACTTTTTCATTGATACCTTCTATAATTTTTTTTATTAAAGTAAAACAAGCTAGTGCAGTCGATTTTCCTTCCTGAAAACCATACTGTTGTTTTTTAATAATTTTATACTTGGTGATAAAAGAGTAGAGACGTATAGCCATGACTTTTTCAAATATTTTTGATATTACAGGTATAAGTGTGATGGGCCTGTAATTTCCCATATCACTATCATCTCCTTTTTTAAATAGAGGCTTAACTACGGATAATTTAAGTTTATCTGGAAAAATGCCGTTCTCCATAGAAATATTGATTATATGTGCCAAAGGAAAGCAAATTTTCGGCGCACACATTTTTAGAATATCAGTGCTTATTTCGTCATAACCTACTGATTTAGTGTTTTTCAAGCCCATAATGATTTTTTGTACCTCAGTTTCAGTTGTAGGGTACAAAAATATACTGTTATTTAATTTATTTTTATTTGTATTTGATAGAGTATTACCTGTGTTTTTAGCTATGTCTATAAAATAATCATTAAATAATTCTGATATGTCATTAATATTATTAATTATGTCATTTTTATGTTTTATAGATTTTATTTCATTTGGATTTCAGATGGTGCACTACTACTTATCGTGCAAGGTTTCCCGAGAAAACCTCCTAACGGCTGAGCTGAGAAACGCACAGCGCGCTGTAGTGGCCGTGCGGCAAGCGCTCGCTGTTTTGTCTAAAGGCGCGCCACAGCTGTTTAACGATCCCAGTAAGTATAGTGACTCGGTAGCTCAGTGGTCAGAGCATTGGACCGGATATCCAAAGGTCGCGGGTTCGATTCCCGTCCGAGAATTGATCTGGTGCGAGTCGTATTTTTTCTAGTATATTATTTAGTATTGTTTATGTATAAATGATTTATTTTTATTTTATTTAGGATACAAACAGTCTTATACATTGGTATTGGAAGCGCACTACACCCGGATTCCTCATCACTATGGAACGGGGAATATATAAATGCACTTTAAAAATAATGTTTCACACATTAATATGCTTAGCTTTAAAATTAATTGAATCATATATAAAAATAATGGTTTCCACTATAAATATGCTTAGCTTTAAAAATAATTGAATAAACCATAAAAATAATGATTTCCACTGTAAATAGGAGCGTTTTACCTACCATTAAAACGCATATTGTGTCTGAAGCCTTATTCGAAGCCTTGGTAAACAGATGCTTAGCTTTAGAATTAATACTTTGCACTATACAATTTAATTTTATAACTTTAGTCAAGCTTTAGTACTTGTGTGTGATGATGTATGTGATGTGTACGTAAGTAGTGGATAATTAATTGCTCGCTAAGTAGGTACATAAATAATGTATATAGAAAATTCACACGTACCGATTGAAGCTAAGGTTCTATTACAAACTTCAACCTCAACAGCAAAAATTGGAAACTTTTGCCTACCACAACAAACTATATTTTACTGAGGTTATTATTTGTAAATAAACTATAGAACCTCAGCTTCAATCGGTACGTGTGAATTTTCTATATACATTATATACCTACTTAGCGAACAATTAATTATCCACTACTTACGTACACATATCACTACACAAGTACTAAAGCTTGACTAAAGTTATACAATTAAATTGTATAGTGCAAAGTATTAATTCCAAAGCTAAGCATATTTACAGTGGAAATCATTATTTTTATGGTTTATTTAATTATTTTTAACTACTCGTGCGTGTTCGTTTCGATTTCAATATAGTTAAAGTGCAAACCATTATTTTTGTAGGTATTTTAATTAAGTTTGTTTATGAAATTATTACTTTAGAGTGTATATTAATTTTGTAAATTTGGTTCATGATTATTTAAGTGATTAAATTATTTTAAAGATCTATTATTATTTTAAAGTGCTTAAGTACAATTTTATAGCTGTTTTTATCAAATTTAAAGTGCTATTAAATACATCCCCTATGGAACTGACTATCTTACTTCTAAATGCCGGAACACATATTTTTTTTATTTTATTTATTTATTTAGGTAACAAACAGTCTTTAACAATTATAGTAACAAATATTAAACACAAATAGACCTACAGTACATGTTATAAACAAGATTTTATATAAATGAGTACGTAAGAAACAAAGAAATGTTAAGTAACTTACAATGACTTACAATAAGGAAATTAATTTGACATAACAACTTGATGTTTGATAATAAATTAATGTTTTAGTTTTGTTTAGCAACAACAATTATAAAGTTTAATGTGATAACGCCTCGTGAACTAGTCTTTTATAATTTGGTAAACTTATGAAAAAATATCGATATTGGTCAATTGTCCAAAAAACTGTCAGCTAAAAAAAACTGGAACGGGTGGTAGGAAAATTTAGACGATTCAAAAGTACTTAATAATTAAGTTTATTTGATTTGATTAAAGCTTATTTGACTTTGACTTGACTGTCTGGACATGCCAGTGAACGTCGCACTGCATCAAGCCGAAGACCGCGACAGGTGGAAACACCTCGTGCGAGACGTCCTTGCAAAGAGTTATGCAAGGATTATTTTTTATTTATATATTTAAATCAGGCAACTAGGCCGACCTGAATGGTGCAGTGGTCAACATGCCGCCTACCACGCTAGAGGTCCCGGGTTCGATTCCCGGCCGGGAAGAAATTGAAATGATGAATTTTAATTTCTGTGACGGGTCTGGGTGTTACTATGTATAATAAGTATATATTTAAAAAGTATATAAGTAGTATATCAGTTGTCTAGCACCCATATTACAAGCTTTGCTTAGTTTGGGGCTAGATGGCGCTGTGTGAAATTGTCCAAGCTATTATTTTTTATTTTTTTATTATTTTATGCGCTAAAATGTGATTATTGTTCGCAGATTTGCAGCCAGCGCTGGGAGCCCTGGGCGCGGGCACGGCCGAGGCGGAGAGAGCGCTGGTATCGCTGAGCAGCGCGCTGGAGTGCCGCGTGGCGCGCGCCTCGTTCGTGCTGGGCGCGCGAGCCGCCTGCGACAGCGGTCTGCAGGTATATGTCATCATCATCATCATATCAGCCGCACGACACCCACTGCTGGGTGTAGGCCTTCCCCAAGGATCTCCACGACGCTCGGTCCTGCGCTGCCCGCATCCAGCAAGCATCGCGACAAGCACCAGATCGTCGGTCTACCTTGTCGGGGGCGTACAGTCTACTGTCAGGTATATGTGTGTCGGTCTACCGCCTTGTCGGGGGCCACCTGTCAGTCTACTGTCAGGTATATGTGTATACTAGCTTTTGCCCGCGACTTCGTTCGCATAGACGTTTTTGAAAATCTTTAGAATTTTTTAAAATGCTGTAGAAGGCGTTCCCGTCTCCGTCTCCGTTCAGAATTGGCTCCAGAGATATTAGTATCCCGTTCCATTTCCTCTTCCACATTCACATTCACTTACACTTTCACATTCAATTTCACTTACACTTACAACTTACTATTACAATTACACTTCCATTTTTACTTACAAATATTTAATACTTATCTCTGCATCTTTTTGCCTTCTTTGCGTCTTTTACACCGTTTGACTAACACGGGACGTAATTTCTAATAAACTCTCTTTTCTTTAAGGCTCCGTTACGCGAAATCACTTGTCTCTGTCTTTTTCTTTACGTGTAAAGAGCATGGAAAATAACCTCACTTATGTACTTTTTCGATGTTTTTCGTTGTTTTTTCATCATAATCTTAAGCACAATCATCTTTCTTAAAAAAAAGTTATTGGAGCAACTGCACAGTACGTTAAAGTGTATTTTGATGTAGAATTCAATACGTTTCCGCTATTATTTACGCCAAAAATATGGCCCGCGACAAGCGCTTTTGATAATATTCTGTTTTTTTTTACAATCATCTGTAAGGTTCATACGCAATTTAATACTTGTAGGTACTAGATAATCTCTTTAGCTTGTCGTATGTTTTTTTTCGTGGCTACAACTTTACGTTTACTATATAAAAATATGGCCCGCGCAAACCATGTTTTCCTATTATGGCCCCTTAAAGTACAAACTGTAACGCTAACGTATGTCAACGAGCGCTTGGCTGGCCCGACTAAATGCTATGCGAGTTGTCATGTTTTGGCCCGATGGTGCCATTTTTTAAGCAATTTTTGTTTGCAATGACACTTCTATAGATTTTAGTTAACCGCCCTACCCTACCATAGTATAATAATGAGTACTTGCGTACAGTATGGCCGCTCCCTGCCTCCCGCTGAATACGCCTCCCCCCACTCGCCATCAGTTACCTCACAGTTACCGACTGCCGAAAACGTGGTGCGCAGTGATTCACTGCACCGCGTCCTTGCCATCCTTCACTTTTTCAAAGAATATTGTCAATAAAGTGACAGCATCACATTTAAACAGGTGTTTAGTTAAACAGTGTTTAAAAATCATTTGTAATAACACGGTGAACGTTTACAAACTGCACGGTAGGCCTAGACTTACACACAGTTGCGCGTGTACAAAAACGTCATCTGACGTCATCTGTTTATAATGGGGCGGTTGTATCAAGGAAATTATAAGTACTTCGTACAACAGGAAGGTGCTCTGTGGCTAAAAAACGGTCCACTTGATATAGCAAGTTCGAGGTCAGTTTGTCTCGCTCTATTAGGGTAACCATAAGTTTGAAAACAAATAGACTTGTTCTTTTTTTATGCAATTTGTTATTAGAGTTTGCTCAACGAAAGATGAGATTCGGTTGGAAATGGAACAAATTTTGCGCCTTATTTTAAGGTTCAGTTTCCAATAACTTAACCTCCTCATCTTTCGTTGACCACACTCTATTGGTTAAACTAAAGATCGCTGTATACTTAACGGGAAAAATACCGGACGAAACGGGAACGGAACGGGCACGGGGCGGGGACGGAACGTGATCCTGACGGGGAGTTTAATGCATACGTAACGTAACGTGCTAGTCGCGACAGTTGACGTGGTGGAAACGTGCTAGTGTTGTGAAAACAACTTTATTAAAACACTATTTATGTGACTAATTTTATATTTTCAATCTCAATTGATACAATTCCACTTTTTTCTAAATGCAATGCAATTTATGCAATTTTCTTCGTTCTTAGGGAAGCTAAAAAAATAGTTTACTTACGTTTTAAAGAATCCAATGAAACGAAAAATTCCTGTCACCCCAATTGTTTCTTATTAAGAAATCGTGTGCTGGCAATGTGCTGGAAAGTGCTGGAATGTGTGCCCTCACCTCGTACTTGCTATCTCAACTAGACCGAAAAAAAAATCTATTGAAATATAAACCTTATGTTTTAAGGACAAAGTGTATTTTCGTATACACAGAAATACGGCGTGCACCTTCCGTTGTGATTATAATTTCTTTGGGTTGTATGGAGTCCATTTGGAGTGATAGAGGTGTGGCCCTACAAAACATGACGTGTCACCTCTCAAAACTGCTTATAGAGTGGAAACTGATTGCAGTTAGAAATAACAATAAGAAAATACAAGATTTTAGTTCGCTGGTAGTAACAGCACATTGTTCCCCAGGCGCTGTCATTGCAGCTGTTGGCGGCGGTAGCGGCGGGGTTCCTGTTCACCGCCATCGTGCTGGTCGATTCGCACGCCTGGATCTACATCAATACCAAGTCAGTACTTATGTCAGTATTAACAGTGGCTTCAATATTATTTAACATAGTTATAACTTTAATGTGTCCTTTTTATTTTAGTCTGTTCGGAATACTAATAGCAGTTAAATCGTCAAAACTTGTGGTAAGGCTAGACCGTCAAACTGAACAGCTTTGTCTATGGGACCAACTTGAAAAAATTATCAGCTGTTCCATACATCTTGGTCGAGTAGATATTGACGTTTTCTTTGGAACAACAGCTGATTATTTTTTGCTCTGATTAAGTTGGTCCCATAGACAAATAGTTCTTCAGTTTGAGGCTCTAATCCACACCACAAAATTTGTTGACTGTTTCTATTTCATCCTGTATACAACTGGAATATGGTGGATAGGGACCATCAAACTGACCAACTCTAAAATCGCGGAAAAAAACAGCTGTTTCATTCATTTTGATATTTTCATTATGGTTTTTTGTATTCAAATTCTTTTTAGATTTGACAGAAACTCTAGACGGCTTCCTTAAAGTAATGGAGACTTTAACTAAAGATTTTAGCCTTCTTGGCTAAAGGCCTTCGAGTATTCGGCATTTAGGGGCCTTTAGGGAAAGGATTATCTCATTAAAAATGAAAACCGGAATAATATCAGCCTTCACATGATCATCACATGACCATCGAAACATGATAATGTTATAGCGATTAATTAATCGACACTATTTTGTCCAAACTCATTGTCTTTTGACAGTTAGGCCCTTTACTCATTTGTCGGCGCAGCATCGGAACGAAATGGGGAATGACTGAAAAAATCAAATTGGCTGAATATTTTTCTATATGTAGGAATAAGGTCCCTTAGTATCTAATAGAATAAAGTTTCAGAATTTTCGGTTGCGTGAAATTTAAAAAAATGTCAAAGTCTCTTCGACTTTACAAATGTATGAAAGTAACAGCAGAATGGAGATTGCGTCTTATTTGCGGATGATATCTCACTCTTGACAACTTGTAAAAACAGCGACAATATAGACACTAAACTAGACCCGCTAATATCACAAACTTATAACTGGCTGAAAGAACACAACTTAGAAATAAACTTTGATAAAACTAAATTAATCACGTTTCACCCTCATCAAAAAAATCTATTAGAATTTAAATATACATTCCATAATAAAAATATCGAGTGCGTACATGAATTCACTTTGCTCGGCATAAATATAGATTCAAACTTAAATTGGAAATTGCACATAGAGAAATTAAAGTCTAAATTATCCAGCTTCGCATATGCACTTAGAGAAATAAAAAAAACAACTGACCTGAATACAGCTTTAGTTACATATTATGCATATGCTTACGCCTGGCTTAATTATGGAATAATAATGTGGGGAAATAGTACAGAAGTCTCATCCTTATTCATACTGCAAAAAAAACTTATCAGAATCTTAGTCAATATAGATAATACCGAAAGCTGCAAGCCGTACTTCCAAAAGCATAAAATCCTTTCCCTACCTTGTATTTATATTTTTGAAATCTGCAAATTTGTCAGAAAACACATAGAGTTATATACTAAACGAAAAGATGTCCAGTCTACTTATTCATTACGGCATAAAAATAAGCTAAAAGTTCCAACCGCACGCCTACATTTGTGCTCATCCAGTGCATATAATATGTCTATCAGAATCTACAACAAATTGCCTGAAAAATTAATAAATGAAGAAAATAACAAATTGTTTAACAGAAGTCTAAAAGATATGTTATTAAATGAATGCTACTATAGTGTAAAAGAGTATTTGAATGATAAAATAAATGCCTAATAAGATATAGGTACTTACATACTTAATATAAACGTAAAATAATAGAAAAATATTATACTAATACACTTAAACAATATCTACTTATATTATATTATGACTTATATGTGATACACAGTTCAAAACTATGTATTTTTTGATATAGTAATAATTGTAATTTGTTTTTAAGAAGGCGTCCTCTCCTACTTCAATTGCTATACCCTACCAGGGTCCATAATGTTCTCTTTCTATAAACTACCACCTATGTATTCACTTTATGGTATGCAATAAAATATTGAATTGAATTGATTATACCTTTGCCGCTAACTGCCACAACCACAACACGTATTTAAAAAAAAGTTTTGACATTTTGTCTTGAAACCTTTTTTTAATACCGTGTTGTGGCTGTGGCAGATGGTGGCAAAGGTATAATCTCCATTCTGCTGTTACTTTAATACATTTGTGAAGTCGAAGAGACTTTGATTTTTTTTTAAATTTCAGGCAACCGAAAATTCTGAAACTTTATTCTATTACTAAGGGACCTTATTCCTACCTATAGAAAAATATTCAGCCAATTGGATTTTTTTTCGGATATTCCCCATTAGCATGCTCGGTCGGTACGCGGTAGTCGCGGTACCGAAAGCGCAACGCTAGAGCGCTCATTTTTTACTCGTTCAATAGATTGAAATATAGGCGTATACCTACCGCGTGTACCAAGCATGCTGATGTTGTACCGATGCTGCGCCGACAAATGAGTAAAGGCTCTTAAGTGTCGATAAATTGCTATATCATAAATTATAGTGCTTCAAAGTTGTGACACGGTTATAATGTATCAGTCAATATTATTTTTAGGCTTCCGTACCCAAACGGTAAAAACGGCACCCACTCCACAAGACTTCACTGTCCGTCTGTCTATCTGTCACCAGGCTGTAACTCATGAACCGTGGTAGCTAGACAGTTGAAATTTTTACAGATGATGTATTTCTATTGCCGCTGTAACAACAAATACTAAAAAAACAGAACAAAATTAATATTTTAGTGGGGCTCCCATACAACAAACATGTTTTTTTTTTGCCACTTTTGGTACGGAACCCTGCGTGCGCGAGTCCGACTCGCACTTGGCCGGTTTTTTTTAAGTTAGATCGTTAATGAATGTGTTTCACATCTTCCAGACGTGCCGGTTCAGGCGAGGAGCAAGCGCCGTTCCTATCAAGCGGCGGCAGCAGCGCCGCCAGCCGGACTCTGCCTCGGCCCGCGCCATTCCCCAACGGCAAGCCGCCCTCGTACAGCGCCGCCGTGCAGCTCATGGACCTAGCCGAGAGGGAGCGGCCCAGGGCAGTGCGGCCCGACCCACTATACGCCTCGTAAGCATTATGTACTAGTCCTATAATACTGGCCCGCGCCATTCCCCAACGGCAAGCCGCCCTCGTACAGCGCCGCCGTGCAGCTAATGGACCTAGCCGAGAGGGAGCGGCCCAGGGCAGTGCGGCCCGACCCACTATACGCCTCGTAAGCATTATGTACTACATTTCCTATTATAACGCAATGTTTTATGTGTAACAATTTGTTCACACTCAGGGACCCAATGGCACTAATTCTGAACGATAAAATCAAAACCGATACGTTGCTATTTAGGTTATACTGATGGCCGCCCGTCGTCTCGTCGAATCCAACTCGGATGGGCAGCATTCGGGAAGCTTCGAAATCAAACAAAATCTTCGTGTCCGATTTACCTCAGTGTCTCAAGGCGAAAGTCTATGACCAGTGTGTGTTGCCAGAGATGGATGACTTACGGCAATGAAACTGGGTCGTAGTTTTAGTAAGATAATGTTAGGGCAAGCCGGGCTTTTGGGCTTGTATGGAGGTGTCATACAGAGTCATCTTAAGTACGCGTACTTTAAAACCGCCGAGTAAGTTCGTTGGCAATCCAACATGTTTGAAATTTTGCTCGTAGCCGGCGGGCTACGATAACAAGCCGATAGCCGCCATTTTGTTTCGCCGGCCGTGGATGCACAACATTTGTGGTGCTTGACGTTTGTGTAATTTTGATATAATTGTATAATTATATTAATAATGATATAATTTCCACCATACACAACGCTTCTTCTCTCGACTACATCGCGATAACAGTGTGTCTCAGTGTCAGCTGAGTATGTTTACGACCTTAAACATCGAAAGTTTGCTCGTCCGTCGAGCCGAGTAAGATCGCGATCTTAAAACCGTGTTCTGAAAGTTTGCACGTCTATCATCTAATTAAAAATGTGTCGTTTCCCAGGTCACGCATGTCGGGGTCGGCGACGCTAGGGCGGGGCGCGACCGCCAGCGGGGGCGGCGGCTCGGGCGGGGGCGGGGGCGGCGGCGGCGAGCGGTCGCTGGGCGCGCTGTCGGGCTCGCACACGCTGGGGCGCGCGCCGCACGGCGGCAAGTACGCCACGCTCAGCAAGCAGTGCAAGACGCTCGAGAGCAGCGACTTCTACTGAGACCGGCCCGGCGGCGGCGCACCAGACACACAACCCGGTATGGATATTTTTTTTTCTGTAGTTACCACTAGCTTTTGCCCGCGACTTCGTTCGCGTGGAAATAGATTTTATGACAGTAACAGTATATTTTTCTGGATGAAAGGTACCCATGTATTTTTCTGTACCCCTGACAATGTGTATGCAAAATTTCATGTTAAGGCCAGTATATTCCAAATTATCGAATTTGGCCTATGTTTATTCACCGATAAACAATCAAATATTCTTTATTTTGAGCAGATAAAAATATATGTTGAAGTTTCATTAACGATCTTGATTATTTTACGGTTAAAAAAAATATTCTTATCTTCACTCGACTAAAAAAATAGTGTGACCACAGAATAACTAATAGTACAAGTACAGAAGCAGCACGCGGCAAAGTCATTTAAATAAATAGCTACTTTTGCTCGTTTTAAATTAAATAAAAAATAAATACTTTGACCTTTAATAACTTCGTAGCTATTTTTCCCAGGTATAGTCTAAAAGACAAAAATAATCCTGATGGGCGGAATGCGTGGACTTCGGCTTCGTTGAGTGTCTTGTTACATCCGTTTTAATAGGAGTGTGGTTTCGTCATTGTCTTCAATATCCATAATACAAGTGCATTGGCTGCTCACTTTATTATCAGAGTGATGTGTTTAATGTAGTCTAATATTTACTAACCTATAATTTGTCCGTAACAGGTCAGGCCGGGCGCAACACGGCCCTGAACCGCTTCGACCCGAAGTACGCGTCGTTCGGGCCCCGCGCGCCCCGCCCGCGCCCCGCCGCGCCCGCCCCGCCCCTCGCCACCTTCTCCCCCGCGCCCCCCGCGCCCGCCCCAGCCGCAGATAAGTACGCAACAGTACGCGCCCCGAGACGCGCCGAGCCACAGCCTCTATCCGCTGCAGCGCTAGAATACCGCTCTTTGCAGCGCCCGCGCCGACAGCAGCAACCGAATACCAACACCCAGCATCGAAGACGCCCCGAACGCCCCGAGCGACAGGAAAGGCCGCAACACGACCAAAGAGATCTCTACGCCGTCACAGAGTTATAAAAACCTCCACAGTGTGAAAAAAACACGCGAGCAAATTCGAATTTCGAGTGCTTAAAACTTTTTGACAAAAGACTATCGCGACCGTTGAATCTCGATAAAGTACCTACCTAGCCACCCTCTCCCTTTGCGCCATACAAATACGCTGAACTGTACGCGCCTCAAAACACGCCGAGCCACAGCTCCTATCCGCTGCAGCGTTAGAATACCGCTCTTTGCAGCGCCCGCGCCGACAGCAGCAACCGAACACAAACACGCAACATCGCCGACGCCCAAAACGCCCCGAGCGACAGGAGATGCCGCAACACGACCAAAGAGATCTATACGCCGTCACCGAGTTATAAAAACCTCCACAGTTTGAAAAAGAAAACAATTGCACTCGAGAAAATTCGATTTCCGAGTGCTTGAAACTTTTTGACAAACGACTATCGCGGCCGTTGAGTCTCGACTAGAGGCGTGTCTTAGTTAAGTACCTAGCCAATCTCCCTTTGCGCCATACAAATACGCAAAACCGTACGCGCTTCAAAACACGCCGTACCACAAACAAAGCATCTACCAGTGTTAGATAACAAACCATTTTGCACGCAAGAAAATTCGAATTAGAAGTGTTAACAAAAGACTATCGCGGCCTGTGAAACTCTATTAAATATGAGATCATATTAATATTCCTGCGCATTCCTTGCCGCAAGCGCTTCGATACGCCTACTTGCTTCAGCAGAAACTTATCGGTAACAAAAACATCGCAAGCACAAACCGAACGCAACGCTATTGAGACTAGTCAATAACAACAAATAAGTTATTTACAAATTGACAATAGACAAGACAGACAGTGATCCGCGGCAACTTCAATCGAGAATGTATGGTGCGTGCAGATTGCTACAGATTTTAAACATCGTTTTGTTCTGCAAATGCTCTAAAGTTGGTCACTTCTGTTGTACAAATTCAAATTAATCGCATTGAATTTTAATATCGAGTGAAATATCAATCTAAAAAGCATTTTCTGTTATTAAAATACAATTGCTAAACCATAGACAAAACAAGATGCCGCATGAACGAAGATAAGACAAAATGTTGCAATACTATTTGATGAGTTAATCAATCTCGTTTACGGCTCTCAAACCTGATGAGACTGAACAAAACTTCATGGAATTTGAACCTCATTTTTAACTTTCGCTTTTTTTAGTAAACAAACGTAATTTCCCTAAGTAAATGTGATTATTTTAAAATTAAATTAATCATTCGGTGATTTGTGATGAAAATTGGATAATTGAAACTTATGTTCACTCAAGCGTGCACTATGGTAATCATAGTGAAAATGTAGAGTGCGCTAGTTTCGTTAACATAAATAAAATTCGGCAATTTGATTCCCGAACTAAAGAATAATTGAAACGAGTGTAATTAATAACATTATTCATGATGTTAATCTTTTATACTTATTGATAAGTGTCATAAGTGTTGTGAGTACGATTGAAAGTAAACGTTAATAAATGAAAATGTTTCACAAGGCACTTTAATACAGGTGAAATCATTGGCAATCTTTTAAACTAAGAAACTAACGGCGATATTGATAACTTTAGGATAAAAATCAAAGTGATCAAAAAAATCACAAAAAGTCATAAATAAAACTAAATGGTAAAATATTTTTTTTTATACTTTCATGTTTTTAGCTATCTTTATTTAAGAAATTTTTGTCCTAATGTGTTGACTTGGAAAAGTCAAAAAGTGATCACTTTGATTTAAATTTTTGTCCTAAAATTTTAAATATCACGGTTAGATTCTTAGTTTAAAAGATTGCCAGACTTCGATTTCACCCTGTATAAAAAAAAAATGATCAAGGATACCTAGTCTGGTTAAGTTAGTAATTTAAATATTTTCAATAGTTAATAGCAAATTGCTCATAGATAATTTTACTTTGTTCAACGCAAATGAAACTTTATTTCGATCGTCAGAGTGATGAGGATTTATGAGCACTGTTTTTGCTCAATCCTTAGTAATTTTGAACTGTGTGTCGTAATAGTTGATTATTAAAATCTTTCGAGCGATTTAGCACAAATACTTTTTAAATAGAATCGGGATTCCTTATCAAGGCCTATTCTTATTTTATTAATAAAATTTTGTAGCGGCTAACGTAGTCATTAAAATCTAAAATATCTTTTGTCTAACATAATTTTATGTGAAATAAATCTAGGTATTGATCCCTTATTTCTAAAACAATGTCCATACCTAAAAAGGCTGTGTTAATAAAAATAAATAAATTAATGACCAATAAAGTAATACCCAATTTCTTTAACAATATCTTGATAGACTGCGAGAATACACTTATTCGTTTTTATCTCGGTTTTCGCTCAATTTAGGCTTAAGACCATTTGAGGTGAAGTTAAGTCTATTATCTAAACTCGCGTGTAAACTTGGTACTAGAAACTTTTGCTCTTAGGTGATTTTAGAAAGATATGCCAAATTTTTGAGAATTTCGGTTTCTCTTTATCCGACAGGGTGGTAAAAAAATCTCCTTAAAACGTGTCCTTGTTTTATCTGAAGTTTATCAAGAGGACTCATGATTACTTTGAATATTTAATTTTTTCACAAAATCTAAGTAATTCTTTCCGCTGTTTGTTTTCTTTATTTGATTTTTGGGAGATAATTTATGTCTCAACGGAATACCAAAAGTAGAGTTTTGGTCCACCCTGTACATCTGTATAATAAATTATATACTTTAGTAGTTTTGAGCCTGAGAGTAGAATTTTGTTTATATTGTATTTGTATACAATATAACTATACATTTGTATATAATAATTAATACAATGCATGTATAAACTTATCTTTATAGTAACATTTCTTTGTTATTAAACTTTTTAAACTGTATATTGAAAGTCAAAATGCCTAGTTAAATTGATAAGGGAAGTAAAATTTTACCGAATCTCTTTTGACTTATACTTTAAAAGAAATAATTTTTCATGTAAAAAGTAGATGGCTCAAGGATATTAACAAATTCAATAGAATGGGAAGTGTATATAATATTGTAACTTAAACATTCTTCAATATCCATTGATTAATTTTACAGCTAATTTATTTGGTTAATTGTAAATTAAATATTAGTAAATCATTCCATTGCGTGTGACAAACGGATAGTTTGAGATCAAATGTGTGAATCGCTTTCGTACGTATCGTACAGAACTGCCATTTGCGAGGTTCGATACCTATTTGTTATTAATAGCCATAGACTCTCTAATGTTACGGAAAACTACTGCTCTCGCTATAACACCACGGAAACTATTTGTAATTTTTTATAATCTAGAAATGACACCTTGAAATAAAAAAAAAACAAAGTCAAAATTTTTTTCGTTGCTCTAATTCTGGCGCAAAATAATAGCACAAACGATAAAATTATCAAAATACGTCTTTTTTTTCAAGGTGATATTTTTAGAGTAAAGTCTTGTAGCTGTATCTAACTTTAGTCTAAATTTAAGTGTATATGGTACCGTTTTAATAATAAAATAAAAGTGTGGAGCGTACAGTTTTGTATTACAGTATTATAGGAAATTTTGTGAGACTTTACAACGACGTCGGTACGTTTTTTATAATCAGATTTTTATTTTCAATCAATATAAGTTGTATGGTACCGTAAGCAGTGTATTCGCCAAAGATAATGCATAATTTAAATTAAGTATGCCTAGTTAGGATAAGGTCGTTTTAGAATGGAGTAGTTTGATATACGATGATCATATTGCATATTCGTTTTTATCTGGAATTTTGGGTCGAATCTGTTACTTTTTTTTAATATAATGGGTTCTGTTTCTGTGAAATAATAAAGTCTTAATAATAAAATATGTCGGATCTTAAAAACGTGTGAAGTTGCACGTTTAATGAAGTAACTTCTTGTGCTTTTTGGACTATTATTTGTGTAAAATTTAAATTTATTAAAAGAATATGCAATATACCCATCAATACTTGTATAGAGTCTGTATACTATTTACACCATCATTGGATGTCATGGAAACGTTTAAAGAAATAATTTATTTATTCTTACGTTTGGAATTTATTTGTTTGACAATTATACATATTTATTTAGTACATTTTGGTGTAAAATTCTGAGCTGTGCTACTTACAACACTACTTGATTCTAATCTGCAATCATGTCTTTAATAAGATTTAATTTAAGTACTTATTTTTCAAGTCTTTTCCTCTCTTTCACACTTACTTTCTTTTAGAGCTCGGTTCAGAATTTAATGTAACTAATGCGCAATAACGAAATTATATCTTTAAATTGTAAGTTACACTCGGTAACTATCTCGCACATTACTTGTAATCGTGATTGTAATAAACACAAATTGTAATATAAATTATATTATCAACAGTTTATTTCACGGGTTGAGACCTAAGCATTTTTTGTTACGTCTTACGATTCACAAGGTAACTATTACGGCTAGAAATATTTGTAATGTAACTATATAGTCTAAAACGGATTCCACATCAAATGAAGACGATTAAAGCGTCCATTTTGTTGTAACGGTCACGAAATGGCGGCAGATTGGTTTACTAAAAGCAGCTTTGCATTTATTATAAATATGACCATTTGATTGTGTGACTTAACACCCAAACCCAAGGCTCACAATAGCGGTTATTTTATGAATTCGAGTCTATTTATTGTATTGTGTACTACCACCTCACCCAGTGGGGGGACAATCGATGCCCCGCCAATTCAGAATCTAGACATAATCTAGATTCTGAATTGGCGGGGCATCGATTTGGCATCGATGGCATCGGGTTTGGGTGTTAAGTCACAATTGGATGCTTCAGTTGCTAGTTGACGCTGTCTTTTGTTGAAAGTGTCAATATTTTTTTTGTACTGGCAATTACTACCACCATTTTATTTTTCTTACAGTTTTACAGATGCTTATTGTGACTAAGCAAGTGCTATTTTTGTCTATAAGTATTGTTTTTTTTTTCATTTCGAATATACGGTCTAAGTACCTAAATGTTTTATGATCTGGAATGAGGTGGAGCTTAAATGTGACTTATTGTTTATTAAGTACAACATTTAGATTATTCTGCTGTCTCACTATTTCTATAGAATTGTGTTGTGCCGTTCTGGTCATGTCTTCACTTTTTTTTAAAATAAATGTCAAATATTTAATTTCCCATCATAAATATTCAATATTAATACGACATAACTACAAACGAAATAACCCAGTTACCATAGTGTCGGTACTCATTAAGTAGTAATTTATTAATCACTGCCTTAGCGTGGTTTTTGTACATATGTGCCATATGTTTTGTTGATTTTATGATATTTATGGAGAAGATGGTTTGCGTTTCACATGGCGTTTTAATGGGGATTTTCCCAATTATTACACATTCATTCATTTCACTAGCTGCAATAAGAATAAAGTGATAAATATTGCAATGTTGACTCGTTTAAGCGGAAACGCCTCTAGCGGAAAATAAATGCCATCGTCTCCATTACTTGAAATTTAAACGGCGGTATTGCAAGATTATTTGAAATTATTTGATTTTTTTTATATGAAGCTTTATACATTGTTTTGCTTTTCAAGTCAATTACGGTGCGCCCGAGTATGTTAAATTTAACGTTTGATTCTCGTACATTGTAGGGTATGACGAAGTTGTCTTATCGTTTTTTTTATTTTTAAGTAAATTGATTTTAATAACCTTAGTTTTGCTGTAATTTGAAACTTATATTGTGTTGGAATGAACAGGAATCATTGTTGAGAAATGTGGTCTGCACAGAATTTAATTTATAAGACGTTAACCCTACAATGTATGACTCCTTAGTATAAGTCAACTCATTACGTGGTGTATGAAGTGTATAACGTAAATTATAAACGGTTGATGAATAGATCAAGTGTATGAGTTTACAATGAAACTAATAAATGGATAAAACATATTGTGGCGTTTTTTTTACACTTTCAATATCGAAATCAAAAATAAAAAAATATATCAATTTTATTGCTGAAAACAAATAGTCCAGTTATATAATTAATTCGGGATATTTAGCCATTTCCCCCCTAGGGGGTTGAGTTTCGGAAAACCGCAAACACGTGTTTTCTTATTTGTTTTTAAAAGTACTGCTACGAAGTTTCAGGTCGAAATGTCCATTTAATTTTTTCCCCCATACAAACTTTGAACCCCCATTTCACCCCTTTACGGTTAGAATTTCTTAGTGGGTGTTAACACTGTATAAAATATCTATGTACAAAATTTCAAGTCTCTAGGTCTAGTGGTTTGGGCTGGGCAATAGTTATAAGAGATCAGAAACTAGCCCTCAACTGTTTCATAGTTCCACTGACTGATGGTTGAAAAATTACTTATAAAAATAGGAATAAGGGCGATTGTCCATATCGATGGCACGGCAGTGTTGTATAGATCACTGGAAACTTGTCCACACGCGGTTTTCCCGCCCGCAACATTTAAACTGCGAATAAACCGTAGATTTTTTCCTTCCTGAAACCTTGTGTGGACAATCGCCTTAAAGATAGTAAGTGTTGTGTTATCTGTTCTTCTGGACTATGGTTAAAAGAGTAAATGAATTCTCTCTTGTTGACTGACACTAAAAGTTGTATTATTTCATCTCAATAAATCTTAAATTATTTTGAAGATCACAACATGGCGCAGCCGTAAAAGCGAATTTTAAGGATTTAAATTAAGCGCAAAGCAGAATTGCAAGTCTCTTGAAAAAAGATGTGGAATTTTCTTGGTTGGATATTCATGAAAAAGTATTTCAAGACTTGAAAAGAAATCTGGCTGCAGAGCCAGTGCTTCAGTTTTTTAACGAAAATATTCCAGTCATAGTCTCCGTAGATGCTTCAAAGGATGGTCTTGGAGCTGTTCTTTTGCAGAATAATTTACCAGTTGCTTATGCTTCCAAAGCTTTAAATGATTGTCAAAAAAGGTATGCTCAAATAGAAAAAGAGTTGCTTGCTATCTTATTTGGCTGTGAAAGATTCAATCAATTCATATTTGGTAGGAAAGTAACAATTGAAACAGATCATGCTCCCCTGATTTCAATTGTAAAAAAGCCATTAAATTCATGCACTCCACGCATCCAACGAATGTTGCTCAAGTTGCTAAAATATAATTTCGAGCTAGTTTATAAACGAGGCCAGGAACTATATTTGGCTGATACTTTATCAAGATCATTTGATGATAGTGATTCTCTAGAAGTTGAATTAGATAGTGAAGAGATTGAAGCACAGATCAATTTTGTTGTAAATAATATTAATGCGTCGTCTTTGCAATTAAACAATATTAAAGAATGTACCATTCGGGACGATGAGTTACTACTTGTTAGAAAATTCATAGTTGAAGGCTGGCCAACTCATAAAAACTTATTGCCACAGCTAGTGAGGAAATATTGGGCAGTTAGAAATGATTTGACTTTGAAATCAGATATTATATTCAAAGGAGTCAGTATTGTAGTTCCGTTGAAGTTAAGGCAGGAGATGCTGCAACGTTTGCATTTTCCGCACATGGGTGTTACAAAAACATTGTTAAGAGCACGCGATTGTCTCTATTGGCCTGGCATACATAACGATATTTATAACATTGTCTCATCTTGTGAAACTTGTAAACTTTATAGCAATAACAACAAACGAGAGACATTGATACCACATGAAGTTCCTAATTATGCATGGCAAAAAGTTGCAGCTGATCTATTTGAATTGAATGGAAAAATGTATTTATTGGTTGTTGACTATTTTTCTAAGTTTCCGGAACTATCACTACTAACTAGTACAACGAGTGAATATGTGATCAACAATTTAAAACATATTTTTAGTCGTCATGGTATTCCGGAACTAATTATTAGCGATGGAGGTCCACAATTCTCTAGTGAAAAGTTTGCATTGTTCTGTAAGCAGTGGAATTTTGAACATACATTTTCTAGTCCAGAGTATCCACAGTCAAATGGAATGGTGGAAAGAACAATTCAAACTATTAAAAATTTGCTTAAGAAAGCTATACATGAAGGGAAGGACCTGTATTTAGCAATGTTAGAGTTTAGGAATACTCCGATTTCTCATGAAATTCCGTCACCTGCCCAGATATTTTACAGCAGAAAGTTAAGGGGTATATTGCCATTATCTTTTGATAATTTACAGCCTAAAATTTTTAAGAATGTTAAATCAGTTTTACAAAGAAAGCAGTTTAAAAGTAAGGTTTATTATGATCTGAATAAGAAGGATTTAAGGCCGTTACTAATAGGTGAGGAGGTATTATTTAAAGTTGGAAAACAATGGAGAAAAGGTAAAATTTTGTTGAAATTAGATAAAAGAACATATAAAATTGTTTCCAATAGTGCACTTTTTGTTCGTAACAGAATATTTATTAAGCCTTTAACATTTGTTCCTTTTTATATTTCGGATGATGATTTAGAAAATCCTCGGAGTGATAGTGATAATAGTATTAATGATCCTGGTAGTGTTAATGATTCTCCACCAGCGCAGCTACGAAGTAGTAGGAATTCTGTAGGATTTTATGTAACATCATCAGGTCGTGTGAGTCGACCACCTGATCGTTTTGGCTATTAATTAATTATAATATTTTATTTTTATTTTTCTATGAGAGGAGAGATGTTTGTTTGTTACATAATTTTATAAGTGGAAAATGTTTATTTCTTTTGTTTGTTATTAAGAAGGAAGATGTTGTGTTATCTGTTCTTCTGGACTATGGTTAAAAGAGTAAATGAATTCTCTCTTGTTGACTGACACTAAAAGTTGTATTATTTCATCTCAATAAATCTTAAATTATTTTGAAGATCACAACAGTAAGTAGAATAGTAGAGTTGCGGTGGTGTGGTCACATCTCCCGGATGCCTGATGACAGAGTGGCAAAGCGCATCTTTTACTCCGAACTGCAGCAAGGCAAACGGAAGCAAGGTGGTCAATTTCTGCGGTATAAAGACGTGCTTAAGCGTCATATGAAGCGATATGATGTGGACCCGTCACAATGGGAGGCAATGGCAGAAGTGCGGTCACTGTGGAGACGTACTGTGAACACTAAAGTTGTTGAGTATGAACGGAGACGAAAGGATGAGCTCGATACTAAGCGGGACGAGCTTAAGGCCCGACCACCTACGGCCTACCATTATAATTATGTCGGAGGAGAACTGACTTGCGGCGATTGTGGACGCACATTCAAAGCTAAAATTGGATATGTCAGTCACATGAGAGCACACAATCGACGCTCTCCTTAGATCCCGAGTCGCTGTGACCGGATACGGTCGGGACACATTATTATTAAGTAGAATACAAATTATCACTCTACAGAAAAAAAGTTGGTGGCCATGACTATGTATTAGTTTCGGACAAATAACTACCTCTAAATTGCTTGTTCATACTTAGCAAATGTATTCTATCACACTAGTTCCATAGGAGCCTTCACCAAATGTAAAAAGCTGACACTATTTATATTTTCTGTTGGATAACGCCGAGCTTGAGCGTTTACGGCCCGGCAAGGGTTAATTTGATGGCATTAAACATTCACGAGGTTTGTTGCCTGTTCAGAGGGTTAACACGGACACAAACTTCTGGAAGCGTCTCGGATTTATAAGTGACAAACAATGTAAGTCCAGAGGGGTAGGTACCTAGGCCTAGGTATTAATTTATTAAAAAGAAAACCAATTTTTCAAATCAACAATTTGCAAATCTTTCTTTCACAGGGTGTTCTTTTTTACGAGGGTCGCTTATCATATTACAGTTGTGACTTGTGAGGATGTCTACGTACCTATCTAAATATAAATTATGTAATCTAAAGGTAAATTAAAATTATGAATTTATCTAAACTTAATAGTTTCAATCAATAACATTACGAATGATCAATAATATAATCAATGATAAAATTCATGGAGTAGGATAGAATAGGTACTTTTTATCCCGGCCAAAGGTTCCCTAGGGATTTTATTTTCTGAATGTCCACGCGGACGAAGTCGCGGGCGGAAGCTAGTAGATAATAAAAGCATCATGCCCTAAAAGAGAACCAGAGAAAACGCAAAGAAATTTTTTACCTACCTAACCTACCCTAATTACGTATCGTCTTCGTCACACAAGTTACTCACGTGTAAATTCTGTAATAATAATTATCAGGCACGCGTCATCACGCGTGTATGGATACGTACGACTTATGTCGCTACGATGTTCTGCTACGAGCTGCGATTACTACGGCTACGAATATTATTACCGTTGCTTGACAAACTGTGTCGCTACATAGACTGCAGGAAACTGTAAAACATTTCAAATCTAGTTCGTTGTATTAGTTGAAAAAGAGCAAAAAGTGGACACTTTTGCCAATTTTGCTAACTACTACTACAATGAACTATATTTTACTGAGGTTATTGTTTGTAAATAAACTGTACATGTGAATTCTCGATACATTATGTATTTTGCAAGCAATAAATTTAATTAAGTTGAGGGCGCCACTTGAGGGTGATAGTCGCCTTAAGTGACGCGCGTCGCGACGCTGTTGCCCATGGTAGGTACCTAACTAATTGACTTGACAGGCGGGTTTAGCGTTTTATTATTCGTAGGTATTCACAATATCCCTTCTAGTTTACAGCAGCTTTGTACATTTCGTAGGTACCTTTTGAAAAATAATTGTCCGCTCTTGAAGTACACCTCCAACGAAAGGAACAGCAATTTACTTGCATTCCCAACTTGACGGGTTATTTAGTAATAACGTTAACTTTATGAAGTTAAGCCCCTTTGTGTTTCTACGTATTTTTTATTTATTTATACGTAGGTACCTACTCCAAGTTATGACATTCGTAAGAAAAACCTAGAGTACATTTCTGAAAAAAATCCAAAGACTTCTTTGTTTGTCCTACTGCTAGTAACCATCATATAGGTACCTACATCGAGTTCCATCGAGTTCATTGCAATACATAATTTTCAGCTTCATAAAAAGTCCTTATTTACCTACGACTACGGCCTATTCTATATAATTTCAACCTACAGTCCACTCTCTAAACAAGGTACCTCATCGAGATAATAATAATATTTCTATGCCTTACCTACACAATACTTATAAATTATAATAGAGAAAAGTTTCAGAATTTTTCAAAAATTAAATTATAAAAAAAAGTTCAAATAAAAAGTGCAAATAAATCATATTCTATTCTATTCTATTCTGTTTATTTACCCCATTTACCCCTAAGGGAATAATTATCAGAAAATCACAAAATACGTATTTGCTTTTAAAAGTTGTTAGTTTTTAAAAGTACCTACTTACTCCTACACTTGTACTATTATGTATTCTGTGCGCCTACGAAGTTTCAAGTCGTAATGTCTATTTTATATTTTTGCATACAAAGTTAATTGAACCCCATTTGACCCCTTTAGAAGTTGAATAATGTCTACCACTTGAAAATTAATGCCAAATTAATGCCAATCGCAATCAACATCCCATAAAACCTCGATAACGACACCCATATCGATGTTGGGCTTTTTTACCCCATTTACCCCGGGTAAAGGGTTGAGTTTCGGAAAACCACGAAACATGTGTTTGCTTACTTGTTTTTAGTTTTTTTTTCACACAAACTTTGTACCCCATTTCAACCCTTTAGGGGTAGAATTTCCAAAAATCCCTTCTTAGTGGGTGCTCACACTGTAAAAAGTATCTATGTACCAAATTTCAAGTCTCTAGGTTCAATGGTTTGGGCTGGGCAATAGTCTGTCAGTCACCCATTCATTTTTATTAAGAGAAGATTGTAAATGCCCTGAAGCTCGAATTTGACTCGCACTTGGCCATTTTCTTGTATGATACTAGAACGTACAATTAATGTACATTTTTTTCAGCCAAAAAAACATGCAAACTGTGTCTGTTTCGTGAGAATAACGAGTGGTACTGCGGCAGAGCATACTCCCTGGCAGTACCACACCGACCCTTTGTTTAGACTAAAATACGTAACGTACAATTTTTTAACTGGTGTACAAATTACGAACAATTCATGAACATTTATTTTAAACAGGATTTGCACTTGTTTGGCGTCGTGGTATGTCCTGCGACGAATATAACAACAATAATTGTTTCTTTTGTAAAGTTAGTGACCAACATGACGCATTTTATTTATTATTATTATTTACCTACATGCTTATGAAGTTAAATAGATTTAATCCTGGTTTATTTTCCTAAAAATATAATGATTTGTTTTACTTTACTTAAGTATCTAGGTACTAATTTTACGATGATGTCTTAAATGTTAAGTAACTAAACCAATGATATATTGTTTTCACTCCTCTTGCTCAAAAAGTCCGTCATTGTAACGTACAAGAGCCGAGATAAAATAGCATAATTACCCCTAGGGGTTAAAGTTTTTTCTTTTTTAATGTTTGTCTATTACCAATGAGCCTACTAAAACGAAAAAGTATTTATTCATAATCACGAATAAAAACTCGCTCGACTTTAATACTGGGGGTCTATTACGAAAAGTTTTATGCGATACACGCAATTGCGTCCGTGCTTCGTTATGATTGTTTCCTAAATACAATATGCGTATGCGATACAGTATGCGTATGCGATATCGCAAAGTGATTGCGTAAGTTTGACAGTTTTTCTCTAGCGTATCCGACATCATTCATTCAATAGTCTTTGGGCTACGATAGCCAAATTGAAAATGGACGAACTGCAGACGATTATCGTGACCAAGTGATTGCGTACGTTATTTTCGTAATAGGCCCCCTGTTTCTCATTCTTATTTTTGAAAATGGAACTAAAAGCATCTCTTCGGTGAAATCATAGACTTATTTATACTCTGTGCACAGAGTGAATCGTAGAATGCGTGTTTGGGTTGCTTAGCTGCTACAGCAGAAATTAAAAAAAGGTACCATGGCGCAAAACCTTTAGAATTTTTCTATAATTACATACTGATTGAAGTGACTGTAATAGGAAAGTAATGATTTTAATCTTTTGCCGTCAACAAATCATTAAGGTAAGTATTTAAATATTGTACAAAAAGTTTATGAAGTGGAGGATAGAAAAACGAGTGGATTCGTTTACGGAAGGAGGTAGACAGGTATACTATTTAATATTGTATTTTATTTTCTCGCAATCGTAGTGAAAAGTATAGTGTAACACACGACGCTAAAACCCATTGTCACTCGGTTTCTATTTATTCCCTCGCTAAAGCTCGGGAATAAAACTACCTCGTATGCAATGGGTCCTTTTAGCGTCTTGTATAACAATATACTATTTGATATATCGTTGAACTAAACTGAATTAACTTCGGGAAAGCGCATATCAGTTTTGCTCAAGTACTCATCCATGTATTCTTCAGCTTCTTTCCTCAATGCTCCAGTGAAGTAGTTTACCCAATTGCCGGCTTTTCCTGAAACAGTCCAAATTAGTTTAGTTTTTTTTAAAATTATTTTGAAGTAATTATTATATATATACCTACCTAAATAATTCTAAAAATCTTTTGGTCTGTCTTCACCGAGTCGCTTCAACTTTCAATTTGACTTTCGTCAGCATGCAATATTGCCTCCAAACCAGGACTTCCAAAGGTCGCGGGTTCGATTCCCGCCTGAAACAATTCTCGCGACGACGACGAGTCGTATTTTTTTCCTAGTTAGTACCTATATTGTCCTTCAGCCATTTTTAATGTCCCACAGGCCTTCCTTATGGGTGGATAAGGAGGACGGGCCATAACCTACCACGCGGGACCAATACGGATTGGTGGGTGTTAACGACTGTAAATGCACGGGACCACGGCTTAACGTGCCTTCCGAAACACGGATAGCGTATAAAAAAAACATAGTGAATGCTAAAATCTAAAATTTAAAAATGTTGGCAGTTGTATTGAATGTCTCGGAGCTGGTACAGTCGACCTTAGAAGTACCTAACTAAACACTTTATTACGGTGTTAAGCTTATCTGAGGTAGGGTACTACTCTGATAAAGCTATTTTTCTGATGCCTAACTGTACCTATTATTCGAGCGGCAGTGATCTAGGTAGCTGTACTTACTACCCTCTTTTATAGCGTCATCATTTTTCTCACCCTTTCTTATGAACTGAAGTTCGTTTTGGCTGCCGTCTGCCGAGGTTGCCTTCAACGGTATACTCTTCTTCATGTTGCTGAAGCTCAGGTGCTCGGCCAGCGTTCGCTTCTGTTCGGGCGAGTAATCCCGTTGGAGGTACGCGCAGACGCGGTCTATTACGCCAAGGAGGTCCTGTAAACGTTGAAATTCTTATTCATTTCTTTTTTATGATTATTGTTTAAGTATGAGGAAAACGAAACGCTAAGTATTTTTTGGTTCTATCCAGCGTAGGAGCTAGGGTAATGAGCGCCCCTGGCAAGATTTGAATTTTGCGCCCCAAGACTTGTTACTATGATCATGAGCGCCCCTACTTGCAAGCTTCCCTGGACGAGTTTCTTGCCGGTTCTTCTCGTTACAAGGTCTCCCGCTCAGGGTTTGCGAACCGATGGCGTAGCTTCTTTGACATTCACAAGTGCTTGTAACAGCCTAGACTGAATAAATGATTTTTTGATTTGATTTGATTTTGATTTGAAATTTGCGCCCCAAAACTTATTTCTAGGATCATAAGCGCCCCTGACTAGATTTGAATTTTGCGTCCAAAGACTTATTTCTAGGATCATGAGCGCCCCCGCCAAGTTTTTAATTTAGAGTCCCAATACGTCTTATTTTTAGGAACATAAGCGCCACTGGCACGATTTTAAGTTTGCGCCCCAAGACTTACACTTATTTTCTAGCTAAGGATAGCTATGGGTCAGCAAAGTGCGCCCCCGTGAGGGTTGTAGGGTTACCCCATCGTAATTTAAAAAGTTTTATTATTAAAACGTCTGTATATACCCACTCACATTTTTCAGGTCTTCGTAAAACAAAAACATTAAATTCGGGTGGACACGCTTCTGCCACGCATCGTGCACGTGTCCAAATATAGGTGAGTGGGGAACTGAAACAAAAACGCCCCACAATGATTGTAAATAAGAAAGATGCTTTAGTAAGTATATTTTGAAATCATAGTAACTACTGAACCTAAGTAATACAATAATTCACTTTTTTCATTTAGAAATGGGCATGGAGCTTACAGAGCTTCAATAGCACAGTTAATAATAATAAAATTGATTCACCTCCCTTAAATTGATCCAAATCTAAAGTTTGCCCTTAATAGGGTGAATATGCCTATTACCAGCCCCCCTAAGATTTTTCAACTTTGAATCTCTGTTGCTGCCACAGTTACAGTCTTAAAATTATTGTTGATACAGTTTTAGGTAGCTTAATTGACCTTTTTCTGTTTTTTAATTAAAGCAAAGCAAAAACGTATTGGGGGCTGGAATTAGGGGGGGGGGGGGCTGAAGTTAGGCATTTCCACCCTATGTCAGAATTTTAGTACGTACGTAGTAGTAGAACGTAAGTAAGTACTTCCATTAGAAAGTATTCCATTTGCAAATTGACGTTTCTTCGGTGACTAAGATTAGATAAAAGCTCACCTAAATCCTTTTTGAATATTTGCCAAAACTCTTCAAGTGTCACACCCTCATCCAAATACCTAAACAATTTTTGCATGAAGAAGAAAGAAACAGCGACATCTAGCGGGTGGCGCGCGATATAAAACACTTTTGAAACGTCAAGCAGCTTTGGCGGGAGCAGTGACAACGGCAGATGAGTTTTGACATATCGCGGAGATGCTAGGGCTGGCAGCGTGCGGAAATCATCGACGGTACCATCGACATATGGCTTTTGAGATTTATTGATCTCCCACGCCGTTATTGGAAATCTGGACAAAAGAGAACGATCACAAATATATAATGAAGGAACACTATAATATTTCAATGGAGATGGCACCGCAAAGATAATTGTAACTGTCTGTCTTAGGAACAAGCATACGTAGATAAGCTACTGAGTAGACGTTCAGAACAAAATAAAATCTATGGGACAATAAAAAATAAAATAAAATATAGTTTATTACCTACTCAATAATTAAATAGTACATCATGAAAAGTGGTATAATTATGAAGTTGCTTAAAACTAGGATTTTGGAGTGTACAATTTTATCACATAAACTTAAATCTATAAATGTAGTAAAAGCATAAAGTTAATATACCTTTATATTAACTTTATGAGTAAAAGTTATTAGCTATATCGTTCCAATTAAACAAGTAATATCCACGGACTTTTTTTTACATCAAAGGTGGTAACATTTTTATAATGCTTTCAATTAAATCTATTGTGTATTACTATTTCAAGTACTAAATATTTTTTCCGTGATAGCTTCACGCGCGTAATCTTTCAATAATTTTAATTGAATATTGGGATTTGACCCACCTTAAGGCTAGAATAGATATAGTACTGTACAGAAAGGACATTCTCCGGCCCGCCCCAGAATACTCACCTCGCGAGTTCGTATGCCGAATCGTTATGCGTAGATAAGGAAAATAAGAAGATAAGTATAAGTACCTACTTACTCAACAAAAGCAAATTTTGCAGTGAAAGGTTTTGCTTTAGCACCTTCGAAGTCAAGGTTGTTTTCCACCAGCCACACGAGCTCCTGAAGCCAGGTAGTTCCTGAAACGAAACCGCTTTAACTAACTATAACGCCGTAATAACAATAAACAAATTATGTTTCCTTTGGACTTGAGATTCATTGTTAATCTTTTAGAACCCAATTAGGACTTTCATTCAAGTTTATTCATATTAATAGGTCTAATCTAATGATTTTTGTGGCTTAAAATGCGATTAATTTAACAATGTACAAATGAAGTGACTAACTTTAGAGCGTTAGCGGCATTGAAATGTATTACTTATTTCAATGGTTAGCAGGCGCGGATCCAGCCCTCAAAAAAGGTTGTGGGCACAGCCACCCGAAAATCAGCCAAGTGCGAGTCTGAGTACGAACCCCCTCATGAACAATAGCTTTTTCTGCGCCCTTGTTTTTTTTAGATATCGGGTACTAGGGATAGCCCGAGGCAAGTCTATAGTAAAGAAAATCGCGCAGCCACAGAATATATAATAGTACTGCGCAGCGCGATTTTTAGTCACTTTCATCCACTAGTCTTGCTTGTTTTTAGTAAAGAAAACGGCCGCGCAGCGCGATTTTTAGTCAGTTTCATCCAATAACTTTGTAATCTTGCCTGTTTACGGCAAAAAAAACGGCCGCGCAGCGCTATTTTTAGTCAGTTTCATCTACCAATCTTGTAATCTTGCTTGTTTGTAGCAAATAAAACGGTCGCCCAGCGCGATTTTTAAACAGTTTCAACCACCAATCTTGTAATCTTGCAATGTACATGAATAGTCATCTCTTTTTTCCAATCAGTGTTGCCAGATAAGGAAAATAAGAATAGAGTGTTTTGAACGTCAAAATACAGTGTTTACAACAAAAATACAGGGAATTGTACACAAAAATACAGTGTTTTTACAGTGCATTAAAAAGACATTTATATCTTTAAATTTACTTTTATTCATAATAACCTTATAATATTTTTACACTTATATCTAATCGCTATCACTAGAATTATGTCCAACGGCTCTCTCTTTGTCATAAATGCCAGAATTAAAAAGTTTAAACATGGCTTCAGCGGGTTCAAAATTTACGCAGCTGACGCTTTGGCGTGAAATTGCTTGCTTTGCCAACATATTTCCCCTGATTGTGTTAGTAATCAGTTTGTTACGCAAGGAAAGAATCTCTTAACCCTACAGTGGTCGCGTGGAGTGTGGACTACACGTGTATGATCATAAATTTTCAAATCTATTCTTATGTTGTGCTCATATTTATCAAAATATCGTGAACTATTTGCTCAGTAGAAATTACAGTGCTTTCGTCACTGTAATTTATTTTATACAGTGTACAGTAGATGACGTAAATATACAGTAGATCTCCTGAAATTACAGTGCATCTGGCAACACTGTTTCCAATACAAGTATTCATGTGCCAAAAAGAAATGTCAGAAATGTGACATAACGTGTCAGCATTATCGACTATGGCTCTTTGCTGCGTTCCGAATCACGCACGGTTCACGATTCATTTTTTTTTTTTTTTTTTACGACGACGTGACGTCACAAGTCGATTAGTGTTGTGGGCATGCCCAAAGTGCCCATAACGGTGGAGCGCCTGGGTTAGCGGTAGGTACAAAACGACGTATTTTTAACCGACTTAAAAAAGAAGGTTCTCAGTTTGACCGGTATGTATGTAATGTATGTATGTTTGCCCGCGATTATCTCGCGTTCGGCTTAACCGACTTTGTTGCGGTTTTCAGAAAAGTATTTGTTACATTTAGGAGAAGGTTTTGGTATTTTAACCAACTTCAAAAGAGGGATGTTATCATCTCAGTTTGACCCGTATGCATGTTTGTCCGCGATTATCTCACGTTTGGCCAAACCGATTTTCAACCTAGATAATATATCTAATACAGAAGGTCGTACATACTTACACTAAAAAGAAAAAAGAAACAATTGTTTTAAAAACAAAAAACCGACTTCAAAAGCCTACGCTACCTTTAAAAAGCAAGAAATAATCTTCAAATCACTAGATACGCATTATCTTTGTAATAAAACACGTCTATTGAAGTCGGGTGGGGCTTTTAGAATAAAAAAGTGGTCCTCCAGCCCCACCCGACTTCAATAGACGTGTTTTATTACAAAGATAATGCGTATCTAGTGATTTGAAGATTATTTCTTGCTTTTTAAAGGTAGCGTAGGGTTTTGAAGTCAGTTTTTTTATTTTTTTATTGTCAAATTAATCGCATTGTACTTATTTGTATGGGTCTCGAAACAAAAGCAAAACCGTCAGAAAAAATATAAATGGTGGGTGTGTTGTGCTTGTGCATGTTATTTGCGGTAACATCTAGAGGGGTATTAACTAGAAAATACCTACCTGATCTGGAGAATGATGAAATCCATATGTCGTCGGTGCGAACATCCAAGTTGTATATTTCTTGGGCGTGGTCACCGTATCCGGCCGAGGATAGCAGCCCGAATGGACTCACTCTGATGAACGTTCGTACGTAATCTGAAAAACGTGGCGATGCATTTTAAAAGGTCATTAATTTATTTTGCTTAATTTCTCTATCTGCTACTGGGTAGTTCTTGGGAGAGCAATTTTTGAGTGTCACAGACTCATATCTCCTATAAAAACAAATAATTATGATTAAAACTATCATTACATCGTTTCTACATTTCATTAAGCATCGTGTCATGTAGATTTCACTGGTTAAAAACTACGTAGATCGGAGTAACTCACCCTCAACACCTCAAAAACGGGGTTATTTTGCACGTTTTTACGTGTCACACGGGCGCCGGCTTATGAGAAATCGCGGATATTTTTGAAATCACCCACGTTTTTAATCAGTTTTGTACACACATTTAAAATAGACATATCACGTTATATACTGATCAAATTTTAAATCCTATCGGAGGGAAACTTTTGATTTTATGGACCTAAGTAAGTATGTCACACGCCTAGCTACTTTTTTACTGCGCCCTCTTGCGAAGGCCATTGCTCTGGACTGGCTAGGCACAGACAAATAGTGATTGATGTTTTCGAATCGACAGTTACACCGCTACTGACAGGTAAGATGGCTGTGTTACTGTTTCCCACGCTTTTGGTGCAAGACTAAGTTCTACGATTTAAAAAATTTTGGTTCTCATTTCTAATGTATTTCCATGTCACATTTTTGAAATATAATTGTGCTATTTTTTGTAAACGGGTTCTGAGGTGCAATACCTTACTCCCAAATGTACTTAACCAGCAACAAAGTAGCAGGTTATATCTTTTCGATGCCGATAAATTTCAAAATTAATGCTTTTTGGTAATTTCCATGGCGTAATTTCCATGTATAAAACACCATGGAAATTACATAAAGCCCATGGAAATTACTTTGTTTTATTTTTGGTTTATTATATCAGCCGCTCGACACTTACTGTTGGGTGTAGGCCTTCCCCAAGGTTCTCCACAACGATTGGCCCTGTCCTGCCCACATCCAGCAGCTTCCTCCGACCTTCACCAGATCGTCGGACTACTTTGTCAGGGGGTGGGGGCATCCGGTGCGCGATCACTATTCCAGAGCCACCGGTTTGTCTCGCTATGTCCGCCCACTGCCACTTCAGCTGTGCAATCCTTGAAGTGATGTCGGTTACTCTTCAGCTGTGCAATTCTTCAAGTGATGTCGGTTATTTAAGTTCTTCTACGGATCTCTTTATTTCTGTCGCCAAACAAGGCAAGTTGGCAAAAACACACACACTGTCGTTTTGAGACACTGAAGTAAGTTGGACGCAAACAATTTTCGAAGCTTTGCGTTGGATCTGACGAGAGATCTCTTCCTCGAAATTGAACTCACTTTACTAGGACTGTCTGTCCTAGGTATCATTAATAGTCTGGATAATTTGAGTACACTGTTCCTAAAGCTTCTAGAAAACTCTGAGTATCGGCTTTCCGTCAGCTCTCAGAAATTCTCTAGTGATTCCATCGTCACCCGCCACCTTGTTGTTTTTTAGCTGTTTGAGAGCCATACTATTCTCAGGCTGGCGTCCTGGATATCTTTGGTAAAGTTTCGGGTGAGCTTGGCTTTCGTCGATCCTGTATTAATTTCTTCGTTACTCAAAAAAGAAAATCAAAAGCAAAGCAAGTGGCTTTGCTTTTGATTGAAATACTCGTACATACCTATGTAACTGACCTCAGTTACACTCCAGTCTCCCGATATGACGATATGTGCTCTACTCTATGGGCGGTATGGCTTCGTATGCAGAACTGCCACACCGGTGTAGGTCGCATTATCACCTGGCTGTGGGCTGCCGTGTTACCATCGTCCGCCAGTTGCCGAATTGCTGCTGCAGGGCTTAGTTGCATTTGATTGCAGACCTAGAAAGCTAACTCCAATCTTCACTCATGAGGGGTGGTATACCTTGCTGCTGTCCAGTGTCGGTGGTCAGGTCACCATTGTTGAGGACGGCAGGTCACGTCGTATATTCAGCGAAAAGGGAAGTATGTACTTCAGCCGGGCTAGGTGTCTGTGCACGGGACTTGCAGTCCAACTGATCTGCATTAGAACTTGTATCGTTATACAGAGCAGGATGGTAAACTTAGTCAGCGTTATTGTTTGAAGACCATACATAATTAGTGAAAACTAGTCTTTAGTAAACGAGTATTGACCTAGGTCGTACAGATTGTTGATACTTTTTACCAAATATTTGTTATTTTTATTATTATGATGCTCATCCATAATATGCAATCAATAATATACTCTAAAAGAAATTTATTAATTAATAACATTATTATTTATTACCTTCATGTTTCTTCATTGAGTTCCTTTGTAAGTTTTTTTTTATTAATCTACTATTTTTGTTAAATATAATTATAATACAATGTAGTTCTTAATACTACCCCAACTAACTTTTATTTAAGCTTTAATTTCATATCTGACATGATGTTGAGCAAAATTTTATCTGCTGGGTAATTTCCGTGATCTTTACTGTAATTTCCATGGATCGCAAATTTTCTATATTTTTTTTAGCAAAAGTATGCATTCGCTACGTGGCGAATTTTGATATAATGTTTGAATTTGCATAAGCTTTCAATTTTTTTGTGTAATTCACTTTAATTTAGTGATTTCAAAAATGCTGTGGAAATTACACGGAGAACACTTTTCCGAAGAACTACCCTACTGTAATTTTTTGCGATGCGCTTAAAGTTTTAGTTCGATGAAGCTGTGTTTTTTTAAGGTGTCGTGTTTTAAATTATGGAAAAATGATAATCCAGCCCTGTCCCTACCTCGAATCCCGATATTTGGCAAAAAGCCACACAAGCTAAGGAAAAAATCGCAAAAGAATTCTGAAAAGTAGTTGTCAATCAATTTTGATGCAAGGCAAGATGCAATCCAGTGTGCGCAAGACCCCCTTTTAATATATTATATCTATGCGCAAGACATAGGTAGATAGATAGGCTACTAATTTTTGTCACTTACTTTATTCAAAGTGCAGATCAACTATTTATATGTATAATGTTATTTATTTACAAGTTTTAAAGCTAAAACAAGAAAATACTTAAAAATCATAGCGATAGGAAACCAATTACAGAACTCCACAGATAGCAAACAATTATGTAAATGTAATTATGTAAATGTTATAAAGGAGTTACCCAGTAAATTATTCAAATCGAAATTATTGACATGGCTTAAGGACAAAAATTTTTATAAAGTTGGTGACATGTTTATAAAATAATAATTTAATGTAAGTATAATGATTTTCTATCGACATGTTATTGAAATTATTAATTTGATGAATTTTGTTGTATAGGTGATTTATTTTTATTTTTATTAATTTTGACATTATTTAAGTATGGAATAATTTAATGAATTGTATTTTTTCTAATAATTTTAAATGGCATGTATTCTTTATTTTCGTAATGTTAACCTAATACTTTTGATAAATACCAGCGTTAAATTCTTTTTAAATTGCATGCCTCCAAAGGTAAAATATGCGGATATTTCTGTTTGACATCTTGTTGTACCATATTTTTGCAATAAATGATGATTATGATTATGATTTATGGTTGCATAAACCCATTGTCATTATTTGACAAGTGTAATCCCCCCTCACCCCGCAAAAATTGGTCGATCGTGATTTCATAAATTTTTCTTACGTTTCGTGTCATTGACCTCTATATTATTACACTCGTGTCTACGATTACACTAGACTGGCTGCTGTCAAACTGTTCTTGTGCCTACGTGATTTCCACCATTTTGGCGCTGTAGGACGTAGTGTGCGAACAGGGTACCTACTAAATCTAGTGACTTGTACTATTATGTATTCTGTGGTGATGTGCTTATGTCAACGCAAATACCGATAGCCCTTTATACAACTTAAAACTTCCATTCAAACTTGTCAAAAATGTATGCCAAATCAGGCTAGGCGCACTCCGCGCTTTAGGTACGAAGCTACAAGTAGCCGGCGGTCAGGTTCCGTCGGACTAATTTCAGAGGGCCGGCCGCCGCGTGCCGGCCGGGTCGCACGTTAGCAACATTAGCACAGAATATATAATAGTACTAACGTACAGAAGTCCGACCCCGCGAGGACCATCAAATAATAAGCTACTCTCGCTGCACGGCAATAAAGTACAATTTCAAACTGCACAACGCTGCGTGGATAAAATTATATGCACCTACGAAGAAGAAAGAGAGGCGTCTCTTTCTGTCGCATAGCTCTGTCTCAACCGACACATTTCGGGGTTGCTACTCGCTAGTTACCTACTTATAAAATAAAATAAATCTACCTAATAGGTGAGCTGAGCATATTTGAAGAGCATAAATAATAAGTATTTCTTAGTAGTTAGAGAAGCTCGATGGCGCAGTGGTATAGCGCCTGGCCCAACGATTGCGGAGGTTAAGCAACTTTTGCAAGGGTCAGTTATGGGATGGGTGAAAAAAAATAGTATTTTTTAGCTTTTTTCTTTACTGGTGCCATATTTCGAACTTCGATACAACTAAGTATGTAAATATGTATACAAAAAATACAATAAACTTTGGTAGGTAGGTAGGTACGTTAGTAATTAAGTATCAAAAACGAAGTGCATGCAGTTTCGCATTCGGCGCTTGACTGACTCGTTTCGTTCGTGACGTTCACGCGCTGCGCTCTCGTCGCTTGCACACGCCGCGCGTTTCGGTCGGCGCGGTGATATCCCTCGACAATGGCCCTCTTGGAGTGGGCCGCGAGCAGTAGGCTAATATAAAAGTTTAAGCGCGGAGTTATACCCCCCTGACATTAGTTCGATTTCGATACTCATTCACGCGCCGCGTTCGCGTATTGTCGCGTCGTCGGTCGTTCGTTTGCATGTTTAACCAAAATGAAGGCATATTGCATCGCAATGGGCTGCCTTAACAATAATAAAAAGGATCCGAACCTTACGTTTTTCACACTTCCAATCGACATCGAAAGGTAAGAAGAATGCTTGTCTAGTAATAGGTAGATTCACTAGAAATAGTACATTACAGCCGTGAACGGGAAGCTAGCGATTGCATTGTCGAGGATGGTTTGAAGCCCGAGCCGCAGGCGAGGGCTTTAATCATTCGAGGCAATGCAAGTAGCTTCCAGAACAAGGCTTGTATAGTGCTTTTCTCAAGAAATGCGAGGAAATAAAAAACTTTTCAATTGAAACTTAATTAAATTTTATTCCCGCGTTTTTTTTTTGGGTGCATTCCAGCAGTTTAATCGCTCGAAGCGCCGAAAAGCAAAATGAGATTTATCATAGACAAATCCTCTGAGTAATCTTGAATTACGTGCAGCGCCATCTACCGCCGAGAAGCAAAAACCCATCTCATTTCGCTTCTCGGCGGTAGATGGCGCTGTACATAATTCAAGATTACTTAGAGGATTTGTCTCTGATAAATTTGGTACAATACAATGTAATATTTATTTATTCTTATAGTAATATACTGTGTGCGCACCATTTTTTTTTATTGTATCGTTATTATAGTACCTATTAAATAATTTTACCTTCATAATATTAACTGTCTTGTCGTTGGCTTGCGTGCCAGAAAAAAGGAACTAAAGTTATGGCTGTATGGTGCAAATGTGCCTTTGCTTTTTTTGTTTTTGTGAACAGCTAAAACAAAAAAAAGAAGTTGCCGCAGACCACCCAGATCATCTTCGCACTGTACCTACTTCCCGCACTGGTGCTGGTGCGGGAAGTAAGTATTGAAATTCATTCCTGGCCTGAATTTTAAATTTAGAATGTGATGAACCAGACCCCCTCGGAAATGTGGAACGCCCCGCATTCCTTTTTCAAATGGAATGATAAGATTTCAGAGCATAAGTGAGAAAAGAATATTATTATTATCTGTGATGTAATGTAATGTAATGTTAAGAGCGGAAGTGGACGCCTCATAGTGTGCTCTGCATACCTTGATGGCGATAGGAACGACCCGTCTAAAGAGCTGGCAAAAGTGGTCGAGTATGCTAACGAACACAACGCCGAGCTACTGATCGGGTGTGACGCCAACGCCCATCACACCAACTGGGGCAGCACTGACATTAACGACAGAGGTGAGTTATTACATGAATTTGTCCTCGCAAACTGCTTGCAGATAGGCAATAAGGGTTGTAAACCGACATTTGTGACTAGATCCAGGCAGGAGGTTCTTGATGTAACCTTTTCCACTAACAACCTAGCCAAAAAGATTAGCGGCTGGCACGTTAGTGATGAACCATCTATGTCAGATCATAGACTTATTAAATTCGCACTAAACACGACCAATATGTGTGAAACAGTCACTTTTAGGGATGCAAAAGCCGCAGACTGGAATTTGTACAGACAAAAACTACAGGAAAGGCTTCAGGACATTCCTAAAAATATACGTTCCGTTGAGATACTGGAATATGCTGTTGACCAAGTTACTGAAGCCATTACAACCGCTTTCGAGGAGAGCTGTCCTCTTAAGACCTTTAGGAACAGCAGCATACCATGGTGGAACAAACAGCTCAGTAGACTAAGGGAAGATGCACGTAGGCTGTTTAACAAGGCTAAATCGACCGGGAATTGGGACCGGTATGCAAAGGCCTTGACAGACTACAATAGGGAAATACGAAAGGCGAGGCGACTCTCGTGGAGAAAGTTCTGTGAGGGCGTCATTGGTGCGCCCCAAGGAGCCAGAATCCACAAAGTCTTGGCCAAATCGCCTTCGAAACAACTGGGACTATTAAAGAAACCAGATGGGACTTTCACTGAAACAGCGGAAGAAACCATAGAACTCTTGGCGTCAACGCACTTTCCTGGATCAGTGCCAAACGCCAATGGAATGAATGTTCCTCAAAGCTGCCTCGCTAGGCCTAAAAATGAGGACTGGAGAAGAGCAGCAAGGAACTTCAGGCCAAACAAAGTTGAATGGGCCATTGATTCGTTCAAGGCATTCAAATCAGCTGGGGAGGACGATATCTTTCCGGCGCTCTTGCAGCAGGGGAAAGAAATCCTCATCCCCATCTTAGTAAAGATCTTCAGGGCAAGCTATGCCTGGGGATATATACCAAGCAAATGGACCTCAGTAAAAGTCCGCTTTATTCCAAAGGCTGGAAAGAAGGATTTTTCACAGGCAAAATCCTTCAGACCTATTAGCCTCACCTCATTCCTACTCAAGAGTATGGAAAAGGTCATTGACGTATTTTTAAGGGACGAGCCATTGCGCGAACGTCCCCTACATACAAAGCAACACGCTTATCGTAAAGGAAGGTCCACAGAAACTGCTCTGCTAGAACTAACAGACAGGATCGAAAGGGCCCTTGAAGATAAACAGATAGCCTTATGCGCTTTTCTCGATATTGAGGGAGCTTTCGATAACGTCACTATCGAAACCCTTTCTAGGGGAATGAGTGACAAGAACATTGACAGCACGACCATCCGCTGGATCGAAAGCATGCTTCTTCATAGAACTGTAAACGTCAGTTTACACGGAGCTACTAGAGGTTTCAAGATAACAAGAGGATGCCCACAGGGAGGTGTACTATCGCCCCTATTGTGGTCACTTGTTGTCGATCAACTATTGATTGAAGCCTCTCAAAAGGACTTGGATATACAGGGCTATGCTGACGATGTGGTGGCATGCGTGATAGGCCACTGTCAGAGCACTGTATCATCCATACTTCAAAGGTCTCTCAATGTCATCAATAAATGGTGCACTGAGAACAGTCTGTCGGTAAACCCGAACAAAACAATAATAGTCCCTTTTACTAGGAAGCGTAAGTTAGACAAACTTAAAACGCCTACTATTAAGGGAACTCCCATACCATTTTCCACGGAAGCCAAATATTTGGGCGTTACAATCGACCAAAAACTGACGTGGAATACACACATAGATAATGTGATCCAAAAGGCCAAAATTGCCTTAGGAATCTGCTGTCGTTTAGCGGGTGCAAGGTGGGGCCTAAACCCCAAGACTGCCCTGTGGATGTATACTGCCATAGTCAGGCCGATGATAACGTATGCCTGTGTAGTATGGTGGAAAAAAGCAACTCAAACGACAGTTATAAACAAGCTAACTAGTCTGCAAAGATTAGCGTGCCTTATGGCAACGGGGGCCATGTCTACAACACCAGGAGCAGCACTCAATGCTCTGCTTAACCTACCGCCACTTCACTTGTTTATTGTGAAGGAGGCGAAAGCGGGGATCTATAGAGTGAGCAACACTGGTAAAGTAGCTTGGCACTCTCAAGCACTGAGATCTTTACATGAATCAGTGCTTGAACTCAAACAACTTGCAATGACATCTGATGCCATGCTTCCACTCTGTAACTTCACTAGAAATTACTCAGTAGAACTACCTAGCAGAGAGATGTGGTCTGATGACCAAAGCTCCTGTAAGGCTGGAAGCCTAGTCTGGTTCACGGACGGCTCCAAAATGGGTCATGACGTAGGCTGTGGTATATATGGCGTGAGACCAAGAGTCAACCTTAGTGTTAATCTTGGTAAGTACGCCACAATATTCCAGGCAGAGGTCTATGCCATTATAGAATGTGCAGAAACCAACCGCCAACGAAACTACACAAATCAGACCATCTATATCTTTTCAGATAGCCAAGCAGCACTTAACGCCATAAACTCGAATGTAATACGATCGAAACTGGTAAAAGACTGCGTAGACAAACTGAATGAACTGGGACATAAGAATAAAATTATTCTGAAATGGGTCCCTGGTCATTCAGGCATCATCGGTAATGAAAAAGCCGACGAGCTTGCTAGAACTGGAGCGCAAGGTCAACAGATCGGCCCAGAACCTTTCTGCGGGATCTCAAAAAACCAGGCTATGCAACTCCTTAAAGACAATCTCTTGGACGAGTCGAGGAAATTCTGGCTAAAACAGCCAGGACTGAGACACTCCAAAGCCTTGGTAGAAGGCTACTCGCAAAGACGGACGAATGAGCTTATACAACTCAGTAGATTGAACGTCAGCGCGACTGTTAGAACCTTAACTGGACACTGCAAATTAAACAGACACCTATTTCATATGAAATTGAGTGATACTGACATCTGCAGATATTGTAATGAGGAGCAGGAAACGCCCAAGCACCTCTTATGTGATTGTGGACCTCTAATCCACAAGCGTAGTATCCATCTGGGACGACACGTTATCGACCCGGAGGAAATAAAAACTCTAAAAACCAGGAAGATACTAGACTTCCTGGAAGCCGCTGGGCTCAAAGAGTTACTATAATTAGGTGGCGAGTTACAATAGATCTTTTAGGTCGCAGTGACTACAGCCTCATCTTGAGCTGCATAGCCCCTAACACTCAAATAATAATAATTATCTGTGATACAAACAAACCTAGTCAGTATTTAGTAGGTATTGTCCGTTTATTCTTAGATAGGTACCTACTTGTCTTATTTGCTAAACAATCTTCACCCAACTATTTATTGAAATAATAATTAACTAGGTACTTACTTACCTACTTACGAAATAATAAGCAAAGTTTAATTTTTAATGACAATTTAATTTCGTAAGAAATCATAATTTTTGATACCATGTACCTATTCTGTGCCTAGGTGTTGTATTGTATTGTATGTTGTGTTGTATTGTATGACAACATTGACAAATCTGTTTACTAAATAACTAAGTAAATAGGACAAATAGGTAAGGATAAACAACTAGTCGTAACGTATTGTATCTGTACTATAGTAATTTTCACATTAAAGTACACATTATAAACAATAATTATGTCCAACAGCCATTTTTGATGACCCCACTGCTGGGGCACAGGCCTCCCCTTCCTCCCGGACCGCGAAAGCGTTTAGACGTGTTCAGTGTGTTCCTTTTTATTTTGTCAAAAAAGTTATTTTTATTATAATAAAAGTGTAAATTAATTACCACAAGTACCAGGCGCACATAACAGTCAAGAGCTGCAGATTGCAACGCATTGCCACACGAGCGAGACAACAATATATCACACACTCAACTCACCGGTACCACAAGATCGAGGTAAAGCAACGACTCAGTAAACCAAGAACCTAAGCAAAATGCAACGACTACCAAGAAGCCCACCTACTCGTACTAACAAAAATGTTCAACACACACATTCCGACACGGATGTCTCTAAGTTAGAAGAGCAGGTTTGCTCGCAACCGCTTTTCAGTCAGCGAAACAAGAGACGTAGAGAATCTTGTGAAGAGCACATGTGTAATTTTAAAGAGGAAATTAGGGAAATGTTGTCGGACATGAAGGATAATCAAAACTTGATCTTAAATAAACTTGTTGCGGATATAGCGGAAATAAAGTCACAAAATTTAAAAATTCAGCAAACTAATTCAGAGATTGAGAAATCCATGGAACTTATCTCAGCTCAATATGATAACACTAACAAAAAAATTGACTTTTTGGAAAAAGAACGCAAGCAACATTTACTGCATATTACTACACTTGAAACAAAATTAGAGGATGTAGAAAGGAATTTAAAATCTACTTCAATTGAAATCAGGAACATACCGTTGGATTTCAAAAAAGTGCCCAAACCCGACCTGAAGAGGATTGTGATGGATACCTGCAAGGCACTCAATGTTGCAGTGCAAGACAACGACATTAAGGGAGTGTTCAACGTGAAAGGGAAATCTGGTAAATCTACTATTGTAGCAGACTTCACAAGAATTACTACAAAACAAGATTTAGTCAAGATGGCCAAAGATTTTAACAAAAAATACCCCAACCAAAGATTTAACACCACAAACATTGGATTAGAGGGCGCACCGACTCCAGTGTTTGTCTCCGAGGCTCTTACTGGTAAAGGTCGAAGATTATTTTTCCTTGCACGAGACTTAGCTTCGGTAGCCGGATATAAATACTGTTGGACGTCCAATGGTAAAGTTTTTATTCGTAAGACAGACAATTCACCTCACATTGAGATAAAAACGGAAACTGATATCTCCCACTTGAGAAATTCCCAATGACTATCTTTTGTGCCTAGTTATAACAATACTATTAACATCACCATTAAAGGGTCTGCCCGATTATTAACTACACTCTATTGTCTACTCTTTGAAATAATCAACTATATTAACATGCTACTATTACCTACATTTGATATAACCTACTACCTTATCATACTACAACTCACACACACAAACACACTATTATCACCATACAAAACTATCAACATTACCTACATATATACGCGTTACCTTTCTTGCTATAGACGATCACTGAAATTGTCTTGGTTGTTCAAAATTCAATCCCATGGCAAATAATAATAGAACAATTACGGATGAAATTGATGAAATAACCATTGGTAAATCTTACTTGTGTGACCCAGATTTATGTAAATCATTAATTACTCAAAACATATTTTCAAACTCACTTAAAATATTAACCCAGAATATAAGAAGCATCAATCGAAATATCAATGCGTTTAAGGTATTACTTGCAAGGATTGATGTTGCCTGTGACTTATATGTTCTTACAGAAACATGGAATTCCAAAACAATCACCTATCCTAGCTTAATGAACTATAATACATATTTTTCAAAAAACAACAAAAACCAAAACGACGGTCTTGTAATTTATTTTAAAAATGGTTTGGATCTTATAATTGAAGAGCCCGTTGTAAAAGATGCTACGGTTCTTTGTATAAAGATGAGCCCAAATACTGTTATCATTGCTGTATATAGATCTCCATCGACTAGAAATATCTCAGGTTTTACCGAGTCAATGGACAAACTACTAACTCAATATAAGTCTTACCAAAATATCCAAATTATAGGAGATATAAACATCGATGTTAAAGTCAATAATGATGACAGCAACTCGGCAGAATATTTAAACTTACTTTGCTCACATAGCATTATGAGAAGTCACGCCTACCCTACCAGAAACAACAATTGCCTTGACCATTCAATGGTTAAGACAAAAGTACCTGTTATCACTCTCGTCCTAAAAGCTCCTTTGACAGATCATTCTGCAGTTTTAACATGCCTAAATATAAATAGTAAACCATTATCTAAAGAAATTATAACTAAAAACAAAGTTGACTATGATTCATTACTATCTGATCTACAAAACGCTAACTTCGATCACATCCTAAACTCTAAGAATGCAAACTGGGCTGCCGAGCAACTAGTAAATTTACTTTCTACTTACCTAATTAACCATACAACTAAACTTTTAGTCCCTAAAAAATATCAATGCCTTAAACCTTGGATAACACCCGGGCTCGTCCGATGCATGCGGAATAGAGACCGTATGCATCTAAAATGCAAGTCCAATCCAAAAAATGATATTTTGCAAATTACATACAAACGATATAAGAACTACTGTAATGATCTGTTAAAGCGGCTTAAAAAAATACACGAGCAAACCGAACTTAAAAAACACGCCAAGAATCCAAAAAAGCTCTGGAGCACTGTTAAGAATATAGTACATATTAATAAACAAAAATCAATACCAAGCGACTTACTAAGAATAGCTGACACTCCTCAAAAATCTGTTGATAATGTTAACAACTTTTTCTCCCAAGTAGGTAAAAACTTAGCAAACAAAATACCTCTTAACAATCACGCCACAGAAAGTCAATTTAATTACTCCTATGTACCTACTCCATCTCACTCCATTGTCTTCCTCGAAACTACTGAGGATGAAATAACTGCTATTATTCGCAACCTCAAAAACGAGAGTGCAACGGGTTGGGATGGAATTTCAAACATTTTATTAAAGCGCGCGATCAACTACATCGTTCCATCAATTACGCATGTAGTCAATTTGTGTCTAGACACAGGAGTCTTTCCAGATGTCTTCAAAATCTCAATCATTCACCCAATCCACAAAACAGGGAGAAAAGACTGCGTTCATAATTACCGCCCAATATCAGTTCTATCCGCTTTGTCAAAAATAATTGAAAAGGTAATGAACAAGAGACTTCTGTCTTTCCTTGAAAAAGAAAAACTACTCTCTAACCACCAATACGGCTTCAGATCAGGAAAGTCAACCGCCGACGCCGTTAGTGAAATGTCGAATTATATTGCCCAACACCTAGATAATAAAGACAAATGTTTGGGCATATTTTTAGATTTAGCAAAGGCGTTTGATACCGTCTCAATTAAGCTCCTACTGCATAAAATGGAAAAGATTGGTATTCGTGGCAAAGTGCTACAACTATTCACTAGCTACCTCTCCCACAGAAAGCAAAAAGTAAAAATTGGTGAACTGACTTCTGGTGAGGAACAGGTAACCTATGGTGTGCCACAGGGGAGTGTGATCGGTCCCAGTCTATTTCTCATTTACATAAACTCCCTCTGTAATCTGAAGCTGAATAACTGTAGAATATTCACGTTCGCGGACGATACAGCAATGATATTTTATGGCAAAACGTGGCAAGAGGTTAGAGATAATGCGGAGGAAGGGCTCCGAACTGCAAATCGATGGCTACAGGCGAATATACTAACCTTAAACGAATCAAAAACTAAATTTATAACATTCGGTATAACCAAAAACACTTTACCTGACGACAGTTTTAAAATAAAAGCCCACACGTGCTCAAATGTTACACCTCAGTCCTGCTCCCAGTGTATCGAAATAGAAAGACTTAGAACTATAAAATATTTAGGCGTGCAACTTGACGAAACTCTAACATGGAAACCACATGTCGAGTTAATTTCCGAGAGAACTAGAAAACTAATATACATATTTAAATATCTTCGGCATGTGGCAGACACAAATGTTATCAAAACTATCTATTTTGCCTTGGCGCAATCGATACTGTCATACTGCCTGCTGGCATGGGGTGGTGCACACAAAACTACCATGATTATGGTTGAAAGAGCACAACGCGCTCTGCTAAAGGTTATGACCTTTAAACCCTATAAATTTCCAACACGCGACTTATACACTCAATGCGACGTACTTAGTGTAAGGAAACTTTTTATTTTACAGACTATTCTCGATCAACACAAAAAAGTTACATATAAACCGCCACCAACATCAACGCGCAGAATTAAAGCAGTGTGCCCAGTAACTTGCTATAAAACCATTTTTATTAAGAGGTTCCAGTGTTCTGTCGGCCCATTTTTGTATAATAGAATAAATACAATTCTTAACATTCACCCCCTTAATTATAATCACTGTAAACGCAAATTAATTAATTGGCTCAAGCCACTATCATATGATGAAGTTGAAAACCTCTTCAAAATTATTAGGTAAATTTACAGAAATAACCACAATAGTATTTGTATGCAACAGTAGGTACGTGTTAATTTCAGCTCATTCATGCTCTCTCACACACTTAAACACATACTCATACACACACACACACACAAACACACACACACACACACACAAACACACACACACACACACTAAATAAATAAGTATTATAGTTTAAATGATTTATCCAAATAATATACTTTATTTCATTTTTAAGTTATAAAAGAAAAAGAGTGGACAATAATAATATTATAAGATTAAATCTAGTAATTATAAGTAATAATAATATAATTTCTGGCGTAATAATGAATAATATAAAAAAATGTAAAAGTACTAACTAATTTAACAAAACAAAATAAACTTACTTATCTACCCATATATTCGATTGTAATATAAGAATAACAATAATAATAATAAAACACTAAGGTAAAATTACTTAAGCAAACTGCATCATCCATATTACTTAAGTCATTAGGAAGGAACTGGTACTTATAATACAGGCTCGGCCTAGTTTAAGTATCAGTACACTGTATACTACCTACTCATTAATATGTAATAAAATAAATCAGCAATCAACATCATACTTACCAAACTGTAATGTAACATAATTTTAAGTTCAAAGTTTTAGTGGTTCATGTCTCCTGACAATCACTGCCGCACACTATTATGACCAGTATAACACATTGTTTAGCGCTCACTTTTCTACTATACGTTCGCCGCGCTGGCTGTTGTTGGTGGCTGTTATGTGTGTGTGCCCGTGGCGTGGTGTAGTAACAAGTTTGCGGCAGCGACCGATATTATTGTAAAAATTGTCATATTACCCCCCGTTCAACATTATTTTGCTGATAATTTGATACGTTTGTCGTAATCATAAGGTATGCAAATTGTATTTTCATTATTTCTACTCAATAAACTATTTGATTTGATTTGATTTGATTCCTTATGGGTGGTAAGGAGGATGGGCCATAACCCACCACGCGGGCCCAATGCGGATTGGTGTGTGACTGCAAATGCAGCCGGGACCAACGGCTTAACGTGCCTTCCGAAGCACGGAGGAGCTCGAGATAATAAATTTTGGTCACCCATCCCATGACCGACCCTTGCGAACGTTGCTTAAACCACTGCGCTCCACCGAGCTCCTCACAATGCTAACACAATAACTTGTAGGTATTCAGATTAATTATTATTTAAAAGAAGACAACCCTGAAATCGTTAGAAGAAATAAGAGCTACGCGATAGAAAGAGAGGCAACTTCTAGGTGAATATAACTGTAGGCAAGGGAGCGGTGTGCGACCTGAATTGCACTTTATTGCGTCTGGGATAGAGTCGCTATTTATTTAAATGACTTTGCGGAGTGGATCTTCTGTACTTGTACTATTATGTATTCTGTGGCCAAATGCCAAAATTAGTTCTTTGGACGCACGCTAGTGGCGTTTCAAATAGGCACAAAAACTTTGCTGTCAAATCATACAGACAGCCAGTCAAAAAATAGAAAAAAAAATCAGGTCAGTATTTCGTGTCCAGTGGTTAATTCGTCCAAGCATTTACCTTTATAATATTTCTTGATTAGTTTGTCCTCTTCTTCGGAAACACTTTCAATTTCGTATGGAAATACTTGGTCAGCCATAACTGTTCCCTTTTCTGTAAAAGATGTAAGTAATAAAATTTTAATTAAAATACCTATTTTAAAATTAGAGTTTTATTTAGGTACATAAGTACCTACTGCCGATCCGTTTTTAGATCCGATTTCCATTGATTTAAAACGCGATTATTGGAGCTAAACGGGTTATTAGGAGTTGTCACTTTCATCAACGAAGAAAAAAGATTTCAAACGTTGCTAATTACTTATGTAATTAAGGATTCCTCGTAAAATAGTTAAGTAGAGGTATCAATATTGTATCAATGTGTTGATGAAATCGAGTTGAAATAAACGGAGACAGTGCAAAATCTGTTAATTATGATGTTGTCAAACTATCATAATTAACTAACAGCTTTCGCATAAACGGGAACGTAGATATTTTTTTATTCTTTTGAGAACAGATAATGAATGTTCGTCACTACAGTGCACAGGAACATTCGTAAAAATATTTCTGTCTGAGGAAATGTTTCCTTTGAATCTTTCGTTTTAATAAATTGGTACAGTTTCCTAAAAACATTTTTTTTTATTACTTACGTAGGGTCAAGGTGTGGAAGTCCGGCATACTTTTCTAATATTCAAGTTTAACTGAACTTATTGAACCAGATACGCTTTCTAAAGTGACTTGTGTCATCGGAAATTATAAGTAATGTATTAATTTACTTATATTGGTCTAAAAATAATATTAATTGCAATAATCTTTAGATTTATATGATATTTTTTAAAACTCGGCGTGTAGACGGACTTCCCATACAGTTTGAGGTAAGTCCGTCTAGTATCAATATAACCATAACTAGTGAGGCTATATGAATGAAAGCAGTTTCTAGCAGTGATGCAAAACAGGCGTTGAAATATGTGTTTTATATCATTGTGCTTACGGTTTAGATTTCAATGATAATTCATTTTATTTTATTTTATTTTAAGGCAAGTAACTTTGGTGACAGTGGTTGCAAACATTTTCATAACTATTGTTTCTTCCGTAAAATTAAATACTAAGTAAAAACATAAATCTTTATTTCAAATTGAACATTATAGGTAGTGACTGCAAAATTAACAATTACCTTCCCTCATTATCATTTAAGAGGTCAGAAATTTTTCAACCATATTTTTTGCATAACTGTCAAATTTATTTAGTATTTTAATATGTCAACCTAGTTGTATTTTTTGTATAAGTATTTATCCCATGTGTACCGCCGTTTTGAGTTATAAAACAAAAAAATTGACAGTCAGACAAAAGTGACATAATATACGTGCAGCTGAAAAGGTTGACAATATCTGCAATCGAGGCAAGACCGGCATATGACGGACTTTCCTTATGCATGCTAGACGGACTTCCCAACTATTTACATTTTAAGGTTGGTATTTTGTGCATGTAATAATTATGAAATTCAAGCGATATTAATGAATTCATCACCAGAAATAGGTATATGGATCACTAAATGACTTTCGTAATCACAGAAACTCCAAAAACTCCATTGATTTTCTATTTTTTTTATTTTTTTTCGAAGAGACGTTACACTCCAACTTCAAGTACTTAACGCGAAAAAAAACTGATGACCGATTTCTTTCAACCTAATGATGTTAGCGATATCTATGTTTCTCAGTTCAAACTAGCTCCGTAATACTTTCTTAACGACCGAGGCATAAGAACCTAGTCCTTCAAAAATGGAAGTTATGGCCTCTAGATGGACTTGCCTCCCAGACGGACTTCCACACATTGACCTTAATCAAGAAAAGGGTAACATGTGAGCTACGAACTAGTATAGTATTATTATCTGTGATATGAGGGAGGATGTCTATTTAGGATGCACAAAATGCCAGATTTTTCAGAAAAATGCACTATATTCCTGTTTTTTTCAGAAAATGACGTTTTTTTCTATATATAGGTCTATAGAAAAAAACGGCGGTGCAGCGCGATTTTTAGTCAGATTCATCTACTTGTAATCTTTCCCGTCTATTGTAAAAAAACAGCCGCGCAGGCGCAGCTCGCTTTTTAGTCAGACAAGTTGATGAACAACTTGTCTGTCTTGTACTCTTGTCTGTCCATAGTTAAAATGCAAAAAAAACAGCCGCGCAGCGCGATTTTTTGTCAGCTTCATCCACTAATCTTGTATCTACTCTTGCTTCTTTATAATAAAAATGTTGAAAAACGGCCGCGGAGCGTAATTTTTAGTCAGTTTCATCTACTTAATCTTGTAATCTTAATTATCTATTGTAAAAAAATCAGTAACCCTACTCATGAATAATTTCAAAAGGCGTCCCGAAGCTCGCAAGGGGCGGCTCACGCCGCCTGACTATACCCGGTTAAATTGGGAATGCACTGTTTACTCGCTTTGAACTTGCAGTAAGGTACCTACTAATTTAACTTTGTAGGGATAATTCTATAACACACTAGGTAGGTAGTGTTGCACGGTGTATGTAACCCTAAAAGCGATGTATTAGGGCCATTTCACTTTACGAGCAAGTGTGTTGAAAATAACTTTTTTTTTCAATACCGCGAATGCGAAATATCAAGTAAGTACCTATGTCAATATAAATTCGTTTTGAAATTTATAATTCGAATTTTACGATATGAGAGTACCTACCTAGATAAAATTGTTTTAACCTGTGCTGTGTAACACTTGCAATTTATTAAAGACGCCCTAATATTTATAAATTCTAATTTTTATATTATACCAATGCGATTAGTACTGCGATTAGTTACTCACCCGTTAAAATTTTGTAGCACAAATTAAATAAGTTAGGTACTTAATGTACTTTGTTAGTTGAATATTTAGTTCAAATTGATTTGTATGGAATTATGGATCCGATCGGATCCCACTACACTACATATACGCTTTACAAGCAAGTACCTAGTTTTGAAGAAAAAAATAATCGATTTTGTCATTATAATGTTTCAAAGTCATAAAGGTTTTTAATGTGGTAATAAACTTGAATGTCGACCACGACCATAGATAAGATAACATAACAACTGCTTTAAAATAAAACTAATAAAACTAAAATAAAATTAATAATAAATACTTACTTACATAATAAAATAAAAATCAATAAAAAAATAGTTAAAAAAACAAAAAACTGACTTCAAAAACCTACCTCTAAAAAGCTAAAATAATATTAATAAATAATAAAATAATAAATATAAATAATATTCAAATCATAGTTATACGCATTATCATTGTAATAATTAAAACACGTCTATTGAAGTCGGGTGGGGCTGAAGTACAACTTCCTTTTATTATTCTTAAAGCCCCACCCGACTTTAATAAGACGTGTGTTTTATTATTACAATGATAAATGCGTATCTAGTAATTTGAATATTATTTCTTGCTTTTTAGAGGTAGTTTTTTTTGAAGTCGGTTTTTTGTTTTTTTATTTTTAGTGTAGGCATAGATCCTTGCTCTATGGCGTAGGTACAGATACCGGCATAAAACTTGGCAAGACAAAGATTAGACAAAAGGTGCAGCAGCTACAAACACTAAACTCGGCGCGTTTTTTGTCTCATGTATTCTGAAAACTGCATCAAAATCGTTTCAGCCAAACGCTAGGTAATCGCGAACAAACATACATACATACATACATACCGGTCAAACTGAGAACCTTATTTTTTTGAAGTCGGTTAAAAACAATAGGTAGGTAACTCGTTTTGTTATAGAATCTGAGATCACTTTTCATATAGATTTCACTCTTAATTACTTCGTCGTTGTGACATTTATCTAATTTATGAGGTAAAAAGTAATAGAGAATATTGTCTCATCTGCTGTTTTAAAAACATGTTATTGCTATATTTATCAATTGCTTGTGTATCAACTTTCCATTCTACCTACCAAATAATTAATATGATTGGCAATTGCTGGCAACCCTGTTGATGAAAGGGGGGATGCATAATGCTTGGTCTGCGACCAGCGCTGGTCTTCCGTCGGGACCGGGTTGATCACCCTGCGATTCGACAAGACTATTTAAACTATGACCAGTGTGTGTTGCCATGCCAGTAATGACTTACGGCAGTGAAACGTAGTCGCTAACTATGCGTCTCATAAGGAGGCTCAATGGTTATCCAGCAATGGAGAGAGCCATGCTCGGCGTTTCCCTGCGAGACCGAATCAGAAATGAGGAGATCCGCAGGGGAACTAAAGTAACCGACATCGCTCGAAGGATCGCTCAGCTGAAGTAGCAGTGGGCTGGACACAGCTAGAAGAACCGATGGCCGTTGGGGCGGAAATGTTCTGGAATGACGACCGCGCCGCGCACCGGACGACGCTCCGTGGTTAGGCCCCCGATAAGGTGACTAACGATCTGGTGCTTGTCGCGGTGCGCCGCTGGATGCGGGCAGCGCAGGACCGAGCGTCGTGGAGATCCTTGGGGGAGGCCTATTACCTAGCAGTGGGTGTCTTGCGGCTGATATAATGATTTTATTTTATTTTATTTTAATTATTCGGAAGACCAACAGCTAAACTTAATACAGTAGGGTCTCACTTTTAGCAATAAAACTTCATTAAACTAAACGACAGACATGAAAATATTGTTTAAGCGATAAAGAGTACCACAAAGCTTCTTCGGAGTACACTAGAAGAACACATTTTACAATTTCATCTTTATTTAAGGACTATGTTTTTTTCGATTGGCGGCGCTAGTATAGCGCAACGCTCTTAATGAAAAAATACTGAAGTAAATAATAGATTGAATCCTTTTTTAAGTAAGTACTTTAATTAAAATGTTAACTACATTGAATTAACTTCTGAATTAAATTGCATATCAGTTTTGCTCAAGTACTCATCCAAATATTCTTCAGCTTCTTTCCTCAATGCTCCAGTGAAGTAGTTTACCCAATTGCCGGATTTTCCTGAAACAGACCAAATCAGATGAGTTTTTTTATGTTGTTTTGAAGTTTATTAAAGAATTCTAAAATTTTTTGGTCTGTGCGTCAGACGCAAGCAATATTGCCTTCAAACAGTGCGCTTTCTATTTCAATACCCTGCCATTAAATTTGACGTTTTCAAAACACGTGCGCTTTTCACATAGACTTAGAAAAATGTTAGCTTTTCTTTTATGCTTTCTGCCATATTTGGGCACGTATCCAGAGGGGGGGATAGTTGGGATTTATCCCCCCCCCCGAAATCCAGAACACACAGAACGGGCTAATTCAAATTTAGCGGGCGAGTCACTCTCCGGTTAACGGGATGCAGTTGTCCCCCCCGAATTAAAAGTCTGGATACGTGTCTGGATGTACAGAATCTTCTAATGCGTGCAATTTTCACAACTAATAATAAAAAAGCATCATTATATAGCTGTGTTAACCTCTATTATTTAGTCCCTGACTCACAATAATTATTTTTTTAATAAGATGTTGGTAGTTGTATTTTAGTTTGTATTGATTGTCTTGGACGTGAGCTGCTACAGTCGACCTCAGTAAACTAGTAACTGAAAACCTACTCTGATAAAGCTATTTTTATTATGTCTACCGTACCAACCTATGTATTTATTGAATGGCATTGATCTACCCTCTTTAAGGCCTATATTTATAAATCGCTCTCACCGTTGAGAGCTATCTTGAGTTAGGAACAGCATCTCAAGTAAGATCTCAAGATAGTTCTCAACGTTGAAAGTGGTTTAGGCCTTTAGTGTTTTTAGTGTTTCTCACCCTTTCTGATGAACTGAAGTTCGTTTTGGCTGCCGTCTGCCGGGGTTGCCTTCAACGGTATACTCTTCTTCATGTTGCTGAAGCTCAGGTGCTCGGCCAGCGTTCGCTTCTGTTCGGGCGAGTAATCCCGTTGGAGGTACGCGCAGACGCGGTCTATTACGCCGAGGAGGTCCTGTCAACGTTTAAATTCTTATTAATTTCTTTTTTATGATTATTGTGTATGAAGGAAACGCAACGCTCAGGATTTTTTTGGTTCTGTCCAGCGTCGGAGCTAGAGTCATGAGCGCCCCTGACAAGATTTGAATTTTGCGCCCCAAGACCCCCTGACTAGATTTGAATTTTGTGCCCCAAGACTTATTTTTAGGATCATGAGCGCCCCTGACAAGATTTTAATTTTGCGCCGAAAATACTTATTTCTAGGAACATAGGTAAGCGCCCCTGCAAGAATTTATATTTGCGAACCCAAGACTTACAGACTTATTTTCTAGCTATGGGTCATCAAAGTGTGCTCCCCTGAGGGTTGCACCCTTGCAGCCCCCCTTGCCAGCCCCTACTTACGACGCTGGTTCTGTCTGAGTTAGTTAGAAATGTTATAGGATGCGTGTACAATGCGATTAAATTGTCAATAGACACTGATCTGCGTGTGAATAGCTCACCTGGGCTATTAAGATCTAAGATCCTAGTGAATGGTACCCATTGTAAACTCCACTTACTTCTACCATCGTTTAATATCTATGGTAATATAATCCTCAATTGATTACAGCTATAGGTAACTGAAACCTCATGAAGACTTAGTATTGGCCAAATTTGATCGTCTAATTATAAAAGGACCTACGTTGTGATTTTAAGTAGTAGTAACCCGGACTCTTTTGGTATGTCTGGCTCGAGTCTAGATGTTTCATTATCAAGTGCACATGTACTAATTCTATCCTATAACTAAAAAGCCTTATTCTGATCTTAAAATTAATAAGCATTATAATATATTAATATTTGACATAGCATAAATTATATTGATGATTTGGATAAATTAAAGATAAATAAATAAGGATGAAGATAATGGAGCCAAGGCTATAAGCCTTGGAAGGTCTCTACCACCAGCCCCCGACCTTAATTCCAAACGCACACCAGCATAACTAGATGCTTTCCCGGTAACTATGTACTGCGCAACTGTGGCGCTATTCAAAATCGACATGAAAGAGGAAGGTACACCGATTTAACCATACTGGAATAGATGTAAATGTTCCTAGTAGTATTCCATGTCATTGCGTCACCATGCAACATACACAGCCAGGAGTGGGTAAGCATTGGGATAGTTCCGTAGAATCTATACCAAGTGATTACATAAGTTGGTGATGGTACCGACCACTAGGGAGGCACAATGTGGTGTTCCCAGGTACAATTAGGTGAGCGAATCAACCTGCATGTCCATAGGTTTGTGTAGTATAAGTTCCCATAGAGGTCAGCTGGTACGGAAACCTACCGTCAACGTTTTCGGTGGATGGCACTGAGCAAATCCAGTTACTGGCGTATATTCGCGGCTCCGCATATTTCCAGACTAAGCTCTATCAGGGGATTAAAATTTGTGATTATAGTAACAGCCAACGGCTGCCATTGTATAGTTGTGTTCTGTATAAAATCCATGTATGTTACAAGACTATTGCATTGACATGGAAAAAACAGCATATCGCTGAACCAATTGGAACAGTTCAAATGACATTGAACGCATTGTTAAATCATAGTATGATTAAATCAGGTACTGATGTGGGTCAGTAGGATTATAAAATAGACAAATAATTCTGTCTTGTAATGTATAATATAAGTCTGTATAGAGTATACCAAACCAGCAACCTTTACCGGCTAAGCTCCCAACTTTAAGTTATTTCTAAAGTCTATCAAGCTTTGGTTTTAGTTCACCAAACGGTCATAAAAATAGGAACACAGGGAGGTGGATGTACTCTGCCTTGTATATCAATAGCCGAATGGAGATTTGTCCACAACCACTGAAATCACAAGGACAAAGTTTTAGTTTTGAAGTAATTGCATCAGGAAACCAATGGACATCTGATCAAGCCTCATAATTAACAGTAATCTCATCAGAATATGATATGACCGTACACACAGATTCTCCACTGGCAGGTCCGCCTAACATGGCTTAAGGTGTTCAGTCATAACATCACATTCCAACAAATCACTATTAACGATGGTGTTAGAGTTTCAAGGCACAAGGCCGAGAAAATGCCCAAGCCCTCAACATTTTTCAAACAAGCCTATTTTAGCCGCTTGATAAATGAGATTGAATGTCGTAACTAGACTTGTAATTACCTCGGGGAAAGCCCTAAAATAAAACTCTAAGGGTTTATGATCGTCTGCTGAAAACTACCAATAGACTCAACAATTATTGTTAAAATCCAGGGTCGCTCAACTTTACCTTTATACCTCATTTAAAATATCTGGAGATTAAATCCACAGACATTTCAAACTACAATTTGATTGTTTGTGTATAGGTGTATGCATATATAAGTACATACAAGCAGCTTTTATCATATAGATAATAACTATTGTTTGGATGAAGTAGTTTATATGAAGTACTTATTTCAGCTCTCATTATTCTCTGAGCTCAATTAGTAGGTATTTGACTTATTTCATCCAAGCAGTAGAAAAACACATGTAAATATTGGATTTTGTCATTTTCAATAAGGGTCCTTTTGCTCACTACTATTGCTTATTGAGGCAATTAAATAAGTGTTTAAGTGCAAGGAACACCTTCTGAAAATACACCGTCCAAATCACACATAACAAATGTATGGTTCACGCAGGTATTCATTATATAATATTATGGTCTCAATTGACCAGCGTTGTCAATTTTAATATTGTTCTGAAACCTGCATGAGTCATAAGGATTATAACTGTGAAAACAATGATATTTTGTTCGCATATTAATTAATAAACTTTATTATTAAGTTTATTAATTTTGAGCTAGATTTATTTTGGTAAAACCTTAAATCATGAAATAAATGATTGGATTAGTATAGTATTACTGATATTAGAAGTTAAAGTATGTAGGTATTTTTAGTCCTACAAATAAAGCCAGAAGTATTAGATGTGAACAAAATACCTAATTAAACGCAAAGCACATGACATCCTAACCCTAGATCTGCCAGATTCCTAAAAAACAGTACAGGCAATAAATTAATAAACTTTAGGTTCAATTTAAAGCCTAGATTTGCTAAGAAATTATGTTGTATGAGTGATAGCTGGGTCAACACAGAATACTTTTGATCCTAAATGTACCTAGGTCGTCTAATAACACTAAAACACACAAAAAACATAGTATTCCTGAAAAAAAACACTGATTAATTATCCTAACATGAACTGAAGGAGATTTTAGAAAACATGCTTACTTACCTGAAATCTATTTGTTTATTCCTCGTAAATAGATCCTCCTCACCTTAGTTTACCACAAATCACTCACTTTACACACAACACTTAAGCACATTTCACTAAAACACAAAGACACTGATTACTACATACACTCATCACTAAGACACTCCCGTCGCGGATCTTTGCTAGCTCAAGAGGCGACGACCTAGAGCTTTACGCGAGCAAAGATAACCCTAAGTCCTAACTGTGACCTACCTGTTGGAACAGTAAGCAAGTCTCCCTTCCTAGTCTAGACACGGCCACGCACAACAACACGATTTCATACAAAAAGAATCGCATCTGGACGCGCTTACGATGTCAAAAGTTCCATGAATTCAGAAGTTCTTCAGACTTCTTGGAAAATCAACAATGAAACTCTACCTTAATCCTTGCAACAATTAGCACAAGCAGGGCCCTGTGCCTGTACCAACTGCAGCAAGAACTGTCCCGAACGAGGGTTTATAAAATACAGTATTCTAGAAGACCAGATGAGACCTGCTTACCAGTTACGAACCAACATGCCTAGCTATTTATGCAAAATCTACGATGTACAGAAAACTAACACTATTTAACTTTTAATTAAAACAAAGACAATAAATTTACACTTAAAACTTTGACTGGCTTCTTGGACTTTTTCGGCAGAGTTCCGACTCCTGCTAGATATACGCAAAAACTATCCCCGAAGGTCTCAATCTTCGTCTTTTAAAGTCCCTCAAACCCCCACTTAATTCTCGAAAAACCGTTGAATCCTTATGTAAAATGCCATATATGGCCTGATACATAAGAAAATATGTCCGACTGTAACGTTTCCACAGCCAAGTGTCAAGTGGTTTTTAAAAGGTCAATAAATCATTATATGAACATAAAAACAAGAAAAGAAATGTGAATTCCTCAAGCATTTAGGTTTCAACATCGGTTAGATGACTTATTTGTAAGCTTTTCAGCTGTTTTCTATAATTAATAAATAATTAATAAATACTAAAAATTGCCAGCTTTTTCTCAATTCTCCCATTATAAATATTCAAGTTTTTTATTCGATAATAACTTTATTTGTAGATTTCTTATATTAATCACCAACCAAAGTAATTTAATTTATACTTCCTTCAATTCTAAGAATAACTTGCTAACTTTTTTAGCCTTTCAAACTTCTGGTGACATAGTAATATCCATTTATAACACTTGGAAAACCTTATTAATTAATTAAACAACATACATAATTAACTACATAACACATTTAATAGGTAAACCCTACTAATAAGATAGCAGCTTATTAATTTCAAATATTCTATAAAATTTTCAAAGTATTTTATCTCCAGACAATTTACACATTTGCATGAATTTACTTTATTTCCACGCATTATTAGCCCTTCATTACTTGTTTTGCATGTAAACAACCTATATTTTAGTTAGATTATTTAGGTTTTGTAATTTCGAACAACTTGAGTTAAAATACCGTAGTCGAAAAATCTCCCGATGATCGGGGAAAATGTGACTTGCCACACTAATTTTCCCTTAGACCTCAGATTAGCTATCAGCTTATGTACTGTGTTAAAAACAACGACAACTTCATTTTAGGACCCGATTACATTATACAAGCAACCAAGCGGCCTGTATAAATGTCAGCGTTTTTAAAACCGCCAAAGTGGATATGTTACCATACAGTTTGTAGTTCGTTGCGCTGTGTTCTTAATATCTAGAAAATGACGATTTTGATGTAAAGCCGGTCTCAGACGTACACTTATAGTGTAGCTGTTACAAAACTGTCCCTGTCTTAATGACAACGTAGTGAAAACATAATAGTTAAGAAAATCAGACGCGGATTAAATTGATAACTGTAGTAAGGTACTTTATCCCGCATACAAACATCAACAAACAGCCAAACCATGGTTGAAATACACACCCCTTGTTTACCCGGTAGGCAATCCTATTCTTATCTTATATAACTAGATAATTTCATCACATATTCGGCCTAACGAATGTTCCCCTTAACATTTGCAAATAACGAGTAGTAATATTAATCTTTGAAATGCATAAAACACGTGCATGACGTACATCAATTGGTTTGCGCACACCAATCTCACATTTGGAAGATGTTTGTAACGTGTTTGTAGCATAGTTGTGAGTTTAAATGCCGCTTAACAGTTCATACTAATATTTGAACGCATCCGTTGAGTGTTCTCTTGAACGCACCTCATAAAACGTAATCACTGAGAAAAAAAATAACTTGAAGGTAGACAATATAATGTAATAATGTTTTTAAATGTGGTCTTTTGTTAGCTTACAGCTTTCAGCTGTAGAGGGGTTTCATTTTCAGGAGTTCTAACCATCAGCCAAAGTTAAAAGGTATTTATAATAGCGCAATTTGTCATATTTTGGTATTTTTCACACATCCAAAAAGTAATGTTTTCCTAAATTTCTTGACATTATTTATATTAAATTATAATAAGAACAATCTGAATTTATCAATTTTACTTCAACCTTGTGAATCTATTATCAAACACAAAAGTTATTAGCATTCTTAAATTAGCTTAATTTTGGAATTCTATTACATCAAAGAATCTGCTTTTTTACTCCTATTTAAAATCTATATGACTTAAGAAGGTAGTTTTTATTTTAAAATGTTAGACTAATTTAGTAGCAATAATAAATGATAAATTTTCCATAAAGAACATAACAATATTGATTTTCTGATGAAAATCCAAATTTTGTCTACGACAAAATTTTATCCACTTTAATTTTCATTACTGTTAGTTAGTTATACTATAAGTACTGGTTAAGTTTATTAATTCCTTATCAACACTGGTTCTATTTAGCAGTAATATCAGAAAATACCTAGATTTATGTATATTTCTATATCTTAATGAAATATTAAGAAGATGCAAATTTCTATATTTTGACATTTGGTACTTTTCAGGTTTACCAATGTTTCATGTCTCATGATGATAATTTAACTCACTGGAAACATGATAGCACCTCCACCCGTTTGCTAACAATAAACAGAATGAAACAGGACATAGAAGACAAGTTTTTCAGAAGAAAACACATTATTAATTTGACCAGTCTGAAAACTAATGCTTCCTTTTGATTCTACCAGACAAGCTTTTATAATTTATTGTAGTAATAATAATGTATGTTTCTTTTTGTCCCTGCAGCTTGTAATGTACGAGTAAATAAACTATTTCGACTTTATTGATTCAGATAGTTTTTTTTTAATTATCTTATTTTAACAGCGCCATCTAACGAATGTTGGCCGTACTTCTTATCATATATTCTTTAAAGCAACAGACAAGCACGACTTAGCTCCTCTTTTGTCAATCGCATTAATAGTTTTTAGGTCTCACCGTAAGATGGCGTTGACTTGTTATTTGTAATATCTTCACAAAACTAACATCCTCATTTATTCATCTCCAAAGAATAAATATCCATAAAAGATTAGAATAATAAATTGCTTCAGTGAAAAAGAATTGTTAATTCTCCTTAAAAACAATTCTTAACAGCTGAAACAATTTATATGAAATCTTTACTCATTCTGTAAGACTCATAACAAGAAAAATAATAATAATAAAGATTTAAGTTAGTAAATGTTAGTAATAATGTATAAAAATACTAAAAAGTAAGAAAGAAAGAAAAAGAAAAGAGAAAAAAATACCAAGTCGTCTGAATAATAATAGGCAATTAGGTTGGTTTGGCACATCCGGCCCCTGATTAATAATGAAAAATAATTTGAGTTATAAATCATCTAAACAATACAAAACATAATAATTGCCGCAATAATAATATATAAAAAAATTTTGGAGGAAGATTGAAAAATAAAAAACTTTTTTTTTCTTTTTTTTTTTTTTTTTTTTTTTCGCAAGGTGTGAGTAGCCCCCTACCCCCTGAAATGACCTCCCTACACCCCACCGAGTATGATTGTTATTATAACGCTTGATAGTTTACCTTTTAACCAATTTAAAATGATATTAAGACAGTAGACCGATTGAGGTCGTCGATTTGAATGTAAAACGCATAATTAAGGTTATTCATCCTTTCAAGCGTTCTGACAGTCGTACTCGAGTCATTTCCCTGACCCAGCGATTCCCCAAAATCTATTATTAAATACAAATTAGTATATAGATTTGTTGAATCAACACTGTTCAAATAACAATAATTGCAGCTTTCCAAAAGCGATTCATTATAATAGTGTAGTTATGAAATACTTTACATGATAATATTTGCACTCTATTTTTAGTACAACATCAATTTACAAATGATATCGTTAAATATTCCTAAGATCATAATCGGAATAAAATCAGTCCCCCCTTTTTTTATTATAGTAAGAATTATTCAATAGCTAGTCATTAATCTTAAGATTAGTATGTTTAACTTGCTCTTACCACAATATCAGAGATAAACTCTATCAAACTCCGCAAGTCAAATTATGACATAGTAAAAGAATGATATTATTCACAATATTAGCTATGGTAATTATCCAAGTACACAAGTAACTTAAATAACGTAACGACCCTAAAATAATTGAACTCCAACATATTTGCAACATTAAAAGACACAAATAAAACGATTAAACTTAACTAAAACATTTACAACACTAAAACCCACAAATAAAATGAATGAACTTAACTAACATAATAATATTTACAACATTAAATCCCACAAATAAAATGAATGAATTTAACTAACATAATAATATTTACAAACCACAAACAAATTTAACAAACCTAATTGGCTCGATTACACGGTATGTCATTATAAAACCAGGATTCTTAGTCAAAAATGAAAATAAATGAAAATAATAAAATAAAAAGAAAAAAAACAAAACAAAACTAACTCTAAAATGTATGGTTATACCAAGTGAAACCTAACTTAACTGTACATAATATTTTAATGATTTGTTCATCATAATCAATTTTCCTTAACCTATTATAAGCAACTTGTGATTGAATGTTTACACATAATATCTATTTAAATGAATGGCATTAAAGTTGCCCCTAATCTGCTTGGTCTTAGGGTCCATTAACGTGTAAACATTTGCAAAAGGCACGGCGCTAACTACATAAGGACCTTCGTAAAGTAATTGAAATTTCTTTGTAAGTTTTTTCTGAGCCTCTGACTTGTTAACCTTACGGATCTTTACATAATCACCAATATGAAATTCGATCAACCGATGAGATCTATTGAACCTAGTTTGTCGTTTTACACTGTTATCTTTTAGATTTTGCCTAGCCTTTGCCCTGACATCATTAATGTCTTTAATTTTGTTTAGTTGTGGCAGACAATTGTCAAATGACATGCTGTTACACGAGCCATATAATATTTCGTTAGGAGTAAAACCGGTACTTTCATGGAAGGTGTTATTGTACAACTGCTCTATATTGTTTAATATCGTTGCCCACCCCTTATGATTTTTATGACAATATGTTCTAAATAGTCGTCCTAACTCTTTATTCACCCTTTCCGTGGTGTTAGGTCTAGGGTTTCTAACAGTTGTGTATATTGGTTTAATTTCGATGTCTTTTAAAGCTTGTTTCCAGCTATCAGATGAGAATTGACTGCCATTATCTGTCATGACTACCTTAGGCTTGATTATTTTAGCGAATTGTTTTAATTTAGAAATTACTGATCGTGAAGTAGCCTTTGCTAAATCATATAACTTAACAAATTTGCTAAATGAATCCTGGATTACAAGTATATAAGCAACTCCAAATCTACCTTTAGGTAAAGGCCCATACAAATCTGCCATTACAATGTCTCCTACTTGTTCTGTTACAATAGACTTACATTCGCCTACATACTTTATATTATCACTTTTAGAGACCTGGCAAATATGACAAGTTCGTAATAAGGCTTTTACTGTTTTGTTCATCCCAAGCCAATAAAATCTATCTTTGAGATATTTAAGTACTTTATACGCCCCTTGGTGACCCATTTCTTTATGGACTTGAAGTATTATTTCCTCTCTCAAGCTAGTAGGCAAATAGATTACATGTTTATCCGAATCAATCTTGAAATACACTACTCTATCCTTAATATAACATCGTTGAGCTATTTTACCTAATTTACCAACTAGATTATTATTAGTTTTATTTACAACACTCATAATTAACTGAACCTCGTTATCGTTAGCTTGAAAATTAGCTATGTTTTTCAAATCAGCTATTAGAGTTTTGTTTTTAGTGGCCTCCATATAATGAATCTCAGGACAATACACCTTATCATCCTGTATTAATGCTGAATCAGGTGGAAACCTAGACAGCACATCAACAGCGACATTGTCTTTACCCTTTATGTGTTCAATGGTATAATCAAACTGCTCAAGGAAAAGGATCCATCTTATTATTCGGCTATTGTATAATTTCCAAGTTCTAACAAACGTCAATGCTTTATGGTCAGTCCTAATTATTAATTTCGCGCCTCTCAAATACGTCTCGAACTTTCGCAAACAATAAATTATTGCCCAAAATTCTTGTTCTGTGACTGTCCATCTTAGTTCAGCGCCCCTCAAAGCTCTACTACAGTATCCTAATATTTTCATTTCACCCTTATCATCGTACTGAAATAGAACTCCAGCTAAACCTACTCCAGAACTATCAGTCTGCAGGTAATAAGGCCTAGACATATCCGGATGATGCAACATTATTGAATTCAAAAACTTGCCTTTTAGTTCCTCAAAGGCTACCTGAGCTTCTGAAGTCCAGGTCCAACCTTTACTTTTCTTTAATAATTGACATAAAGGTTGAATAGTACTATTGTAATCAGGAATGAAACGCCTATAGTAATTACATAGTCCTAAAAATGCCCTTAAATGTTTTATCTTTTTAGGAATCGGAAAATTCTTTATGGATTCTATTTTCTCTGGATCTGTTCTAATTCCTTCCGTAGAAATAATATGACCTAGCATTTTTACCTCCTTACAAATGAATTTACATTTTTCAAGATTACAGGTAAGTCCTGCTGACTTTAATTTGTTTAATATAATGTCGATATGTTCTAGATGTTCTTCTAAACTACCTTGCGTTAGAATCGCGATATCATCCAAGTACTTGACACAAAAATGGCTAACTTCAGGCCCTAATATCTGATCTATAGCCCTGCTGAAGCTTCCAACAGATGTCTTAAGTCCTTGTGGTAAAACATTGTACATGTAAGATTTTCCATTAAATGTGAACCCCGTATACTTTCTACTATCCTCTGAGATGGCAACCTGGAAGTACGCATTATTAAGGTCTATAATGCTGATGTAATTAACCCCATGAAACGAATTCAAAACGTCTATTTGCATAGGTGGAGCTTCAGCTTCAGCTACCATATATTTGTTAATTTCCCGTGCATCTAACAGAACCCTAATTGAACCGTCGGGCTTTAATGTGAATGTTAACGGACTACAATATGGAGTAGAACCTCTAGATATTATACCCATTTCTACCATTTCAGCTAGTTTTTCCTCCATTCGTTGTCTATACGCATATGGAACGGGATAAGAGCGTCTTATAACTGGACTATGATCAGTCATTTTTATTACGTGCTCATAGCTATTTGCACGTCCTAATCTCTTAGTAAAAACATCACTGTGTTTTCTTAACACTTGTCTCAATTTATTAGTCTGTGTCCCTTTAAGAGGTATCCCTGTTTTGATTTCCTGTAAATACTTTTCAAAGTCAAAATTACTATCTACCTTCGCAATTTCTGAAACTTGACCCTCAAATACATACTCGATGAAAGGAATTAACACTCTTTGGCTATTGTGACTAATTATTAACCCTACTGGAGGAGCTTGTAATCTGATATTAGTTTTATTTGCAACAAGCCAATCAAACCCTAATATCGCGGAGTGAACTAATTTTGGTACTATTAGAAATCGGATTTCTAGATCAATATTCCCTAACCTTACAGGCAATAAGACCATTTGTTGTATTTTAGCGCTCTTTTGTCCTACGGCCCCACGAATCTGAATCGGCTTAACGGGTAGCATATTTAATTTATTTCCACCCTGTGACTTGAGAGTTTCCCAAAATGACTCGGAAATACACGTGATGTCACTACCAGTATCAACAAGACATATAACACGATGATTAAATATTTCTACCTCAACTTCAGACTTGACCATTTCGAGTTTATCAACAGAAATGTTATCTTCTTCCTCAAATAGTGACGAAACTACCTCAGTTTGAACTGATGAACTATTACCTAACTCTGATTGTGCTTTAAGAGTATCTACCACCTGCAACTCAAAGTTACTTAAGTTAGTTTCTTTTATACCTGACCCTAAACCTGCCTTATTGCATTGACCTTTGATGACTATGGGTTTAAGAATCCCTTCATCACGCGTTCCTAATGTCTGTCCAGGCTTCCACCCGAGATCTAGCATAATTTTTAAAGCTACTGGAGTTAAATCGGCCCCTCCTAATGTCGATGTAACGGAGCGACTTACATCAACACCTACTCGTTTAAATTATTTGTGGGTTCATTAGAAGAATTGTTAGAATCATTAACAATATTTACAACATTAGTTTTTGCTATTCTATTTGATGTTGCTTGACGTGCCGGTCGGTCATTGAACTGCCTCTTCCGGTTGAAATTGTTTCTGTTTTCTGATTGATGTTGTTCGGCTGCCGCAGGCTTTTGTACAACGTTCGTTCGGGTATTCTTTTGTTTGAGGTCTGTTCGCTTGTTCACATTGTCTAATTTGCGTAAAAATTCTGTAGCTTGTAGTATGGTGGTGTAATTAGACGCATTCCATGCGTATTGGATATTTCTGGGGAAATGTCCGATGATGTCGCTTACTAACTGTTGTTCTTGTATAGGGTATGTCAACATCTTCGCTTGACCACATAGCGATATGAAATGGCTTAACATTGATTGTGTCCCATCCCATGTGTTTTGTACAATTTTCCTCCTCAATTCTCCTTGTTCTGCTTCTCCCCAAAAATTTTCCAAGAAGTCCCTCTTGAAGTCCTCAAACTGTGTCCATCTACTCCTATATAACCTTCCCCATTCTCGTACTTCACCGTCAAGGGATTCCAGGACCATATCAACAATATCAGTAGTTCCAGGATACTTCTTCAGATATGCTGTCAAATCTTCAATGAAGGTCACAGGGTGCTTGTATTTTGACGGATACTTGGGCTTCTCAGCAGACATTTGGGGTACTGGATAATACACCGTAGAAGGTCCAGGCTGTACTAAAGCTTGAATATTAGTGTCGCTTCCTTGTATAGATGTATCTGATGCTTCGACAGGTGTTGAGGGGGTTGAAATCTTGTTTTCTAATTCAGCTATTTTATTATTGATGGTATTTACAGCTCGCTGTACCATACGTGACATATACTGCACTGAAGTGACCCTTCTCGGCTCTGGAGGGGGGTCTGCTATGGCGGCCCCTCGAGTCACAATATTGGACCTTCTTGTAGCAGCGGCTTTAGGTTGTGCTCTTTGTTTCGGCATCTTGAAGGTTTTATTGGATCACGTTCACCTTTAGACTCACTTTTAAGTTCACTTATACACTCAAGGTTCACTTACTATTTAACCACCATAAATTAAAGTCAAAAAATTTAAGTTCACATTAACATAAAAATCCACTCATTAATAAAATTAAAAGAAAAGAAAAAATATAAAACACAAAAAAAAACACTCAATAATAAAGTCAGAAGAATAATAAAAAAATAGTAGTTCACCTTAACACTAAAAATCACTCAATAATAAGTCAAAAGAATAAAAAAATAGTAGTTCACTTTAACACTAAAAAAAAAACACTCGCTAATAAAGTCAAAGAATAAAAAAATAGTAGGTAGTTCACTTTAACACTAGAGATTGTTCGCTCGTAATTAATTATAATGCACTCTGGATAAGTTCACTTTCACTTTTCACTTTCTAAAGCACCCCGAAAATGCACTCTGGAACAAACGTGTCTACGTTAAACTGGTAATATCGCACTTATGTCCAAGATTGAAAAAAAATTTTTTCTAATTTATATTCTATTAATAATTAATGAAAAGTTAAAAGCCTAAATGAACAATGTCATATTCGAATAAGAATGTAGTTCGTTGTATTTGTCATCTTAAAGTTATTAAAACCTAATAATAATAGCAGAAACGTTTAACTAAACGCAAGCAGGAACGCTATTGAATCGAAATTGTAACCCGAAACGCAAAAGAAATAATAATAAACGCGAAAAAAAAATGCCGAGCAATACCGCGAAATCATAATCAAAATAAATCAAAACCAGAAAAAAATATATTCGTACTTATACAAATAAAATTAGTGTTACTACTGTGAATCCAAAACATACAGCATCACGTACTGGGTGGCGCTGTAACTAAACGTAGGTATTGTTTAAATATTTTATTATTATTATTATTCAAAGAGTAAAAAAAATATTTATAATATTTTAATAAGTAGGTAACTGTATTTTTTTCAAAAGGAAAAAAAGAATACAAAAGAAATTTAATGAAAGCCGAAAATGAAAATTTATCAAAGTGGTAAACATCCTACTAGCGCCATCTCTTTAACTCTCAGTGAACTATACATCTAAATTAATTTAATCACGTTTCATCTAAATACACCACGTATTTGGTTTTAATAAAATCCACTAGACTGTGTTTGTAACACTAAACTATACCGAATAGTTTTAGAATAACAGATGGTCTATAAACAACTAACGCCATCTATGTAAATTGGCGCGAACTAATTGTCTAGACTAGACTATTTAAATAGACAATACCATAAATAGTTTACCGAAATTAGTGTTAGTTTTATTCTATGTGTGTGCTAAATTGATAAAGAAGTCAAGAAAAATTTAGAGTTATTGGTCTAAAATAGTTACGTAAGTATCAAAACATTTTATCTCCTGTCTTTCATACGAGACTTACTTATTTAAACCCTTAAAAAGGAACCTCCTAGTAATTTATTCTAAAACCGCATCAACATCATTGGTTAAGCTACTCTTGACAAATCTAATAGTAATATTTCTACTACAGCGCCCCCCAGCGACCAACCATTGTAACACCCACTTACAACCCATTGCCGACAAACCGCAATCACATAAATAAAAACCCGCATCTTATTCGATCAGACAAGACTGTACATAGAATAGTTAACAACTCGCGTTTATATGTACTCGAATAATTAATCAAACAACCACACACATAAAAAAACCGCCAACTACCCGTAATATCCATTATTCCATTGTTGTTAAAATAAAAAGCTTTACCTAAGTCCTAAGTAATAACAACCTAACCCAAAATTATTTACTTAACAAATGGCGCGGCCCCACTTAAACATAACAAGAGATAATTTATCATTCCCATGGTAGGTATAAACTAGTAAGGTATACTCGTTAAATCTATTTATAATAGTAGATTTCTATCATGAGCCTTAACTGCCCTTTAGTAAAAGAAATCGTTAACCCTCAAGTGAAAATTACGCACTAGGGAATCAGCAAGTCGTCAGTTACCTAATGCATCCGTATACCTACACAATTTTTTTTTTAAATAAATAAACCAAACCGCATTTTGTACTAAGTAAAAGAAGATGATTAAAAAGGGAAAAAAAATAAAATCCATTGGTGTTAGGTAGGTATACATAAACCATTTATTATTTTAACAACTCACAATATGTTAACAATACATCAATTATAAACTCCTGGACATAGCATGTAGCTTATTGTATGGTCGGTGAACACGCAGGTACTTATGCAGGTGATTACTGATGATGACGTTTCACTACGTAGCCGTTAAAATGTTTCCACGTCACTAATGGTTACCATTCATTTCTTCCATAAGAGGTAATAGCTAGTACTCTTCCCCGGACTTCTTGTTGATAAGATGAAGAAAAAAAATAATATTTTATTGCAAACATTTTTCACTTGTTTCACTTCACAATATTCTTCAAACACCAATACTGACACTTTAAATCACTGCACTATCACTTGATAACACTTAAAACACTGTACACTTAATATCTTAATAACACTTCTAACACAAATAAGTATTTCACACAGCACTCACTTAGTGAACTTAGTTTTCACTATTAATTAAATCACAAGTCCGTCCGTAGGGCAATACAACCAATTTACACTAACACAAAAGATATTCACGTAACCATAAACTTTAGTGCAGATACCCTGGTGGTACACGAGGTGTACACAGTAGTACGTTTGTGTCACACGTATTTATGCACTAAAATCAGTACATAAGTTTGTTTGTTTGTCACTCCTTCGTAATATTCGTAACTAAATAGCGCAATTGATTCCTGTAGTGACCTACTGTATTTAGTGATTTTTATTATCATGTAAACATTTCCAAAATTTAATTATTTAATTTATTTTATATTAAAAGTTAACTTTATAGCACGAGCGAGAACGGGGCGCACGCTTGTATAGCAAAGCAACTCGCTCTTGACCGCTGTGACGGAGTGCGCCAGTCTGAGCTCGAGCGATGCACCGAAGTGCGCTCAGTGCTATTCTGTTCCCAAGGCGAGTGCACGCACTTTTTCGCTCCCGCACCTACCTAAATCTTTTACGTAAACTGATTTCTGCTAGCGACAATAATTCGTTTAAAAATTAAAATTAATTATGTTCAAGAACTAAAATAGCTAAGTTACTTTTTTATAGATTTTAGTTCGCTTTACGCAAAACAACCAGTACAGATGATAAAAATATATTTACATGTACACACAACAGCGCATCGGTTTCGTCAGCCGAATTATCGTAAATTCTTATCACCACGTCCATTAGTTAACAAGTACAGTTCGACGCACCGCTGAATGTACAACGTAAATAAAAGTAAATAGATACTAACCCCGTACTTTTTCGTATAAAATCCTTAGCTACATGTAGTTTAAAGTGATAACTATACTCGAAAAGTTGCTAAGTTAAGTTTTTATTAAATTACTCGAAAACCAAATAAACTAATCAGTTGAACTATGAAAACAGTCCGACGCGACGTGACGCGAACTGTACCTTTGCTAAGTTAAGTTTTTATTAAATTACTCGAAAACCAAATAAACTAATCAGTTGAACTATGAAAACAGTCCGACGCGACGTGACGCGAACTGTACCTATCGCGTAATGATCGCGTAGTGGATTTCTATTCATTTACCTATGTGTCGTGTGACATGTGTCACGTAATAAATGACTATTTACATGATAACCTAGACTGTTAGTAGGTCACTATTACTAGTCTACGTACCTAGTCTACTAAAACGTAATCAAAATGTTGTCCTACAAAACTATTAAAGAAATTGTCTATGGATTAAGGCCTTTTTTCAAAATTATCTAAGCCCCAAAATGCTATAGCATTTAAATCCTGCCACAATTTGCCACATAATAAAACTTTAATAAATTTTTATAAAATTTAGTATAGAAAAAAAATTTAAAGTTCGCCCTAGACCGTTTTTTGATAGCTTATCAGGTGCTACTAACCTACTACGGGGTTTCTAAAAGGGGGTCAAAATTCGACTATTTTTTCTATCAGACCCACCGTTTTCGAGATAATTGAATTTTTTGTAAAAATTTCAAACTAAATTTAGTATAATGACATTTCTAGCAAAATAACTCAAAAGTACAATACTAATAACACACTAAGAAGAATCTAATCTGTACCATCCAAACTCCGAACAGGATTCGAACCCGTGAGCTAACCACTAGGTCACCGAGTCACATTTCTCTTTTTTTTTTTCTAAAAAACTGCTAAGCTGTGACATCTTTGAACGTACTAAGAAGGAAAACTGACTCGCATCAGATCAACCCCCCCCGAACAGGAATCGAACCCGTAACTAACCACTAAGCCACCGAGTCACTATTTTTTTCTACAGTACCGTGAACTATTTCGTTAAAATAATTGACGACAGATTTACCTACTGAATGAAATGAACGCACATTAACTACTCCCTAAAATGTACAAAAGTCTGGTGACATTTTTTTTTATGATCGTGTCTGTGAATATAAGCTACTATCTTATCAGGGTATAATGAGCCTAAAATTTTGACGTGTCAACAAAAAATTTCCGTAATTTTCCATATGTAAACAGTAAATAATAAGCCGTACGATCACATCATACCTTTACCTATTTTTAAAGAATGAATAAAAAGATGTCAAAAGTTACCAACTTAACAAAAAAATATCCGAAACTTTGCGAATTTTCGTAATGAATATGTGAAAAATAATATTATGATAATAATATTCTTGTAGGCTTTATGATTTAAAATTACCAACCGCAGTAACCAAAACTTATTCTTTCGTGATAAATCAACATTACTATTACCCGTTGACTAGACTTTTATCATTTGAACCCGAATAATAATAAATTCTTACGAAATACGTTTTTAAATTCTGATATTTTGTACTATTTTTAAAACCTTCCGCTGGCAATACTTTGTCTTGACACTTCAAGATACGTATTATGATAAGGGATGTGACAGAAAAATCGATATTTACGCTATTCAATCACTATGAATGAATCGATTCTACTTTTGAATGAACTAATAATCGAACTATTTCTATTCGTGTTTCTCAACTTTAAATGTTAAAAAGTATTTACATAAAACAATAGAATACAAGAAATAAATTTATTTCGAAGATTTTTCGGCCCCAGCATACTACTATTAAATTTAACTATTTAGCTATTGTTATCGTTTAAATAAATAATTAATGAATTTATCAGTAATCTTATCGATTTTTCCGTCACTAAAAAACTGTTTAGTAATATATTAGTAAAATTCTGTTAAGTTTAGTTGGAATCGATTAACTCGATAATCGGTTCGGTGAGTTTACGATAATACGATTACGGCACTAGTCATGTCAAAGTAATAATTGTCAAACATGAAAAATAAATCAATACGACGAACACAAATTATTATAAAAAAATATGAAAAGCACAGAAAAAGTAATAGCTATACGCAATAATAAAAAGATCTGAAATAAAGCCGATACGAAGTAACATACAATGAACCCCAGGTATCACTCTTTTTGTCATTTTGTTGTTAATGGGTTGCGATTTTATGCTAACTAATGTTTGTTTTCATGCTTCTAACGCTATTGTTTTTATTTCAGTTTGCCTGTACTGTTCTTTTGGTGAAGACTATGAATGCTTGAACACTTATTACGCAATGCCGCATGGCATAACTGCACTGAAAAATAACCTAATCGCCAAGCCAAACAGAACTATTAAATGGTTTAGAGCAAGTTTTTATTTTTATTTTGCCCTCATGCTTTTATAACTTCGCTAGGCACACAGACATTTTCGCTTTGCACTCAATTAATATAAAGACTAGTTGCACTTTGAAACATCTAGCCTAACCAGACATTTTTAAAACCAAACATCCGCTGGTCACGGCAACAATTGTGAATAGCTCACCTGGGCTATTAAGATCTAAGATCCTAGTGAATGGTACCCATTGTAAACTCCACTTACTTCTACCATCGTTTAATATCTATGGTAATATAATCCTCAATTGATTACAGCTATAGGTAACTGAAACCTCATGAAGACTTAGTATTGGCCAAATTTGATCGTCTAATTATAAAAGGACCTACGTTGTGATTTTAAGTAGTAGTAACCCGGACTCTTTTGGTATGTCTGGCTCGAGTCTAGATGTTTCATTATCAAGTGCACATGTACTAATTCTATCCTATAACTAAAAAGCCTTATTCTGATCTTAAAATTAATAAGCATTATAATATATTAATATTTGACATAGCATAAATTATATTGATGATTTGGATAAATTAAAGATAAATAAATAAGGATGAAGATAATGGAGCCAAGGCTATAAGCCTTGGAAGGTCTCTACCACCAGCCCCCGACCTTAATTCCAAACGCACACCAGCATAACTAGATGCTTTCCCGGTAACTATGTACTGCGCAACTGTGGCGCTATTCAAAATCGACATGAAAGAGGAAGGTACACCGATTTAACCATACTGGAATAGATGTAAATGTTCCTAGTAGTATTCCATGTCATTGCGTCACCATGCAACATACACAGCCAGGAGTGGGTAAGCATTGGGATAGTTCCGTAGAATCTATACCAAGTGATTACATAAGTTGGTGATGGTACCGACCACTAGGGAGGCACAATGTGGTGTTCCCAGGTACAATTAGGTGAGCGAATCAACCTGCATGTCCATAGGTTTGTGTAGTATAAGTTCCCATAGAGGTCAGCTGGTACGGAAACCTACCGTCAACGTTTTCGGTGGATGGCACTGAGCAAATCCAGTTACTGGCGTATATTCGCGGCTCCGCATATTTCCAGACTAAGCTCTATCAGGGGATTAAAATTTGTGATTATAGTAACAGCCAACGGCTGCCATTGTATAGTTGTGTTCTGTATAAAATCCATGTATGTTACAAGACTATTGCATTGACATGGAAAAAACAGCATATCGCTGAACCAATTGGAACAGTTCAAATGACATTGAACGCATTGTTAAATCATAGTATGATTAAATCAGGTACTGATGTGGGTCAGTAGGATTATAAAATAGACAAATAATTCTGTCTTGTAATGTATAATATAAGTCTGTATAGAGTATACCAAACCAGCAACCTTTACCGGCTAAGCTCCCAACTTTAAGTTATTTCTAAAGTCTATCAAGCTTTGGTTTTAGTTCACCAAACGGTCATAAAAATAGGAACACAGGGAGGTGGATGTACTCTGCCTTGTATATCAATAGCCGAATGGAGATTTGTCCACAACCACTGAAATCACAAGGACAAAGTTTTAGTTTTGAAGTAATTGCATCAGGAAACCAATGGACATCTGATCAAGCCTCATAATTAACAGTAATCTCATCAGAATATGATATGACCGTACACACAGATTCTCCACTGGCAGGTCCGCCTAACATGGCTTAAGGTGTTCAGTCATAACATCACATTCCAACAAATCACTATTAACGATGGTGTTAGAGTTTCAAGGCACAAGGCCGAGAAAATGCCCAAGCCCTCAACATTTTTCAAACAAGCCTATTTTAGCCGCTTGATAAATGAGATTGAATGTCGTAACTAGACTTGTAATTACCTCGGGGAAAGCCCTAAAATAAAACTCTAAGGGTTTATGATCGTCTGCTGAAAACTACCAATAGACTCAACAATTATTGTTAAAATCCAGGGTCGCTCAACTTTACCTTTATACCTCATTTAAAATATCTGGAGATTAAATCCACAGACATTTCAAACTACAATTTGATTGTTTGTGTATAGGTGTATGCATATATAAGTACATACAAGCAGCTTTTATCATATAGATAATAACTATTGTTTGGATGAAGTAGTTTATATGAAGTACTTATTTCAGCTCTCATTATTCTCTGAGCTCAATTAGTAGGTATTTGACTTATTTCATCCAAGCAGTAGAAAAACACATGTAAATATTGGATTTTGTCATTTTCAATAAGGGTCCTTTTGCTCACTACTATTGCTTATTGAGGCAATTAAATAAGTGTTTAAGTGCAAGGAACACCTTCTGAAAATACACCGTCCAAATCACACATAACAAATGTATGGTTCACGCAGGTATTCATTATATAATATTATGGTCTCAATTGACCAGCGTTGTCAATTTTAATATTGTTCTGAAACCTGCATGAGTCATAAGGATTATAACTGTGAAAACAATGATATTTTGTTCGCATATTAATTAATAAACTTTATTATTAAGTTTATTAATTTTGAGCTAGATTTATTTTGGTAAAACCTTAAATCATGAAATAAATGATTGGATTAGTATAGTATTACTGATATTAGAAGTTAAAGTATGTAGGTATTTTTAGTCCTACAAATAAAGCCAGAAGTATTAGATGTGAACAAAATACCTAATTAAACGCAAAGCACATGACATCCTAACCCTAGATCTGCCAGATTCCTAAAAAACAGTACAGGCAATAAATTAATAAACTTTAGGTTCAATTTAAAGCCTAGATTTGCTAAGAAATTATGTTGTATGAGTGATAGCTGGGTCAACACAGAATACTTTTGATCCTAAATGTACCTAGGTCGTCTAATAACACTAAAACACACAAAAAACATAGTATTCCTGAAAAAAAACACTGATTAATTATCCTAACATGAACTGAAGGAGATTTTAGAAAACATGCTTACTTACCTGAAATCTATTTGTTTATTCCTCGTAAATAGATCCTCCTCACCTTAGTTTACCACAAATCACTCACTTTACACACAACACTTAAGCACATTTCACTAAAACACAAAGACACTGATTACTACATACACTCATCACTAAGACACTCCCGTCGCGGATCTTTGCTAGCTCAAGAGGCGACGACCTAGAGCTTTACGCGAGCAAAGATAACCCTAAGTCCTAACTGTGACCTACCTGTTGGAACAGTAAGCAAGTCTCCCTTCCTAGTCTAGACACGGCCACGCACAACAACACGATTTCATACAAAAAGAATCGCATCTGGACGCGCTTACGATGTCAAAAGTTCCATGAATTCAGAAGTTCTTCAGACTTCTTGGAAAATCAACAATGAAACTCTACCTTAATCCTTGCAACAATTAGCACAAGCAGGGCCCTGTGCCTGTACCAACTGCAGCAAGAACTGTCCCGAACGAGGGTTTATAAAATACAGTATTCTAGAAGACCAGATGAGACCTGCTTACCAGTTACGAACCAACATGCCTAGCTATTTATGCAAAATCTACGATGTACAGAAAACTAACACTATTTAACTTTTAATTAAAACAAAGACAATAAATTTACACTTAAAACTTTGACTGGCTTCTTGGACTTTTTCGGCAGAGTTCCGACTCCTGCTAGATATACGCAAAAACTATCCCCGAAGGTCTCAATCTTCGTCTTTTAAAGTCCCTCAAACCCCCACTTAATTCTCGAAAAACCGTTGAATCCTTATGTAAAATGCCATATATGGCCTGATACATAAGAAAATATGTCCGACTGTAACGTTTCCACAGCCAAGTGTCAAGTGGTTTTTAAAAGGTCAATAAATCATTATATGAACATAAAAACAAGAAAAGAAATGTGAATTCCTCAAGCATTTAGGTTTCAACATCGGTTAGATGACTTATTTGTAAGCTTTTCAGCTGTTTTCTATAATTAATAAATAATTAATAAATACTAAAAATTGCCAGCTTTTTCTCAATTCTCCCATTATAAATATTCAAGTTTTTTATTCGATAATAACTTTATTTGTAGATTTCTTATATTAATCACCAACCAAAGTAATTTAATTTATACTTCCTTCAATTCTAAGAATAACTTGCTAACTTTTTTAGCCTTTCAAACTTCTGGTGACATAGTAATATCCATTTATAACACTTGGAAAACCTTATTAATTAATTAAACAACATACATAATTAACTACATAACACATTTAATAGGTAAACCCTACTAATAAGATAGCAGCTTATTAATTTCAAATATTCTATAAAATTTTCAAAGTATTTTATCTCCAGACAATTTACACATTTGCATGAATTTACTTTATTTCCACGCATTATTAGCCCTTCATTACTTGTTTTGCATGTAAACAACCTATATTTTAGTTAGATTATTTAGGTTTTGTAATTTCGAACAACTTGAGTTAAAATACCGTAGTCGAAAAATCTCCCGATGATCGGGGAAAATGTGACTTGCCACACTAATTTTCCCTTAGACCTCAGATTAGCTATCAGCTTATGTACTGTGTTAAAAACAACGACAACTTCATTTTAGGACCCGATTACATTATACAAGCAACCAAGCGGCCTGTATAAATGTCAGCGTTTTTAAAACCGCCAAAGTGGATATGTTACCATACAGTTTGTAGTTCGTTGCGCTGTGTTCTTAATATCTAGAAAATGACGATTTTGATGTAAAGCCGGTCTCAGACGTACACTTATAGTGTAGCTGTTACAAAACTGTCCCTGTCTTAATGACAACGTAGTGAAAACATAATAGTTAAGAAAATCAGACGCGGATTAAATTGATAACTGTAGTAAGGTACTTTATCCCGCATACAAACATCAACAAACAGCCAAACCATGGTTGAAATACACACCCCTTGTTTACCCGGTAGGCAATCCTATTCTTATCTTATATAACTAGATAATTTCATCACATATTCGGCCTAACGAATGTTCCCCTTAACATTTGCAAATAACGAGTAGTAATATTAATCTTTGAAATGCATAAAACACGTGCATGACGTACATCAATTGGTTTGCGCACACCAATCTCACATTTGGAAGATGTTTGTAACGTGTTTGTAGCATAGTTGTGAGTTTAAATGCCGCTTAACAGTTCATACTAATATTTGAACGCATCCGTTGAGTGTTCTCTTGAACGCACCTCATAAAACGTAATCACTGAGAAAAAAAATAACTTGAAGGTAGACAATATAATGTAATAATGTTTTTAAATGTGGTCTTTTGTTAGCTTACAGCTTTCAGCTGTAGAGGGGTTTCATTTTCAGGAGTTCTAACCATCAGCCAAAGTTAAAAGGTATTTATAATAGCGCAATTTGTCATATTTTGGTATTTTTCACACATCCAAAAAGTAATGTTTTCCTAAATTTCTTGACATTATTTATATTAAATTATAATAAGAACAATCTGAATTTATCAATTTTACTTCAACCTTGTGAATCTATTATCAAACACAAAAGTTATTAGCATTCTTAAATTAGCTTAATTTTGGAATTCTATTACATCAAAGAATCTGCTTTTTTACTCCTATTTAAAATCTATATGACTTAAGAAGGTAGTTTTTATTTTAAAATGTTAGACTAATTTAGTAGCAATAATAAATGATAAATTTTCCATAAAGAACATAACAATATTGATTTTCTGATGAAAATCCAAATTTTGTCTACGACAAAATTTTATCCACTTTAATTTTCATTACTGTTAGTTAGTTATACTATAAGTACTGGTTAAGTTTATTAATTCCTTATCAACACTGGTTCTATTTAGCAGTAATATCAGAAAATACCTAGATTTATGTATATTTCTATATCTTAATGAAATATTAAGAAGATGCAAATTTCTATATTTTGACATTTGGTACTTTTCAGGTTTACCAATGTTTCATGTCTCATGATGATAATTTAACTCACTGGAAACATGATAGCACCTCCACCCGTTTGCTAACAATAAACAGAATGAAACAGGACATAGAAGACAAGTTTTTCAGAAGAAAACACATTATTAATTTGACCAGTCTGAAAACTAATGCTTCCTTTTGATTCTACCAGACAAGCTTTTATAATTTATTGTAGTAATAATAATGTATGTTTCTTTTTGTCCCTGCAGCTTGTAATGTACGAGTAAATAAACTATTTCGACTTTATTGATTCAGATAGTTTTTTTTTAATTATCTTATTTTAACAGCGCCATCTAACGAATGTTGGCCGTACTTCTTATCATATATTCTTTAAAGCAACAGACAAGCACGACTTAGCTCCTCTTTTGTCAATCGCATTAATAGTTTTTAGGTCTCACCGTAAGATGGCGTTGACTTGTTATTTGTAATATCTTCACAAAACTAACATCCTCATTTATTCATCTCCAAAGAATAAATATCCATAAAAGATTAGAATAATAAATTGCTTCAGTGAAAAAGAATTGTTAATTCTCCTTAAAAACAATTCTTAACAGCTGAAACAATTTATATGAAATCTTTACTCATTCTGTAAGACTCATAACAAGAAAAATAATAATAATAAAGATTTAAGTTAGTAAATGTTAGTAATAATGTATAAAAATACTAAAAAGTAAGAAAGAAAGAAAAAGAAAAGAGAAAAAAATACCAAGTCGTCTGAATAATAATAGGCAATTAGGTTGGTTTGGCACATGCGGCAACTTCAGAGCGCTTGCGGTACGAAACGACTCTCTCTCTATCTCTTTCTCTCTTTGCCATATATTTTTAAGTCAAGTTGTAGCCGATCACTGTCTTTTTTCAATTTAATTGCATTGCAAGTAGGGTTGTCCATGTCCATCAGCCATTTTTGATGTCCCCACTGCTGGGGCACAGGCCTTCCTTATGGGTGGTAAGGAGGATGGGCCATAACCCACCACGCGGGCCCAATGCGGATTGGTGAATGTTAACGACTGCAAATGCAGCCGGGACCAACGGCTTAACGTGCCTTCCGAAGCACGGAGGAGCTCGAGATAATAAATTTTTGGTCACCCATCCCATGACCGACCAATGAGAACGTTGCTTAACTTCCGCAATCGCTGGGCCAGGCGCTAAACCACTGCGCCACCGAGCTCCTCCAAGTAGGATTACCCCATCGAAATTAAAAAACCCGGATTGTTTTATTATTAAAAAGTCCGTACGATACTCACATTTTGCATGTCTTCGTAAAACAAAAACATTAAATTCGGGTGGACACGCTTCTGCCACGCATCGTGCACGTGTCCAAATATAGGTGAGTGGAGAACTGAATAAATCACAAAAAAAAGGCTTTAGTAGGTGACCAAAAATTTTTATAACTGAGGCAATGGATAATGGTGGTCAAGTGGACGTAGTATATACGGACTACCAGAAATGCTTTGACCGAATAGATCATCGTATATTACTCTCCAAACTTTATGCTGCGGGTATACATGGCAACTTGCTTCGTTGGTTTACATCCTATGTTGAGAACCGTAATCAAGCTGTTGTTCTACGGGGTTATGTGTCGCGGTGGACAGATATACCATCTGGTGTGCCCCAGGGGTCAATTTTGGGTCCCCTATTATTTATTATTTTTATAATGGATATAAGTACATGTTTTGTAAACTCTAAAATCCTATTATTCGCTGACGACATGAAGGTTCTCAAGGTGATTCGCGGGTCATTGGATGTTTGTGATTTACAACAGGATCTTCTACGATTTGAGCAATACTGCCTTCTCAACAAGTTGGATCTCAATGTGGGAAAATGTTTTTATATGACATTTACACGTAAGACGAATAAAATTGATTCCAGGTACAATCTTCTAAACCACAGTTTAACTCGGGTTGACAGCATTAGGGACTTAGGTGTGACACATGATTCTAAATTAATTTTTAACGATCACATTGACCACATTGCTAAAAGGGCTTCCAAGGCTCTAGGTTTTGTAATGAGAATGTCCAGTGACCTAAAATCTTTAAAGGTAATCAAAGTTCTATATTGTGCCTTCGTACGCAGCCATCTAGAGTACGCTTCGCAGGTGTGGAACCCGATGTATAACATATACATTACGCGCCTGGAGAAAATCCAAAAACGGTTTTTGCGATTTCTGGATTATAAGGCCGGGCAATATTCTGAGAGTTACGAGCACCGCTGTAAGCGATATCACTTTCTACCTCTTCAAATTCGCCGTGAAGTAAATGACGTTTGTTTTATATCTAAACTTGTTAATGGCGCCATTGATTGCCCGGACTTATTATCTAAGATTGGTTTTCGCACTAACACTCTTGGTCTTCGTCGGCGTCCATTGCTTCATTTACCATCAGCCCACACAAACTACCGTCATAACACCTTTATGTTGCGTGGCTGCGAAACTTATAATAGGTATAGTAGCGAACACGACTTCGACTTATTTATGACAAGCCCGGCGACTATCAGGCGAACTGTAAACTTGCATTACTTTCGGCAGCAATTCTGTGTGGGTGCTCAACCTTAATTGTGTAATAACAATAGCAACATATTACTTTTTGTTTTTATTATTTTTTCTAACGTCACTGGTTGTCTTTTTGGTTAAATTTTTTATTTTTAGTGGAAATTTGTACTTTTTTGTGCATAATGCATTTTACTTTATATATAGGATACTATTGATATGTATATGTGGAGGTTTGTAATTGGCTTCGAGTAATTAATAATGTTTTTATTTGCCTATAAAGCTGTAAACCTTCCTAAAATAAACAAAATAAAATAAAATAAAATAAAATTATGTGAAATCATAGTAAGAAACTAGGCAGGGCATCTAATTCACCTATTTTTCAGAAATGAGCTTGGGAGCTTACCGAGCAGCAAAGAAATGATACCAATTATTATCAACCTCCCTCAAATAATTCGATACCGATCGTTTTCCCTAACTTTTGAACAAAGTTAAAGAGTTTTCTGCATAGTCACAGCCTTAGTGGCATAGTTTAGGCATTTATTACAGCTTCTGATGGTAAATCTAGCCACCGACGAGACGTCAGACTTAAGTTATGGAAGTGACGGTGTTATAGTGCGTCCAAAATACTTAGTTCAAATACACAACACACACTCACTCCACTCCTCTTACTAATATTTTCTCGTAAGTAAGGTTAAAAAACATCATTCAATTTATTAAGTAATTTCCTTCAATTTAATAATTTATATTGTTATATTTTCAAAATCTCTTTTAGAACATATTTGTACTAGAACCGGAGCCTAATAAGGTTTAGCATAAAATAAAGATAATGGAAATTCACTTTTGGTTTCTGCGACTCAGGCCTATGAGCCTTGTGTAGTAATCACTGATAAAAACTTAATTTAAAACTGATTTTTGCAAATAAATTGATTTTATTTAAATAAATTGATTTTATAAAAAAATAGAGGTGTAATCGACGATAATCTGGATATAAGATTCTTCCATTTGGAAGTATTCCATTAGCTAATGGACGTTTCTTCGTTGACAAGCATTAGCTAAACTTTTGAACTCACCTAAATCTTTTTTAAATAGTTGCCAAAACTCTTCAAAAGTCACACCCTCATCAAAATACCTAAACAATTTATGCATGAAGAAGAAGGAAACAGCGACATCGAGCGGGTGGCGCGCGATATAAAACACTTTCGAAACGTCAAGCAGTTTTGGCGGGAGAAGTGACAACGGCAGATGAGTTTTGACATATCGCGGCGATGCTAGGGATGGCAGCGTTCGGAAATCTTCGACGGTAGCACTGCCATGTGGACTTTGAGATTTCTTGACCTCCGACGCCGTTGTTGGATATCTGGACAAAAGAGAACGAATAATTTATGAAGGAACACTATATTTTTTTCAATTAAAGTACTTAGGTAAGTAAGTACATTAAAAGTTACTTATTAGGCAATATTTATTTACATCTGACTACAGGGTTACACCAAGAACCTCGCAGACTAACATCATAAACAACAACATTAATTGTTCCCGGACTTTTCCGAAAAATGCCAAAAAAACTACTTCCTGTCGTGACATAGCCTGTCTGACCAGCTGACCGAGTTTTGTATGATAAGTCGATTTTTTGGCTGTTTTCGGAAAAGCCGTAGAAAAAAAATTGTTGTTTATGATTTTAGTAATCTTAGCTTGCGAAGTTGTTGATGATTTACACGTAACCAACTATACATTTAAATAGGGAATTAATTAATTGGGTGACTGGAAATAATTAAAGGCCACTGTTATTGGGACAACTTAAATACTAAACTTGGCAGCAGTTTATTTTTTGGGCGACAAAATAACTAAACGGGCGACTAGCTGTGGATTACAAAAATATGTAAAACGGGCTATAGATTATGATAATAGTCACCTTTTTTAAATAAAATATGTGCCAAAATTTAAATGTTTTGTGTGCCCTAAGGTTGTCGCCCAAATAGTATTTGGTCGCCCGTTCTGAATAACTGTTACTGAATTTGAATTTTAAAGTCACCCATTTTAATTTCTTGTAGTCGCCCTCAGTCCGTCGCCCACTTAGTATTTCAGTACGCTATATTCAGTATTTTTATACCCAAAATGGGAATTTATTGTTACCCGATTAAATACTACCCATTTAAATACCTAGGTGTTGTTTAGTCTTGATTTTAGATTAACATTCAGAAGATCAGCCACAGTGTTCGGGGTATTATTGTGGCACGCACCACCAACAACCAAACCCTTCAGACTGCGGAGAGACGCATCCGCTTGAGAACTAAGATAACAACTTGTTTAAGCAAAGCAACTGGTCTGGAAAGGGTTGGCTTTACACCAACTTTATCTAAAGCTTGGAGTTAGGTAATATTATTTGCCTAAAATCTCGCGGGTATGAGTTTAGATACTTACTCGTCCGCGTCATCAGCCATTTGTGATATCCTCAAGTCTGAAATATACAGGGAGAAAGAAACAGCCTTGACGAGTTTCTTGTCAGTTCTTCTTGTTACAAGGTCTTCTTCTTGTTACAGGCACATTCCTTATGGGTGGATAAGTTCAACAAGAAGATGGATAGGTACTTACTCAATAAAAGCGAATCTTGCAGTGAAAGGTTTTGCTTTAGCACTCTCGAAGTCGAGGTTGTTGTCCACCAGCCACACGAGCTCCTGAAGCCAGGTAGTTCCTGAAACCAAACAGCTTTAACTAACTATAACGTCCTATGCGAATAGACTCCTCCGAATTTTTCGTTCAGAATCATTGTTAATCTTTTAGAAGCTAATTAGAACTTTCATTCAGGTTTATTCAAATTCGTCTGATCTATAAAGTAACTATTTGATTGAATCAGGCGTCACTTGGCGGAAGTCCCAAACCATTTTGAAAAAAGAAATATATTATGTAGCTTACTCCGCAAACAAAATATGCTAGATGCACCGAAAAAATATGCACATGCACACTGCACACATTTAATATCATTGCATGCACACCACAAAATGATTCGGTGTTGGTTTACGCACGATCTAACTCCTGAGGATGCTCCGGGTTGGGGCGAAACACGTGTAGAGTAGCCTAATTGGTGAAGGTGCAAGGTGTGTTGCTGTCTTGCTAAATGCAGGTATTGTGCACTTATATTTTGTGGTGTGCACGTGCATATTTTTGCGGGCGGGCGGGCGGTGCATCTTGCATATTTTGTTTGCGGAAGTAGGGTCGAGTGTTCAACGTTGAAACAGTCGGACACAGTGAAACAGCGCCATATTTTCCAAATATGACTTTGCCAGGTAATGCAGTATGCCTAGTCTAGACAACCTCATACACTCCCCGCCCCTCCTCAGTTAGCGTGCGCGCCGCTTTTGAAACGACATGTCTAAGAAGCGATTTTGGATTTTTTGACAAAAAAGTAAGATTTTTTTTCAGTTTTATTTGATTTCTCAGTTAAATACTACATTGAATTCCGTTTTTCTCATTATTACGTTGCTTTGTACATGTATCATAGATTCACGTGGACTAGATTAAATAATAAATTGTTCGATTTTGGTAGGTTATTTTTTGATATTATTGTAAAATACCCCAGGTGTCCAACCATGACACAGCTCAAGGGTGGACACAATGAAACAGTGTTTCCACTACTGCTACCTAATATTTGAGATTTTCAGTCTCATTAATCTTTAAATATGTATAATTTTACTTAAGATATTAATGCCTATTATGAGTAAATGTTGATTTTAAGTCGTTATTGCCTAAAAAAGGTTTACCTACGATTTAAAAAAAATTGAGACTCGTTAATCTTTAAGTCACTAAATAATTGTACCTGAGACAAACCTAGAGGTACTTTTGAAGTCTGAATAATTGTGTAATACTGTAAAAAACCTTTATTGATTGTAATTCAACAGATTTTATCATTTACTTGTTCCACTAAATATAAAAAAGTCAAAATAATTGACAGTGTTCCATTGTTGGACACAAGGTGTTTCATTGTGAACACCTAGGTGGACACAATGAAACAATTCCCATTTTCTTTTAAAAGTCTTCTTATTGGTTATGTATCTATTTATTTATGAAACTATAAATGCCATATTATACCTAATTGAGTAGACTCCGTTCCTGTAAAAAACGTAATTCATATCTACATAAATGAGAGAAATATGAGACTCAGAACTTTTGGTGTTTCATTGTTGCACACTGCACCCTAAGCTACATATATTTCTTTTTTTTAAACTATAAAGTAACATTTAGAGGGGTATTAACTATAAAATACCTGATCTGGAGAATGATGAAATCCATATGTCGTCGGTGCGAACGTCCAAGTTGTATATTTCTTGGGCGTGGTCACCGTATCCGGCCGAGGATAGGTGCCCGAATGGACCCACTCTGATGAAAGGTCGTACGTAATCTGAAAAGTGTGGGGTTGGATTTTAATAAGGTCATCACGGTCATCAATAGGTATTATTTTTTTCCCTCGTTCCTCGTAGTTACAGCAGTCGTTACACCAGTGTAACTACGAGGAAGACATATAATTTAATTAAAAAAGTCTGGAACGGGTGGTAGGAAAATATAGACGATTCAAAAGTACTTAATTATTAAGTTTATTTGAATAAAGCTTATTTCACTTTCACTTTCACTTTCACTACCTATCTGCTATTGTGATTTTTCGCGAAGCGTATGCGTTCGAATTCGAATAAGCTGTGTTTTTTGTGTCGTGTCTATAATATAATATTTCCAGGATCACTAGGTTGTCCATATGTCTGTCAATTCTATTTTTGTCAGAAACATGTGGATGTAGGTACTTATCAAGTCGAACATTTAATTGATACTGCCAAAAACAAAACCATGTCCTAACCTCGAATCACGATATGTGGCAAAAAGTTAGTCTTAGGAAGAAATCGGAAAAGATTTCCGAAAAAATTTAGGTTGTCAAACAATTTTGATGCAACCCTCCTCAGTGTGCGTGAGTCATACAAATTTTTGTAACTTACTTTATTTCAAAGTGAAGAGTTTTAAAGCTAAAACAAGGAAAAAACCAATTACAGAACTGCACAGATAGCAAACAATTATGGTTGCATTTAGGTACCTACCTTTATAATATTTCTTGATTATTTTGTCTTCTTCTTCGGAAACATTTTCAATTTTGTAGGGCAATACTTCGTCGGCCATAACGGTTCCCTTTTCTGTAAAAGATGTAATAAAATGTTTTAATAATTAGAAATTTATTTAGGTAAGTAAGTATCCTAATTCCTACCCACTACCGATCAAATTATTTGAAGATACGATTTCCATTGATTTAAAACGCGATCACTAGAAAAAAGGTTTCAAAAAGGGTTCGGACAGGTTATAGTATTAAGTAAGTACATATTATATGTGGTACGAAAATAAGAAATGACAAAGTTATAAGTAGTTAGGTACTTATAGGTAAATTGGTAGATGCCATTTATGATCAAATATTTTTTTCACTCCTCTTGCTCAAAAAGTGCGTCATTGTAACGTACAAGAGTCAAGATAAAATAGCATAATAAGCCCTAGGGGATAAAGTTTTTTCTTTTTTAATGTTTGTCTATTACCAATAAGCAAACTAAAACGAAAAAGTCTTTATTCATAATCACGAATAAAAACTCGCTCGACTTAATACTGGGGGTCTATTACGAAAAGTTTAATACGATACACGCAGCTGCGTCCGTGCTTCGTTCTGATCAGGGGCTTTTCACTTAGTACTTGACTCACTACAAGGGAGCGCGGCCTAAGATTTTAGTTGCGGATTTATTTGATAGATGGCGCTCATTTTTCGTTTGTCAAACAGTCGAGAGATGTCGCTATCCCGTGCTGAATCGCGGTATCGTGTGTCTTTCACAGTTTTATATAGTCAAAGCTGATTAGCTATAAAGTAAATTATTTTAAATTTATTTCATGACATAGCGGTTACCTCCCAAAAAAAATTACTAGTCAAGATTTATAGAAACCTACTAGTACCTATATTATAATATCGTACACTTTTTGACACATTTCGTTAGATGGCGTTGATCATTAGGTCTGACTGATAACTCTATCTCTAGTATAATAATGTACTCTATGGTTCTGATCGATTCCTATTACAAAATACTTGCGTATGCGATATTGCAAAGTGATTGCGTAAATTTGACAGTTTCTCTCTAGTAGATCCGTCATTATTCGTTCAATAGTCTATGGACTACGATAGCTACATTGAAAATATTTGTAATAACTACAACCGACGAACTGCGGACGACTATCGTGACCAAGTTTCGTAATAGGCCCCCAGTTTCTCATTCTTATTTTTGAAAATGGAACTAAAAGCATCTCTTCGGTGAAATCATAGACTTATTTATACTCTGTGCACAGAGTGAATCGTAGAATGCATGTTTGTGTTGCTTAGCTGCTACAGCAGAAATAAAAAAGGTACCATGGCGCGAAATCTTTAGAATATTTCTATAATTACAAACTGATTGAATTGTGTGACTGTAATAGGAAAGAAATAATTTTAATCTTTTGCCGTCAAGCACAAATCATTTATTTAAATATTGTACAAAAAGTTTATGAAGTGGAGGATAGAAAAACGAGTGGATTCGTTTACGGAAGTAGGTATAAACTATTTAATATTGTATTTTATTTTCTCGCAATCGTAGTGAAAAGTATAGTGTAACACACGACGCTAAAACCCATTGTAACTCGGTTTCTATTTATTCCCTCGCTAAAGCTCGGGAATAAAACTACCTCGTATGCAATGGGTAATTTTAGCGTCTTGTATAACAATCTACTATTACTTATTTAAAAAAAATAGTTATTGCTGTAGATATAGCGGTATCGCCTAAGTAGGTTTTTCTTATGTTCTTCTGTGAGTTCCTGTGTCGGATATAAGTAGGTAGTGCCTAAGTGTTAATTTCGATCTCATTAAGGTAAATTTCGGATAAGCCGTTTCAATTACTTACGCAAAACTTTGGCAAAATCCGCTTAACAATTTGCCGAGGACAAGATCTTTCCGAGCTAAAAACTTTTTGAGTAATCTGAATTATAATTAATTATCTCTCTTAATTAAGCACTTCTCAAGTCAGTCATGCTTATGGACAACTTTAAAAACTTTTTGAGAGATTATAACTGCTTCAGTTTAAATATTAGAACACTATTAAAATTAAGATTGATACCTACTCTTTAAATCTGCCATGGTGCTATCAGAAATAAATATTTATCTATGTGATAATCGCGCCAATTAGATTACTAAAGGCGCTAGAATGCAAAGTCCGTGGTAAAACTAACTAACAACACAGAATAGATAATAGTGCTTAGTATTTTCACCGAAATTAGAAAAAATCCCTAACTTTCGAGGACACTTAGCATTAAGCTCTCATAAGCTGACGAGCGATTAATCGCTGAGCGATTTTTTGTAGCCCAGAATAGAACATAAGTAGTTCAATACGTAAACGCCCACGAGCTACAAAAAAAGTAGCTCACACATAGCTCGGCGACTAATCGCCCACGAAATGACACTGAAAAATAGTTTATAACCTAATATAGTTAACCATTGTAACTGTTGGACAGAGAAATAAAGATTATTTTATTATTATTATTATTATTACTGACAAGAGTGACAAGCGGCTTTAACCCTAAAAGACACCACAATTTTTTTTGTTGGCTGACATAATAATTTTTGTAATGGTAGAGCTTGCAATAAAAAGTAAGAGAATTATTATTACATGATAATATGCTTACCAATTTATATAGTTTTTAGTCCTGTTCCAAAAAAGGTAGGATCACACTACGAACCTAAGGTCGGTTATAGGCAATTATTGTTCTGGGATTATCATAAGTTTATAATTTACCTATATTTTTATGGAAAACTTAACGTAAACGTAACAAAAGAAACATCAAGTTAGCTAAAGAATTTGACTAGTCGCCAATAAAATCGTATTGAAAGAACTGTCATTTTGTCTAAGAACAAACATCTAGTAAATTTTATTTATTTATAAATAGTGAAAATCAAAGAAATCGCCGTTTAAATATGTTTTCCATAAAAATGCCTACCTACCTACTTCTGTTTTGCGTAAAAGAATCGCAAGATTCAGTTTTTTAAGTAAGATGATTTTGGGCAGGGAATAGGGAATAATACTGAAGAAGTAATGGCGCCACATGCGACTGTCCTAAATTCCTTAAATTTGTTGTTTCAGGTGTTAAATGTAATTTCTGACGTATTTTAGCCAATCAAAACCATTTTTGTTTACCACAGAGTACAATGGCGCCATCTGCGAAAAGTTTTGCGTATTATTTCCTATTGCGAGTTTTACACAAAAAAAGAAAAACCATAAGCATTCTATGGGTTCTTTATAAGGGTTCCGTAGCAAAATGGTGAAAGGAACCCTTATGGTGTGACTCAGTCTGTCTGTCTGTGTCTGTCATCACGAAAATACGAAAATGTGGTATCGATGCCCTGTTCACAAATATATAAGATGAAAAGCGTGAAAATGGCGGGGGTAGAAACTGTGATATCATAAAGTTTTCAGTACTTACAAAGATTTTTTTCATACCATGTGGTATATCAAATGAAAGGGCTTTGTGAGTATATTGCGAATATAAAACACACTATAACATGTCATCCAAATCTGATCATAGTAACATACACAGTAACAGTAAAACACATAAAAAATACCGTTTGTGGAACACGGATAAAAATATTATTTTTTAATATGTCATAAAATGATGTAATACAAAAACTAGCTTATCTCTGCAAAACAAACACTTCTAGCGACTCGCAATATTTTTTCCGGGTCAAAACCTTCCAGTAGGTATCGACAAATTTTTATTAATTCTTGAATTTGCACATATAAAGTAAATGCAGAATTTTTGTTCTTTACACTATTTTGACGATAAAAGGATCTGAAGACATTTGAATCGTATACATTGTTTGCTTCATTTGTGAAAAAGTATATAATTACTGACATAAATAAATCATAAACTTTATTTTATAGCGCTTAGTAATAATAAAAGTGATTGTTCTATATTATTATTAGCAGGTGCCTTTTAGGGTTAACCTACGCCAGCGACAAAAAAGCGCCGCGATTGTCGCCACGATTATCGCCGCGATATCGCCGCGATTAACGCCGCGATTATCGCAGCTACAAAAAAGCGCCCGTCAGCGGATACGCTAAAGCTGCGAAGGGATCAACGCGACCTAATCTTTTTAAATAAAATAATTAATGGCATCGTGGAATCACCTTACCTTACTAGTAAAATCTTTTATAAATGTAAAAAGATAGGTCTTAGATCTACTCAAACATTTGAACCTTCTCGTTGTCGCTCCAATTATGCCAGAAACCGCTTTATAATTGGATCATGTAGTACTTATAATAAGACTTACTAACATGTCGACATATTTGGCCTTGAACAACAATTTGTAAATAATAAATTTGTTATTTCGAAATCAATTAACTTCTTAAGTACAGTCTCTGAATACATTATAGTACAAATTTACAGTCAACAGCGCATCAGGTGATTTTCTTGATTTTGTGATGTTTGTAGCCATATTTGTCGTTAACTCTTGGTAAGGTACCTAAATGTTTATACTTGGGCTTAGTTTCTTTTCTCCCTTTTTGATTAAATTAAGTAGTTGTTACTGCACCTAGTTAAATAAACCTTAGTTTCGGTTTGAACCTACATTATTTTATTTAAGTTCACTTGATTGAAATGTTACATCCTGTCGTGGAAACTGTTTTGGCTTTTGTAATAGTCATTAATCATAGTTTTTAAGGTTATATTGTATGTAAACATATAAAGCACTATGTCTCGAAAGAGACACCGGACGAGGGGTCTCTTAGACCTCCAATTTGGGGGCCCAAAACGAATTGAATACTGTCCTATTATTATACTAGTGGCTCTATGTGTCATATCTCCGCCATTTTGAAAAATTTCGATAAAAATTGTCGTAAAAAAAATGTTATCGAACCCTGCTCACAAAGTTTCAAGAGAATCGACCGTGTGTCCTAATGCGATTAGTACACTGTGTCTGTATGTATAGTTAAATAATAACTCACCTGTAGAAGTTTTGTTGGTTAAATTGAACTGCAGTAAAACACAAATCACTTATTTAAGTATTTAGGTATTTTGTTAGTTACAATTTTAAGTTCGATTGATTTGTAAAATCTGACGACCTAAGACCTATACCTACCTATGCGCTTCACAAACAAGCAATTTTGAAGAAAAAATGAACGTTTTTGTCATTAACTACCTACCTTAACACTTAACCTGTTTAAAAGTCATAATGGTTTTTTAACGTGGCATCAAACTCGAATGTCCTGCCCGACTGACTGACCGCGACCACAAATAAATAACAATATCGCTGCCACGCCACGAACTAAAAAGACTATAACTTTTTTTTGTTATTTAAGGTGGTCAGATGAGCTCAGTAGCGCCACCAATGGAAATAAATCATTTACGTTGTATCAAGGGCTTAGAATAAAAGTTTTGGATATTTTGCGCAAATAGAAGAGTAAAGTGCAATTTTTTAAAAAAATTTCATGGCCTCAAATATAAACAATAAGTTATGAATGTCGATATTACTAAATGTGGCCACTTTTGGCACTAGTGACATGCACGACTTATTGCTTAAGTTTGAGTTCTTGAAACTATATTTAGAAAATGCATTTTAGTCTTTTATTTGCGCAAAATCATCAAAACTTTTAATCGAAACCCTTGATAAAACGTAATTGATTTATTTCCATTGGTGGCGCTACTGAGCTCATTGAACTACCATAAGCAGATACAACTTTTGATACTAATAGATTTCCTGAATATAGTCTTTTTGCTGCGGACCCCAACAAACTTTATGATTAGGGTTGTCAACTCGTTATTGCTAAATTGCTCTCTAATGTCTTTGTAACATATTGTTGCAATACAAAATTATCTAATTTGTAGGGTACCTAAAAAGTAAAAAGATAATAAAAATATTGTGGTGGCTCATCTGCTGTTTAAAAATACATGTTTTCTGTTTATAAACATGACATAATATCTAAATAAAATTTGATGTAATTAATTTTTTTTTATGTATCAATTTTCGTTTCAATTCTGTATTAGTAGGTACCAAATAATAAATGTGGACAACCCTATCAATGATAGAGGAATTTTCTTTGGACCGGTCATTCATCCGATTATTATATTTGTTTACGATAACAAACTTAGATAATTTATCAATAACATGAGAACTTGTCACATTAAAAAACAACCTTTTCGTTGCCCATAACCTTATGGTTTATCCTATAAATATATATATTTTTTTTTTTTATTGACACAAAATTTTTACAAAAACAAAACTTTTAAAAACAATTTTGATTAAACCTTAAAAACATCTGCACCCAAACCACAGAATATATAATAGTACTAACGTCCCAAACTAGGAAACCCGTATCTCAGGTGCAGTAGCCTATAGACCAGGGGCACCCATACTTTTCCAAGGAGATCGACATTTTGATCGTTTAACCCACCAAATATATTTATCACTAATAATTTAGCTATTTTTAGCGATCGACCTTAAAACCTTTTGGCGATCGACTGGTCGATTGCGATCGACCGTATGGGCACCTCTGCTATACCGCAAGTCGAAAAGAAACAATTGCTTTACTTACATCGAGTTTTTTTTAAAGTATAACATATTGTTTATTTAATTTTGATTCGGTAGATAAGTACGATTTTTTATTTTTATTAATGCAAGTTAATTAAACGAAAGTGTATTAAAGTAATTGTTTCTTTTCTTTTGACTGTAGGTACCTAATAATTACAAAAACTTAGAGTTGGGTTGAGTGACCAAACAATATGTTAAATTTCAGACTACTAAACTGTTGATGTAGTGAATTGTTGATACTTATAGTAATCTGTTGATCTTATGAACCACTGATCTCGTAATTTGTTGATGTAGTAAACTATAGAAAATTTATTGATGTAAATTTTGGCATTTTATTGGTCAGTCAACAAAAACAATAATGTACATAAGTACCTACATAGATTACAAATAGTAATACGAAATGTGATAGATTTACAAAGTAGGTATAAAGAGCCTTAACGTGTAGTTTTTAATTATGATAATGATTTTCACTTCTTTTAAAGATTTTAATTTTAATGTACATGTTGATTTTATATTTGTAGATGTTATTTGTCTGTGAATATTAAAAAAATACGTGAAAATACTAATATCACTTTTTTCTCTATCTTCATTGTGACTGAGGTGAAAAATGACCAATTCCGACATCATTATTTATCTATTAAGGTCTATCTATCTATCTAAATCTATCTATCCTCACAGTGGCGCCCTCACCTTAATTAAATTTATTGCTCGCTAAGTACATAATGTATCGAAAATTCAAACGTTGAGATGGAAGTATAAGGTTCAATAGTTTATTTACAAACTATAATCTGTGTAAAATATAGTTCGTTGTAGTAGTAGTAGGCAAAAGAGCAAAAAGTGGCCCCTTTTGGCACTTTTGCCTACTACTACTACTACAAACCATATCTTACAGAGGTTATTATTTGTTAATAAACTATGGAACCTTAGCTTTAATCTCAACGTTTTAATTTTCGATACATTATGTACTTAGCGAGCAATAAATTTAATTAAGATGAGGGCGCCACTTGAGGGTACTAATCACCTTTAGTAGGTATGTATTTATTTTAGTATCCATAATACTTTTGGCCTAAATAATTTATGTGGGTTTTAGTGTGATGTGAGTGGGTTGGGTTGTCTTATTTTTAGTGACTTCAGATGTTATTATTGGGGTGTTTTGTTATACTCGTATTATTGCGTTTTTTCCGACTTCAAAAAGAGGAGGATATGGTTCAAATAGAACAAAAATTTTAATGAATGATTCGCCATACGCCCAACTAATACCATGATTAAAAGACAATTATTTTTGTGAGATAAGATAGGTTATTTTATTAAGGATTATCCACAATAAATGTTTGATAACACTTTACCAACATCAATTTGATTTTCATAATAAATTCTCCTGATAATTGATAGTGCTAATGTACTTAAACGTGTGATTATAAATTATCAAGGATTAATGACAATAAAATTGTGAAAACTCATCCTTTATTTTTTTTTTTTTTTACACAAGTTAGTGTTTATGTGTTAGTAATGTGTTAGTGACTAACTTCAGAGCGCTTGCGGTTCAAACGACGTTTTGCCATACATTCTGCCGATTTAGATAAATGTTAATCTATAATCTACGTATAGTAGATAAATTATGATATCATAATTCATATACTTACTTGAATTAATATTCTCACCAAAACAAAGTCAGTGCAGTGCTGTTGTACTCGTGTGTTGCACGGAGATTAACAAAATCACTTTTCCTCAGGAATAACTTATTTTGATTATCCTGAAAATGCAGTTGAAAATGCAGCCCCGGAAATGAGCGTCCTCTCCGGGGATGTTATATGGATATGAAATTTCGGATCTATACCGGGTGTAACAAGACCCTCAACGAAGCCGAGGTCTACGTATTCTGCCCATCATCAGAAATGAAATGAAATGAAATAATTCTTTATTGCTTTAAATGTGGTCAGTACAAGATTATAACATTTATTGGATTTGTTTCTCACATTTAACCAAATAACATTGGTATGCAAATTAGAGATGGGTCTTGAGTCTGATAATAAATTAAAAATGTCGCGAAATAATCATAAATAAAATAAAAACCAAATTAAACCATAAAAATAAAAGGACCATTTCTGTTCAAAATTATTGCTGGGAAACGACTTTTAATTTTGGTGTTAAAAAAGCATAGCATACATTACCACGCGATGTAACGCGTACAAAAGACCGCGCCTGCGAGTGAATGCTACACAGCTGCGTGCGGCCGAGTTGAAAGGCAACGTTTATGTGCGTGCTCATGAAATACATTGAAGCCATTGTTTATTAAGAAATACATAAGATGGTATTGATAATGTTTCTGTAGACAAAAATTAGGAAATAACGATTAAAATAAGATATCATAAAAATTTTGAAAATAAAATTTTGACTTTGACCTTCAATAACTTCGTAGCTATTGGTTTTCCAGGTATAGTCTAAAAGACAAAAATGATCCTGATGATGGGCGGAATGCGTGGACTTCGGCATCGTTGAGGGTCTTGTTACACCCGTTATACGGACACGGATATACCTGCAAATAATTTTATACCGGTTTCAGATACGGTATTTCGGTTTGACCGTTAGTTTTGGTTACGGATATCAGATTTTTACGAAACCTCCTCTTCTTCAATGTATGTGTATCATAACATGTTGCATTTAAGCTCCGCTCCTATCCGAAATTATCCGAAACATTTATATTGGATTCGATTACGGATAGATTTGAGCTTCTTAACATCCCTGGTTCTTCTGCTCATTAAGGGCCCTATCCACAGAATATGTATAATAGTACTAACGTCCCTATCTACAAGGTGTTTGGTAAAAGCCTTATAAAGCCGAATATGGTAGATAGGGACCATCAAAAAAACATCTTTTACGATGGGACAAACTCTGAAATCGCGAAAAATAAAATCAGCTGTTTCATACATTTTGATATTTTCGTTATTAATTTTTGTATGAAACAGCTGATTCTTTTTTCGCGATTTCAGAGTTGGTCCCATAGTAAAAGTTATTCAGTTTGATGGTCCCTATCTACCACATTCGGCTTTATAAGGCTTTTACCAAACACCTTGTATAACTCACTAGGGGACACGATATGGTATGGTTGCGCCACCAATGGGTGTTCCGCTTGCTACAAAAAGTAAAAAAAATCTAGCAACCCCGAAGGCCAAAATAGTTTTGAAAGTCTTCTTACCATTAAAATAATAAATTGTAATAGTTATTTGTAAATTGTAAAAAAAACAGCCACTTAATTACATTTTTTTTCTTGTGTAGGACCTAAAACCCTTGCCTTGTGGGTTACGACACGACCCACAGGGTTGAAAAACACTGCTCTATTTAATGCTGTTTATCGTTTCGTCGAAATACAATTATGTGCTAAAAGTTTAATTAATTTAATGGACAACTAACTCATACCAGAAGGACACAATAGTCGGCAATAGAGAGAGCCACAGACAATAAAGCGAGAGGCAAGAAATAACTTGCTAAGTCACCATTATCATGTTAATTTTACAGGAACACTTAAATTCACTATTATGGTCGTATTGTTTGTGGGTAGGGTGTATTAGTAAATGAGGGTTTACATTTTGTATTGTCAAAAGATGCAGTCTCACCTAACATAAAGTGCCGCTGTTTGTTGGCCAAAATAAATGTTTTTTCTATCTTTGTCCACCGCCATAAGGGAAAATAAATAAACTTTGTTTTAACCCCTCAAAATCTATATCTCGAATATTTAGCATAGGGTGGGATAAAAAGACGAAAACCGCTTAAAAGAGTTTCAGAAGGAGTCCGAAATGCTTTAATTTATTTGTAGCATAGAATAACAAATACAAGTTTCAGAGTAAATCCTGAATAGAAACGTCGGAAATACAATATTGTAGGGGCGAGTTTAATTGACAGACGGACAGACAGTTTTCCAGAATTTTACTCCAACGTGCTGGCTTTGGTATTAGATGAATTTGCCAGAGGTATACAATACACCCTTTTTCATTTGAGTTTAAGATGTGGTGTTGCTTGCTTTTTTAATTTAACATCATGGGAATTTGATAGGGGACCCAATTTAGCACATTTTAACCAAATGCAAATGCTATTGCAGTCAAAGTACCTACTAACTAAGAGTCTGGCCAACGAGTCCCTCGTGTCATCGGAAATTAGCGGCCCATTTTGAAATTTTATTCACTCTAAATACTGCGAAATAGCAATTTTAGACTTTCATTATATTATTATTGTTTTAGTTTGGATTTCTGTCAAGGTGTATGTACCTACCTAAGATAAAATTGATATTTCGCAGTATTTTGATTTTAAATTTGCCGCGCGTTTGACACATTACTAATGAACTGTCTATAGGATATTACACATTTTCTTAGCTTAGTAATAATACGAATTTCAATAAATACTGCCTATCCTAGATATGTAAAGATATGATAAAAGTGGGACTTTGGACATAGGAAGTTTTAGTTTCAAAGGTGGCGACTTTGGTCTACGTACGTGATTGCAAACTGGAACAGTAAACAAAGTCTAAATATATTATTATTATTTCCGTCATTTTCTCATTGTTTACATGTTTTCATTAATAGATAGGTACGAGCTCTTGCAACTAATTATGATGGGAAAAGTTGCAGGAAAAAGAAGACTTGGTCGCCGAAGAAAGTCTTGGTTGCAAAACATTCGGGAGTGGACGGGAATAACATAACAAGTACAGTCAGCAATGAAAGTCGCTTAACGCTTTGGTTCTTTGTCATAGCAACTATTTTGACAGGTGTCTCACGGTTTGAAACATTAGTCAAAAAAGTTACTATGACAAAGTACTAAAGTGTTAAACAACTTTCGTTGCTGACTGTACCTGCCGCCGAACTCTTTCGCCTTGGAAAGATGGCTACGATTCATATAAAGATCGAAATGAAAGAATATACATTTTTGGTCACCCATCCCTTGCGAAAATTGCATAATTACCGCAATCGAATGCGCTTTCTTGGAGCGTCAAGCTTCTCTTGGAGGCGTACAGTACTACGCTGGAAGAAACTTTCATATTCGAAACTATTTGAACAACATTATCGTTTTCAATTAATTAATAAACTATTTTCTTATTTTGGAAAATTGACAATCACAAAATTAAAGAGCTAGCTAGCTAAGGTTTATTTTAGAGGGTTACTGCGCTACACTAGCGCTGCCAATGGAAAAAAGTCGTAGCGCTTAAATAAAGACGAAATTGTGAATTTATTGTGTTCTTCTAGTGTACTCCGAAAAAACTTTGTTGTACCTTTTATCAATATTGAATATTCATATTCCTAATTTACATATCGTTTAAATTAAACAATATTTTATAACCTGTCGTTTAGTTTATTGGTAAAAGTGGCCACTTTTAACAATAAAATTCCATAAAACTAAACGACAGACTAGAAAATATAGTTTAAGCGATGAAAAGTTCTACAAATCTTATTCGGAGTACACTAGAAGAACACAATTCACAATTTCGTCTTTATTTAAGCACTATGATTTTTTTTCCATCGGCGGCGCTAGTGTAGCGTTGGCTGGCACAGCATTGAAAAACTACAAAATTGGAGGTCACCTATTTTACAGGTCACAGGTATTTGAGACCTATAAAATCATGTAATAACTGTGTGAAATCGTTGCTCAATTATGTGTATTTGACGTTGTAAGGCCCCTTAAGTTTATTATAATAATTTTCCACTTGTAGTTGTACAGCTAGGGGTACCTACGCAATACAGCGAGCATGTCGGGTGATCTGTCAGACACGGGGTGACTAATGGCCGGCTGACAGCCCTTGACCCTCTGTCGCCTACTAATCTGCGCACATCAATCCTCCCCGTCTTGATACGAAGGGATGGCACCCGGTAGGGTTGCCAACGAAAAGAAAATTTAAAGCTTTCTTGCTTTAGATTTTAGGTTTTTACATTCCAGTGCTATTTATAAAAAACATCAGTTTTCGTTAGCATTTTGGACATAACACTTAAAAAATAAAATTGTATGTGTAATATATTTTTAGAAAGTTTGTACCAAAAATGAATTGCTTGTGTTTTTGTTCAAAACTTGTGGTCGATTGGAACAAGAGAACGTAATAAAAAACTATTATGTATGCCTAATATTTTGGGCTGGGACATAAATATAATTGACAACCCTATCGCGAGATCTATGTGGTGTTAGTAACATTATACTAGGTTATTTTAGAAATTGAAGGAAATTAAAGTTTTATTCATCCTAATTAACTTCATAAGTTAACAAGTTAAGAGGTGGTTACAGTTAATAACTGACACATGAAAATATAGCCTCTGATATTTGGTATTATCTTTATTTTTCGACGGTTTATTTCAGTTTTTTGCATAAAATAAAATTTTAATTAAAAAACAATAGTAAGTATTTGTACAATTTTATTTTATGCTTTAAAATGATAGGTAATACTATTTGATAAAGGTAATTTGGACTGCGTTGTCCTGTCCCGTTGATATGGCAGTAAACATTGTTACTGTTTAAAAATATATAAAAAAAACTTATTTTTCAGTATAAGTACTTAGAACCTACATTTAAATGAAATTGTCAATCAGCCATTTTTGATGTCCCCACTGCTGGGGCACAGGCCTTCCTTATGGGTGGTAAGGAGGATGGGCCATAACCCACCACGAGGGCCCAATGCGGATTGGTGGGTGTTAACGACTGCAAATGCAGCCGGGACCAACGGCTTAACGTGCCTTCCGAAGCACGGAGGAGCTCGAGATAATAAATTTTTGGTCACCCATCCCTTGACCGACCCTTGCGAACGTTGCTTAACTTCCGCAATCGCTGGGCCAGGCGCTAAACCACCGAGCTCCACACAATGAAATTGATACTTATCATGTCGAATTGGCATAATAACGATATCTATTTCATTATTTACCCAATTCATTCTATGCTGGAAATTAAGTAAAAAAAATTACAAAAAGTAATCCGACTTTTCATATAAAACTCGATCAGCTGTTCGGACGTTACTATGGAAAGTCGTGTTTTTGTCTTCTTTCGGAAAAGTCGTAGAACAAAATTATTGTTTATGATACACACAAACCTACACACACACACACACGCACACATTCACACACACCTATCATGAGACAATTATATTAATTATTTCGAAATTCTCATTATTATTAAATTTCTTTTTCAAATCCGTTAAACTGAATATTTGTTTAAAATATTTTTTTTTGTAACCATTTATATATTTTGTTTACAAAGTGTTGTTTCCGTAATTGGCTTATGTATTGTATATTTATACGTGCGTTAATGCTCTGTAAATGCTGTGGTAACAATGTTCAATAAATAAAATAAAATAAAAATGATGTTAGTAATCCACTCCTGCGAGGTTGTTGGTGTTTTGCAAATAACCCTGTATAATGTTACTAGTTGCCGTATGTCTATTATCTTTATAAATAAGAAGAGTATTTACGTGTTGTTACATGAATCGACGTAATGAACCAACTATTTTTGGTTTCCCATTTCGTTTCACCCATCGAAAAGTGATTCACTTAATTATAGCACTTCACACAAGTATAAACACTTGTTAGCGCAAGATACTATGTTGAATCATAAAATGTTTTACATCTATAATTGATGTTAAAATACTTGTGGAAATAACCGTAACTTTTTTTTTGAGAAAACAAATTGTATATTACAAGGTGTTAAGTAAAAGCCTTATAAAGCCGAATATGGTAGGTACATTTTGATATTTTCGTTATTAATTTTTGTATGAAACAGCTTATTTATTTTTCGCGATTTCAGAGTTGGTCCCATAGTAAAAGTTGTTCAGTTTGATGGTCCCTATCTACCATATTCGGCTTTATAAGGCTTTTACTAAACACCTTGTATAACGGGTGTAACAAGACCTTCAACGAAGCCGAAGTTCACGTATTCCGCCCATCATCAGGATCATTTTTGTCTTTTAGACTATACCTGGGAAACCAATAGTTACGAAGTTATTGAAGTTCAAAGTCATAATTTTTTTTTTAACATTTTTATGAAATCTTATTTTATTCGTTATTTCCTACTTTTTGACTAAAGAAACATTATCAAAGTTTTTAGTATTTCGTAACAAACAATGTCTTCAAAACGTCGTCACTCGATGTATCTCATGAGTACGCACATAAACGCTGCCTTTCAACTCGGCCGCACGCAGCTGTGTAGCATACACTCGCAGGCGCGGCCTGTTGTACGCGTCACATTGCGTGGTAATGCATGCAATGCTTTTTTAACATCAAAAATCAAAATGGTTTCCCAGTAATAATTTTGAACAGAAATGGTCCTGATGATGGGCAGAATACGTAGACCTCGGCTTCGTTGAAGGTCTTGTTACACCCTGTATGTAGTACGTATAACTTGTTCAACATTTTTTTTTTTTTTTTTCATGCTTTGTATTCTTCTGTAATGTAGTCTTAATTATAAATAAAGTGGCAATAGGGTGCGTTGATGTCGCTTCAAAGCGATCTAAACCCTGAAAAAAATATGTCTGTAATCTTTATAAAAACACCTAATGAAAAGTTTATATAATCAAAAAAATTTCTGTGAGTTTGAATGCAAAGATTTCTGAAATCTAAGGGATTCTTTTATTTGATGTAGACAGAATATACATTATCTGGGATTAAAATCATTGGAAAAGCTTCAATTTAATATTCGTTGGATTACAGTTCTACCACCTCACTGACCTGAAGGTTTTTTTTCTATTATAGAGGTCAATGTACCACCAACATTATATTAGTTATTTAATTTATTGATACGTTTTTTCTTACCTGGCTCTGTCTGGAGCTACACTGGCATAAAATGACAACAATTTACGTATATACCTATCTTAGATGTAATGAAATTAAATAATCATGATATAAATTGACTTTTGAATTGCAATTCCAGTTAATTTTTTACCCTACCGTACCCTTCCAGTTGTATTTAGAAAAAGACTTATTGTACGATTCAAACCAATCAGCTCGCGTCAGAGTGCATTTTATTTTACCTCTGCCATAAGAACATAAAGCGTCTATACATAACAGTAGATACTTAGGCCCGTATTTATAAACCGCTCTCAACGTTGAGAGCTATCTTGAGATGTTCTTCTTATAGGAACAGCATCTCATGTATGATATCAATATGTTCCTCGAGTATGACCGAGTCCAACACGCCGTTTGGTGTGCGTAAAGATTGCATTCTACTCTTGATACAACAAAAAAAAAAGGTCTCAAGTACCTATGTTATGTCAACCCAGCCACAGAATACTAGGTTAGGTAATAGTTCAAGTACCCAGCTTCTACATCAAACTTTCAATATTTCGGCGTTATCGATATGAGTCATATCGATTTATCAGCCGATCCATCGATCCCTTCGATAAGATTGTTCACTATTGAAAAGTGGCTGTTGCCGTTTGTGTGTACAGTACAGTACTGTTTTGTGTAGGTATCTAACATGGCGCCTTGGATAGAGTTACCGTATGATATAACTAAAGTGACGCCTGAGGAAGACAAAATCATTAAGAAATGTTTGACAGGTGCGTTTGTGTCAGTGTTGCGTGGAATTGCAATGTTAAACAGTGTTAAAAAAATTGTGTATAATTTAAATGGGGATTTTTTTTATTTAATTATCTGAAGAGTGGCTACATGCTTAAGAGGATTTTGTTCACTTTATAATTTTAGTGATGGGTGATTTTAAATCACAAAAAATAAAGAGTTGGGTAATAATAACACAATATATATTTTTTTGTGATGTTATAAGTTTGCATCGTGATTCAGTAAGTCATTTACTTATTTTTTTTTATTCTTCTCAAATATGAAACATTTACAATAGGTATTCTTTAAAAAAAAGCGCCAATGTTTGTGTCAAAAACCAATATAAATAAATAAGATCACATTCGATATTTATTTGTTACTGGAAGTTTTTAAACAATATAATATCGCAACGAAAGTAAATTTAGAAAATCACTTAAATAGGTACCGAACCGACCTACTCATTTAGGTGACAGGTTAACTATAATTAAGTAAGTACTTATGTAGTTTTGAATATAATTTCATTTTAATACTTTTATCGATTACTTAATAAGTATGTCTGTAAGTAAAAATATAAATAAGTTGGTAACTATTTGTTACCTATCACAGATAATAAGTATTATATTACCGAAGATTTTGTTATAATCTATGAGTTACATTATCAGCAGTAGGTATTCATAGTATGGTTGTTTCGATGGAAACTAAGTACTTTGCATACATCTCCATAATAGTAGATTGTTATACAAGACGCTAAAATTACCCATTGCATACGAGGTAGTTCTATTCCCGAGCTTTAGCAAGGGAATAAATAGAAACCGAGTTACAATGGGTTTTAGCGATACTTTTCACTACGATTGCGAGAAAATAAAATACAATATTAAATAAATAGTTTATACCTACTTCCGTAAACGAATCCACTCGTTTTTCTATCCTCCACTTCATAAACTTTTTCTACAATATTTAAATAAATGATTTGTGATTGACGGCAAAAGAATAAAATTATTTCTTTCCTATTACAGTCACACAATTAAATCTGTTTGTAATTACAGAAAAATTCTAAAGATTTCGCGCCATGGTACCTTTTTTAATTTTTGCTGTAGCAGCTAAGCAACACAAACACGCATTCTACGATTCACTCTGTGCACAGAGTATAAATAAGTCTATGATTTCACTGAAGAGATGCTTTTAGTTCCATTTTCAAAAATAAGAATGAGAAACATTATTAAGTCGAGCGAGTTTTTATTCGTGATTATGAATAAAGACTTTTTCGTTTTAGTAGGCTCATTGGTAATAGACAAACATTAAAAAAGAAAAAACTTTATCCCCTAGGGGTTATTATGCTATTTTATCTCGGCTCTTGTACGTTACAATGACGGACTTTTTGAGCAAGAGGAGTGAAAAATTATTTAAAAACCTGAAAAGCACAATTGGACTAAAAAAAATATTGTTTTCTTCTATTTCTTCTAATGCAAAACTTTTTGACAAATAAATAGGATGAGTTATCAAAAACAACAATAGGTAGGTACATCAGGGTTGTCACTTTGCCGTTTTCCACACTAAATAAAATTAAAAACTAATTTGAAAAATTTCGTACTTAGTAACAATTAGTTATTTGTAATATTGTAATACGTAAATTTTCACATTATCTTTAGAATATAATAAATGCCTTGTCACGACTCAAAAGTCGTGATGAGATAACAGTCAACACGTTTTTTACAACAAACGGTTTAAGAAAATCTCGTGGTTTTACAACTTCTACTATACCTAGCTATATCTGAATAAAATATTACTGTAGGTGCCAAGATAAGATAAAAACATCTGTATTTGGCCTTTAGCTAAATCCACACAAAGTTAAATAATAACACTTTCAGATGACAGATATTCGCTGATAAAATTGTAATACAAACAATTACTGACATGGGCATAAAAATAAATCTGTTCAGCCGTTTAGAGATCATCACAGCTCATCAAGTATTAAATTAGCTGACACACACACACATGTCAAACTTATAACACTCCTCTTTTTTCGTCAGGGGTTAAAAAGAGAGGAAATCTTCCTATTATACTAATAACTATTAAATAAGTAATGTGAAAGATGCTGATGTACCTCCACACACATTGATGGATTCTGATGCGCGGCGCGCTGAGCACGCAGCGACTAAGCTGTGTGAATGGGTGGTTTCCTGAAAAATGCCCATAATTTTCTTATTACTCTTATAAGCAACCACCCACTTTACATAAAAATAAGATAAAGCTGTTGCCAGCAGATAATAACATTAGTTGTGCATTGTAAATGGCGTACATTTATTTTTATTTGATTTAAAGACCGGACTTTTTCCAAAAATCTGGATTTTAGAATTTTGCTCCTGCCCCCCTAGCATGATCAGCCTGCCTAGCATGACCGATTTATATCGCGTGATATAGCATTTTATCGACATTGTTGTCACAAATATTTGATGATAAGCGGCTTTAAATTATCTCAAAATTCTTATTTTATTGCGCCATTTAAATAATCATATTTTTTGTTAGTCCTATTATTTATTATGTTCAACCGATGCGCCCTTCAAGTCACAGAACTGATACCGTGATGCGTGTAAGATAATCTTTTGTAATGACAATTTTTATCATTATAATGATAAAATTAAAGATAATCGGTTACCGTGTAAAATAAGTGCACTGAGTACGAATGACATAAAACCAAAACAAAATTGAAGAGGGTTGTCTTTTGCAAGAGCCCTAACAACGCGTTGGCCTTATTTTTTGATATTTTTGACAATATAAAAAATAGGGTTCAATACAAAATAATATAAAAATATCATAACCTATTATTTAGTTCCAAACAACGGGTTAAAAAATGGGTCGACACGACATCAACCAATTTTTAATGTCCCCAATGCAGGCCTTTTTAATGAAAGGGTAGATTAAGAGGATGGGATATAACCCACCACGCAGGCCCAATGCGGATTGGTGGGTGCTAACTGATACCAACCAATGGCTAAACGTGCCTTCCGAAGCACGGAGGAGCTCAAGATAACTTTTTTTGGTCACCCTCGCAGGGTCAGGCGTTAAACCATTGCGCACAGCAGCTTAAAAACTTACAGGGTGAGGGTAAAAAATATACAGGGTGTCCAAAAACTTTGCCATACGAAGGGAAAGTACCTTGAATAGAAAAGGTAGGATTTTTTTGTAAAGGAGGCTTTATTTTGATTTTAAAAATGATTAGAACTGCACTTAAAGATTTTTGAAAAATCGCTTTACCAGGAATCGAACCCACCAAAAAAGAAAATAGTAGATTGTTATACAAGACGCTAAAATGACCCATTGCATACGAGGTAGTTTTATTCCCGAGCTTTAGCGAGGGAATAAATAGAAACCGAGTTACAATGGGTTTTAACGTCGTGTGTTACATTATACTTTTCACTACAATTGCGAGAAAATACAATAAGTATTAAATAGTTTATACCTACTTCCGTAAACAAATCCACTCGTTTTTCTATCCTCCACTTCATAAACTTTTTGTACAATATTTAAATAAATGATTTGTGCTTGACGGCAAAATATTAAAATTATTTTTTTCCAATTACAGTAACACAATTCAATCAGTTTGTAATTATAGAAAAATTCTAAAGATTTCGCGCCATGGAACCTTTTTAATTTTTGCTGTAGCAGCTAAGCAACACAAATACGCATTCTACGATTCACTCGAACCTATTACGAAAATAACGTACGCAACTGCGTAACGCAGTCCCTTGGTCACGATAGTCGTCCGCAGTTCGTCGGTTGTAGTTAATACAAATATTTTCAATGTAGCTATCGTAGTCCATAGTCTATTGAACGAATAATGACGGATCCACTAGAGAGAAACTGACAAATTTACGCAATCACTTTGCGATATCGCATACGCAAGTGCTTTGTAATAGGAATCAATCAGAACGAAGCACGGTGTATCGCATTAAACTTTTCGTAATAGACCCCCAGTATTAAGTTGAGCGAGTTATCATTCGTGATTATGAACAAAACTTTTTCGTTTTAGTAGGCTCATTGGTAATAGACAAACATTAAAAAAGAAAAAAACTTTAACCCCTAGGGGTTATTATGCTATTTTATCTCGGTTCTTGTACGTTACAATGACGCACTTTTTGAGCAAGAGGAGTGAAAAATTATATTTTGTTTATTTTACGATACTAATCGAACTCCTAAGAATTATTTTTTCTTATGTGACACAGCATCATAAACATAAGGAAGACCATGTAATTTAACATTTAAATTTTAATGATTACGGATCGTAATCAATTTGTATGTATCGAATCGTAGGTATGTGAGTTTTTTTAAATCTTTGAATGCAGTTCCTTTTCTTTTTAAAACCAAAATGAAGTCTTCTTTCAGTAAAATTTTCTATCAGCTTTGGGACACCCTGTATAAGTACACGGGAATAAATCATAAAATAATACTTTATGTTCATAATATAGTTTTTTAACGATATTTTTTTTTCTAAAACTTCGATAAAATTCTTGAAACTAACCTCCAACGACAAACGTTAAATAATAAACACAAACAAAAGTAAAGTAAATCTAACCAACATGTACACACATTTATTTCTATTTGATTTGATTTTCTTTCTAAATAACACTGTCACATAAATATATTTTTATCCGAAAACATTTTATTATAAAATTATTTTTCATGGTTAGAAATATAACAATAGACGGATAATCAAACGGAAGACTGCACTTTGGCCATTGTTATCGCCATAAAAGTTATTGGTATTTGATAACTTTTATTGCATTATAAAATATATTGATACGTTTAATAGCCACAGATATGAGTTTGCTAGGCTAGAAATACATATTTTAAAATTGCTACAAAATAAGTATGCATAAATAGATTTAAATATTAGGTCCTTACCTATGAAATTCACGTTTTGTATGGAGAATTTTTAACAAATTGCATTTTCCATACTAGCATTTTCATAATTTATTTAAACAACCGTAAACGCTATTGTAAAAAATTGTTTAAAAAAAAACAAAAAACCGACTTCAAAAAACCTAAGAAAGTAAGAAATAATATTCGTAATAATAAAAATACGTCTATTGAAGTCGGGTGGGGCTGGAGTACAAATTCCTTTTTTTTTATTCTAGAAGCCCCACCCGACTTCAATAGACGTATTTTTATTATTACGAATATTATTTCTTGCTTTTAGGGGTAGGTTTTTTTTATACATGTAGAAAAATCGGCTCAGCCAAACGTAAGATAATCGCGGAGAAACATACTTAAATACGGGTCAAACTGAGAACCTCCTTTTTTAAGTCGGTTAAAAAACTACACTTAAGATATCCCTCTTCCAACAAAAAAATAATTATCTTATTCAGTTCATAAACAAAGAAGTAATACGACCAATCATCGAGGTAATTCACAAAAAAAAAACTATTTTCGTGCTTTTTTCAAAATTACTTGAAAAGTACTGAACTGATTTCCAAATTTTAAAAAATGGAACCAACTTGGGAGTGTACCTAATGTAATAACGTTTGAATCATTTCAATCGGCCCAGCCGTCTTCGAGTAATCGGTGGACATACACAAAAAAAAACACACACAAATATACAGACGAACATAGAACCTCCTCCTTTTTTGGAAGTCGGTTAACAAAACTTTTATGTAAAAATAGTGGTCATTTTCGCTTTCAAAAAAGGAGATATTTTAAAAATGCTAAGAAAATAAAATCAATAGACTTTAATTATGCTGATAGTTGACGGCTATGGTAATAATTTTATGTACTCGTAATATACAGGAACTGATAAATATTTTAAATAACGGAAGTTATGAGGTTCTCTGGTGTGTGAGAAAAAAATACCAATTTCCTGTAAGGACCTGTAAGGATATTTTAATGTAAAAAGTCTGCGGTTAATAAGTAAGTAATTGCTATTTTTAACCGACTTCAAAAAAAGGAGGAGGTTCTCAAATCGACGGTATTTTTTTTTATGTATGTTTTAACATAACTTCGTCAGTTGTAAACCAATTTATACAATTCTGTTTTCATCTCAAAGAACATAGTTCGTGTGTGGTCCCATAAAAATTACAGAGATCTGGCTAGTAGTTTCTTCAAAATCCTGAAAAATATCAATTATTTGGCATCGCACGAGTTTTTACGGAATTTCGGACATTTAACATCTTTGTTTATAAACCGATTTAGATGATTCTTTTTTTCTTCCTCCTCAAAGTCAAATAGTATATATGTAAAGTGATTTAGATTTTAGTAGGTTTATGATAATCCAAATCAAACCAAACCATGGTCTGCGATGCAACGTTCTGGACTAGACTTGGACTACGAAGACACAACGGAACTCCTCAAAAACAAACAGCGTAAATTTGGAAATTGAGTTCTGGGCATTTTACCATTGAAAATATTATACTATAAAGTTAAAAAATATTGACACGTTGCGCTTACATACCTACCACTAAAAAGTAAAAAAAAAGCTTTTTGAAAAAAAGGAAATCCTCCTTCAAAAAAACCTGAAAAAAAACTGTGGGGCTGGAGGACAACTTCATTTTTTTCTAAAAGCCCCACCCGACTTCATTAGACGTGTTTTATTAATATTGATATGTATTTCTTGCTTTTTAGAGAGTACCTATTTAATTTTGAAGCTGTTTTTTTATTAACAATTATACTTTAACGTTATTGAATATTGTGAAAAACCCTTAGGGAAGTATTTAAAAACATAAAAAAATAGATATTTTAAATGTTAGCGAAAATTTTAAAAGCTGACTCATCATAAAGCGTTATCTTTGTTATTATTCAAGCTAATCTAATTATCGTTTATAGAAATCTATCATTTTTGTTTGTCGCAACTAGGTACTTATACTTATTAGAAAAGAAATATCTAATCAAATCTACGCACGTAATAGGGATGTTGACTATTTTTTTTATTTTATGTTACATTAATTACCTCTCAAAAAAAGAAACATTGGTAAAAGAATTAATTCGCTAGCATGAAAACTGCCCGAGATATCACAGTGTGAAATGCACACAAATGGACTCGATCAAAAACGCTCCATACTAATGGCTTGCACGTTATGACGTCACGCCTTGCAAGTTTGTATGCAACGCATAGGAAATTTGTTCAGCATCTATATTAAATATTGTGTTTATCAAAATGGTTTCTTCGACAAATTTGCTATACATTTTACGGACTAATTAAAGGTATCATTTATTTTAATAAATTTTATACTTTTTAAATGGACTTGTCCACCCAACTTTGAAGGGTCACAAAACAAATAATATGCAATATATAAAACCAAGAGGTATACAAGCTACTCTAAAAGTTTAATATGTTTACGATTTTTATTAGTATTTCGTTATTTTATTCATTAGTCAACATCCCTATTGTTTGAGACACCTCGTAAATATTCGATATAGAGAAAGTAAAGGTACACAGAAGGAAAAGAGCATTTTTGGCATAAAAAGGTGCAAGGAATAAGATGTAGCATATACCGTATTGATAATAGCCCTGTTTGGCCCGAGATTGTGATACGTAATATTTTATGTGTGTATGTGATCTACTATATTCGGCTTTTATCTGTATTCTATGGCATAAGCGTCTAAATATTTTTTTGTTTTCAACAGGGTATACCAGACCGTTCGTGAAATGCGGCAAGCAAGGATACGTGATGCCGGGGTCCTTCATCAAGTACGCAGAGGCGATATACAACTTGAAGGTCCGACCTGATGACATTTGGGTCATCACTTTCCCCAGATCTGGTAAGGTTCACAAACAGAATTCAGCTGGATGTCTATATGAAATTTCGATGTAGAAAAAAACTCGAGCTTGTTATGCTATACACGCTGAAATTTTAATCATTTGGTTCCCGCCGTGGGGTGGTTCCACTCATGATTACAAGCAACATATGAGGCCGAATCTCCTCCTTGCAAAAAAAAAATCAGCTGTTCCATACAAAAGTGCAGTACCTACTCGACCTTAATGTATGGAACAGCTGTTTTTTTTTGATAAAGGCATACTTAGGTACTAGGGCACGGTAAAGGTGACTAGGGTTACTTTTTCCAATTTAAAAAGTCCAGCTTCATGCAGGCCACTTTGAAACATGACCGAAGTTTTGGTCAGAAATAGTCAATGATTTATTTTTTGTTTAATCGAAAACCAAGCCTGTTCTAGCCGAAAATAGTCAATGATTTAAAATATTAATTAATGATTTTTTTTTTAATGAAACACCAAACGTATGGTGACCTCTATTCTAGTCCAGAAACCATGAAAAAAAAAGAAAGTTAAGTTAGCCTAGAGATAGCGACATCATGAAAAAGAATCTTATGACGAATCCCTTAAGGCGAGGCCAGTTCAAGATCTGATGAAAAGTCTGATTTTTGAACTTCCAATGTGAAGAACTGATGTAAAATTTTACTTCACAAAAATTACTGTAGACTGAAAAAGAAACAAAGAAGCAAAGTAACCGAACAGAATATTGAAAAATGGCATGGTAACTCTGTAAAAAAATCCTGAATAACACCATAAAAACTTATAAAACTAAAATTCAAATCGTCAGATTTCGTAATTTTCAACGATAGTGATATGATTTTTTATGCAAAAAGGATAGCTTTTTTATCGATCTAACACAATAACCGAGTACATTTTTAATAAATGATCCAGTATTTCAGAAATCAATAAAAATGTACTAAAATTCGTCAAATTTCTGGCGAAGCGTCAATTAAAGCTATGCAATATTCAACCTTATTCTAAAGACATAGTGAAAGAGTAAATTTCGTGAACTGGCCTCGCCTTAAGGCTCACAATCTACTATCACTGTTTAACAGATGCAAAATGTTTGATATTGTCTTTCTATTTAAAATTTTAAATACCCTCGTAGACTCCCCCATACTGCTCAGCAAGGTACCCTTATGCGGCTTCCTTTACGCTCGTCACGTACCGTCTCACTTTTTGTACCTCCTAGACTGCGTAAGCAGTATACTAGAAACAGTTTTATTTATCGATCCACCAATACGTACAATACACAAGTTATGGATCTTGATTTATTTCATGTATCTATTAACACACTGAAGCGAAAATTAGCGCAATTGTAATAATGTTATGTTTTCTTTTTTTTTCTCTCTCTCTGCTAGATCACTAAGTGTTAATTTTCTTAGAAGGAAAAAGTTATTTAGTATTATGCCTGATTAGTTTGTTTGTCCGCAACTCAACCTGAATCTTTAAAATTATATAACCTTTAGATTTTTGGCACTGTTAGGTCTTTTTGTTTTAATGTTTACAATGTATATCGTATGCTTTAGATATGACTGTTTGATGCCATAATAAATAAAATAAAAAAATTGGTGTGCAAGAAGCGAAATGAACCGATTGCAGTAAAATGCGATCGAAATGCTCAATCTTATTTTATTGCTGCTGCAATTTTATTTCATTGCAAGATAGTAGAATTGGGTCCCAGTTTTGGTTCCTAAAACAATTAAGTAATTCATGCTAGTTATTAAAAAAAAGTGATATTATAGTACCTAAGCAAAGGCTTTATCTGACTCTGTCGAGTGCGTACAAGGATACGACTTATCAGGACGGTTAAGTGCTACAGTCTGCCTATTATCGTAGGAATTTTGGTAACTTTTGGTTTATTATGTGTAATAGCTGTATCTATAATATATCACTTAATGTATTCACATGAGTAATATAATAAGTATCCTATTCTTTTGTGTCCAGTCCACGGAGGTTGTTGTTATTGCTGCAAAGATTTTTCCAAAATGATGTGGAGGTGTGTGTGTGTGTGTGAGAGAGAGAGTGCGTGTGTGTGTGTGTGTGTGTGTGTGTGTGTGTGCTGTGCTCAGCCCTACTATTTACTTTTTAGCAGCCCTATTTTACTTTACTTATACCTCTTTATATTTTGGTCTAGGTACGACATGGACACAGGAATTGATTTGGCTAGCAGAAAACGATTTGGACTATGAAACAGCAAAGAGCATACCGTTGCACAAAAGATTTCCAATGTTGGAGTAAGTATTGTGTAGCGGTTCCGTCATTGCACACTAGGGCATCCAATCTCGGTATACCGAGATCTCGAGATACCGAGATCCCGCATCATTTTCCAGTCCCGCAAGGAGCGGGATTACCAGTGCGGGATCCGCGGGAATTGCGGGACTAGAAAGTAGCATAGAACCCTCATGCAAGCGCTGCCTGGCACGTGAGTACTGAATGACTGATTGGCGAACGACCGCGCGCTTGTCCCGCGCATGCGCCGCGCTGTTGATATGTTCATTCTGTTTGCTTGATTTTGGTGTGATTGAGCTTGAGTTAGTTTTTCAGTATAATTTGGACTTTCTTTTAGTTTATCGGCAAAGTTTTAACTGAAAAAACATCTGTACACAACACTTAATAGGCAGCTCATCTTACACCTGCAGGATCCCGCAAATTCCGAGATCCCGCGGGATCGTAAATCATCGGTCCCGCAAATACCGAGATCACAAATAACATGCGGGATTGGATGCCCTATTGCACACCTCATAAAGCCAACATAATCATTTACGTCGTTGGACCACTGTCTAATAACGCCTGCATAATACGGCAGTCAAGATGTTTAACTTTTCTATGTTTTGGTCTTTTCATAAGAAGAAACTAATCAATAGACGATTTTATTTGCTTTTTGTGGTGATCAGTATTTTTTTATTCGCTTGTCCATCAGACATTTTTTGATGTCCCCACTGCTGGGGCACAGGCCTTCCTTATGGGTGGTAAGGAGGATGGGCCATAACTCACCACGCGGGCCCAATGCGGATTGGTGGGTGTTAACGACTGCAAATGCAGCCGGGACCAACGGCTTAATGTGCCTTCCGAAGCACGGAGGAGCTCGAGATAATACATTTTTGGTCACCCATCCCATGACCGACCCTTTCGAACGTTGCTTAACTTCCACAATCGCTGGGCCAGGCGCTAAACCACTGCGCCACCGAGCTCCACTCGCTTAATATCAGGCAAATCACAAACACATTTGTACCTTTGGTCCCTTTTAATAAATCTGATATATTTTTTTCAGTAGGAATTTAATCAACAATTTCTATTTCCTCAGAACTACGACCCAGATCCCCGACATAGCTTTCGAGTTAATCAAGATGAACTTCATGAACCTCAGCAGCTTCCAAGGTTTAGGCAGTGCGGCGAAGGAGCCGAGTTGGGAGACCATAGAAAAGGCCCCCTCACCAAGATACATAAAGACCCACTTACCTTTATCTCTACTGCCACCAAATTTGTTGAACACAGCGAAAGTCGTCTACGTAGCGAGAGATCCTAGGGACGTGTGTGTTTCATATTACTTCCTGCATAAGATGGTGAACAAGAATTTGTACAAGATTCAATTCCTTCACTTCTGGGAGGCATTTAGAAGAGATCTTTGTAAGTTTCTTTGTCATAAACAATCATTCTGTCCTTTTCTGATAGATTATTGATAGTGCTCTCCTATCTTAAAGTACTGGTGGTACAAGAATATTTTCTTATTATTTTCCAGTACCCTGGACACCGATAGTAGCACATACAAATGAAGCGTGGACAAAGCGAAACCATCCAAACCTCCATTTTGTTTTCTACGAAGATCTGATTGAGGTGCGCTTTTCGTCTTTCATTTTAAAACAGCTGTATTGTATCTCTCTCTATTTTTGGTTTCATAATCACGAGAATTTGTCATTTAGATTTTGTTATTTTTTGAAACAGCTATTGAACTTCAAATATTTATTTGCGAAAATTATTTTATATTGTTATAAATTATCTTTTATGTTATAAATTATCTACATAAGGGAGTAAAACAATGAAAATACACAAAAAACATACCTCGCTGCTCATGCCATCATTCAAATTTTTCCCTTACATACCTATTCCAGGATCTCCCCAAACAAATTCGTCGGCTCTGCTCGTTCATCGGTCGGAAGTACTCGGATGACCAGATCAAGCATCTGGCGAAACACCTCAGCTTCGACAGTCTCCGAAAGAACAAAAAGGTCAACAATACTGTTGGGGATAATGGCGTCCAGTTCATCAGAAAAGGTCAGTTGGTAAATACTACAGAATTCAAAGGAGAGAAAGTAGGACTTTGAGTGAAGCTACGTTTTCTCGTTAAAGTAAGAGATGTTTTAGTGTGACGTAGAGATATAGAGCTATGGATAAATTCGGTGCCAGCCCCCCGAACCGAACCATGACCAAATTCGGTGCCAGCCCCCCGAACCGAACCATGACCAAATTCGGTGCCAGCCCCCCGAACCGAACCATGACCAAATTCGGTGCCAGCCCCCCGAACCGAACCATGACCAAATTCGGTGCCAGTCCCCCGAACCGAACCATGACGACGGAAACGCGATGTGATAAAGCGATTTATCCCACGACCCACGTTCTGCCGCTATTTTATTTGCCTCAACATATTAAAGTACTATTGTATAATCGCCTTTTTATTCTACTCTACCTCCTATTAGTTTTTGCCACAACGTTTAACTGTCAAAAGTCAATGGATTTTGATTGTTGAGTGTCAATAAAACGCGATATAGTTTCGGTGGTCATATATCAAGTTTCGATATCAAGTAGGGAACCCCATGTAAGAGGGTAGGTCATAGACTTAGAAAAATTTTCGCTGCGCTTAAGAAGACCAACAAAGCGTGGAAAAGAGAAGTTAACATTATACGGACACGGTCTATGAAAAAAAGAGACAAAGGATCAAGTGACAATGTGCCATCATTTTTTACAGTAAGAGCCCCTAGCGTCCCGCCTAGCAAAAGAGCAATCACAATTTCTTTAAAATATTTGGTAATCTTGATTAGAATTTTAAATAAGGGTATCGTGGAGCCACGGTGTCTTGCTCTGTTAGTGATTACGATGTGAGAAAAAGAAACAATCCAAGTAATCACACTCTTTACAGGTAAATAAGATATTGCCATGCCACACATTTCTCTAAAACCAAATTTCGATACATTTATTCGTTTATCGACGAAGAAAACAGTATGGAACATAGTTTAAAAATTTCCTTTGCCATAATAATATTTTATGTATGTAAGTTATATTTTACGTATCTCATATAAAATCAGTCACGACACGATCACTTTGATCAGACAGACATGCCTAAATATCAAGTAGTTTAAATGCAATACTAAATAATATACTAGAAAAAATACGACTCGCACCAGATCTCAATCCAATACTCAGACGGGAATCGAACCCGCGACCTTTGGATATCCGGTCCAATGCTCTGACCGCTGAGCTACCGAGTCACCGAGTGACTAGGTGTCTGAGTATTGATCTGCGAGTCGTATTTTTTCTAGTATATAATAATAATATAATATAATTTATTTATTCGTCTTTCACACAAAGGTTACATTACATCGATGTTAGATGATACAATGCAGGTATTTAATTTATATGGCTTCATATACGATGAATGCAATAATAACCCTTAGTGTAAGAGACTGGCGCCGGAGATAGGTTTATTATAAACCCGTAATACAGGTCACCAGTGCCTCCCACCTTGGATTACAATAACATAGTAAACCAATAAGTTGATGTGACGACTTAAAAATAGAAAAATAATATTAAAAAATAAAAACAATGGATATAGAAAACTAGTATTAAAACAATGAGGCAACAAAAGTAAAATGTAGTGTGTGAGTGTGAGTATGTGTATCGTATATAGTGTGTGAGTGTGAGTGCGTGCATGTTGAGTATAATATTGTAAAGTAAGTGTGTAAATATGTAAGCTAAATATGTAATTTCTCTCACTCGCTCCTATGCACAAACCGCTCGCTCCCAGTCCGAGTTTTATTATCTCACGAGTGCGGGTGAGTTTAAAAAGTTTCAACCTTTTTACCTTGTCCTGAGAGTGTTGATACTCGCGCTTAATAGAATGTTTGTTTTCGGAAATGAAGTTGCAAGCAAGCGGTTGTCATATTATGTTTGTATTTAGTTCCGTTAGTTGAAAATGATAAGAGCAAAATTACAACTGTTTAGATCTAGAGTGCCTACCTAGCTTGAAAACCAATGCACGCCCCTGCCATAAGGTAATACAATGCAACTAAATTAACAATGTAGGTACAACTGGAGTGACACTTCAGAGTGCCAGTAGTGTGGCATATTTGAAGTAGTTTTTTTATATATATATATATAAGTATGTATATTATTTTAAAGTTGCAGTGTCCATCATCAACTCAGTCGCATTGTATAAGTGAATTTGATCAGTTCTAGGTTATTGGATGAATGAAAGCTACAGTGTCATCATAGTTTAATGTGTTGAGCCATTTAGTGATAACAGATTTGGAGGACGTTTTATGTAGGGGATATATATTTAAAATTTTATTAATTTTATTATAAAGAAAGGCGCCGAGGAAGGCAAAAAATCTTTTCGAGTGGGCGGTGTTAACCGATTGGATTTCGCAAACATGGTGCTTCCTACGCTTTTCCCTGTTTAGTTCTGGGTCGTAAGGGAGTTGGGAGTGTTTTTTGAGTGTGATATTAAGAATAAAGGTTTGTCTTATGGTTAGAACATCCCACCTTCTGTATAGCTCGGATGTGGGAAAGCGATAGGGGAGTCCACCACTCACCTTTAGAATGGCTCTCTGCACCCTCTCCAATTCGATGAGGTGAGTTTTTGCCGCCCCACCCCATGAAGTGATACAATATTCCAATAGTGAGTGGCAGAATGCGAAATACACCATTCTTATTATATGTCTATTGGCGACATGTTTTAGATTTTTAAATATGTAAATAAGTTTACGCAGCCGAGTGACTAAGAGTTCAATGTGTTGTTTGAACGTCAATGTTTCATCGAGTGTGACACCTAGTATATTATTTAGTATTGTATAAAAATAGCATTGTGAATGCAAAAATCTCAAAATTAAAAATTAGTTTAAATGCTTTAATGATGATGTTTTGGTTACAGGTGAAGCTGGCAACTGGAAGGAGCACTTCGACTCCAAGATGGAGCTGGAGGCCGAGGAGTTCCTAATCAACCGCCTGCGAGGTCTCGACCTGGCGTATCCCACCTTCTCGCTAGTTGAGAATACCTATTTATAGTTTGGGCGTAAGGACGAACGACCGGATGTTATTTTGTATCAAAAATGTATAGTTTTTCTGACAGTGAGAACTGAGAATGGTATCAGTTGTGAATTTTGCTGTAGTGTGAAATAGAAGCAGATTACTGTATTAGCATATTAGCATAGTATAATTTAGGTATATTTTTTTTCAACTAGGTAACATGAAATTTACATTTCAATCAATGTCAGCTCATCAAGAACAACAATTATTTAACTTAGTCAAATCTGCTGATCTTATAATTTTGTTAATTCTTTTAATTTTGTTAATGCTTTCTTGTTTCATAAGGACATTAAACTGTTAACTTGAAGATGTTCCAAAATGTTGAATGTTCCTATAAGTAAGTATATTAATATTAGTCAGTGGTTTTTGACTAATCTAACCTTGCTTGTTACCTTGGTACCATTACCATTCATGGACAGGTTTTAAACTTAAATCAAGAATTATTATTGATTTTGTTTTCTTTTGTTTGCATTCACTTCAACTAATTTTAGGTATTTCATTATCTATGCAATATTATTGATCTGATGTTTATTATAAAAAATTAACTGAGTACATACCTCAAAAATCAGCTAAAAGTTATTATTGAAAAAACAAAACAATATATATCATAAATACAATGATCTATGGGGCTCGTAAATGGGCTACAAAAATTGCATCTTGCTGATGAAAACTATAGAAGTATTTACTGCGATACTCATGCTTAAATATAATTTGGCAATACATTGCTTAGTAATATTCCAGCAACTGCATTTATTGGAATATACTCAGCTATGTATTATACTAAAAAATGTTGAACTGGGTTGCACGACATGGTCGGCTACTTGGCGGCTACAGGATTAGTATTTTGGATCATAATTCCAACAGTATGTATAATAATTAGGTACCTCTTAGCTAAGAAAATTTGTACCTACTTTCGTTTGATTTAAATGATTATTAAGAGAGCGAGAGAGAGGAATTAGCGCCACACCTGTCCATGATCATTGTCACTGCATGTAATAAAAAAACATGTTGTTACGAAGTTTACAACAACCTTTCATAGACAACAATCAACATAAACAACAACCTTTGTTCTACGACTTTTCCGGAAAAACACAAAAAAATCGATCTTTCCATGCAAATGTGCGAACAGCTGATTGAGTTTTATACGAAAGTCGTTTATTTTGTCTTTTTCGGAAAGTCGCAGAACAAACTTATTGTTGTTTATGATGTTAGTAAGGTTGCGAGGTTGTTGGCGTTTTACAAAGAACCCTGTATATCCAATCTTTTAATTCACTGGATACTGAAATCTAAGAACAAATCTTAAACTGTGATGTAAACATAATATGCGTACTTACATAGTAATGAAAACTGTGTAGATGCGTATATTTTTAGTATCTATTTTTCTTTTACCTATTTAGTATGGATTAGATTATTATATAAATAATTTATTTTTAATGCCTTAAGGTGGGTCATCCCACCATTCACTTTATGGTATGCAATAAAATATTGAATTGAATTGAATTGAATCCCAATATTCAATTCAAATTATTGAAAGATTACACGCGTGAAGCTATCATGGAAAAAATATATAATGTACTTGAAATAATACACAATAGATTTAATTGAAAGCATTTATAAAAATGTTACCACCTTTGATGTCAAAAATATTCCGTGTGTCCCTGTCTCTGGTCTTATTTGCAAAATTTCTCGGAAACAGAACATTCGTTTAGGGTAAAACCGGGATAAATGCCGCAGTGGGATAGGTGCCCCATTTTCAAAAACTCTAACTTCCCAAACTCGCAACTAAGAATTAATAGTATAAGTAGGAGCCGCAGTCACCCCGCACCTAATTGTCCACGGGCTGTTGTACGGCGTGGACGCGTTTCGCTTATGTGTGCAACCAACTCCGCGACGAACTTCACAAAAACGTAAATTTTTGAAATGTTAGTATTTGCCGTTGTATAACTTTATAAGTAGTAATAAATTCCGTTATATTTTTTATTACGTCAATGTACTGGTTCATTAAGTGTGCACCTGGGTGTAAATAATTGCTCTTTTGTTTTTAATTTATCTAAAAACTACTTGGGCATCTATCCCTGTCACAAAGGATAGTGGCCCTGATTTTTCGAGGTATACGTGCCCCTAGGGGCATCTATCCCTTCATACACCATATATGCCCATAATAATATAGGGTGTATTTATAATATTTTTTTCTGTTTTGTTATATTTTTTATGCATTTACATATATTTATATTTGGACTCTTTACTCATTGTAGCTTCAAGGAATAGGTGCCCTTAGGAGCATCTATCCCTCCATACACCAGATATAAGCATATATGGTGTCAGTGAATATTTTTAAATTATTTTTATTGTTCTGTTCTATTTTTATGTATTTACGTTTATATTGCTGTTTTAGGAGTAGAACGACCTCATAAAATTTGGTTGGGTATTCGTTTTTACTATCCCGCACTAAGGGCATCTATTCTTCTTAGTATTTTCATGGTGGGGCAACTATCCATAGGGTTAGGCATCTATCCTCAAAAAAAGGGTTCCACGAAAAGTTAAATTCTGCAAAATCTGTAATTGATAGATCAAAAATAAATAATTATGATTCAACATAAATGATTAAGCCAACCTACTTTCAAAGAAATGATTCATATTAATGAATATTTTTTAAATTAGGAAGCCATTTCAAAAAGTAGGGCATCTATCCCGGTTTTACCCTATGTTAAAACAAACCATAAAAATAGGCGATGTTAATACCTTCAATCTTAATTGAACATTTTTTTTAACTAACTTGAAAACGAAGAAATGTAATAAAAACCTGTCAAAATTGAGAATTCGGTGCTAGTTCTCAACGCAACCGCCGCGTTGGAACGCGCACTGATTTGAACCTAAAGTGAGTAGAGTTACGTTCGATTTCACTCCATCACGGATCGACCCGCTCGGATTGACCCACCTTAAGGCCTTAAGGAATTTCAGTTCCTCACTATTTTGTAAATATCCAATGCAAAACTGGATGGTACTTATTCCAGTACAGTTGAGTACAAAGGTAACCAGCATGTACTATATCGTATGTATATTTGACACGAGTGTATATTTTTATAAAAATATGTTTGATTATGTTATTCCAGATAAATATTTTTGTATAGTAATATGTTTGTTTGTAAAGTTTGTTGGTAATAAGTTACTGTTGTAGTGAATTTATTTATTGTATGTAAAAATCAACGAACTAAGTAAAGTAAAGTAAAAATATAAACTCGAGTTTTCATTTTTCGTTTTCATAATACCTAATAGGTACAATTATTATTGAAACATTATGTAAGACTCTTTAAACCCGTATCTAAAAACCACTCTCATTGTCTATCTTGAGATCATACCTGAGATGCTGTTCCTATAAGAGAAGCATCTGTAAGGATGAAAAAATTGTCTTAGGAACCTCAATGTCAATTTTGAAGACCTATCTATAGACACCCCGCACGTATTGGTATGAAGAATTTTTTTTTTCAGTTTCAGTTCCATGTATGGGTGCCCCCCCTTAATCTTTATTTTTTTATTTTTGTGTTAAAATCGTTAAGCGGTTAACAGAATACAGTTTTGTCTCTTTCACTGGCACTGACTGTGAGTAGTATATCCGATAGTTTACGGTAACGTAAACAGTTTGCATCAACTCATGACGTCACTTTTAAGATAAATGCTTTGTACAAAAATACACGTGACTTTAAAGGGGGAGGGGGTGTTAGTCTAAACCCTAAAACCTCACTACCTATCACAAGGAGTTAAAAGTTGCTAAAACAATCAGGTGATTAAGAGACGCCCCGTTACGTGTGAGAGTTTCAGTACTTTTTAGGGTCCCGTAGCCAAAATGGCAAAAAACGGATCCCTTATAGATTCGTCATGTCTGTCTGTCTGTCCGTCCGTCCGTATGTCACAGCCATTTTATTCCGAAAGTATTAGGATTACACAGTTGAAACTTAGTAGGTAGATGTATTCTGTTAACCGCTTAACGATTTTAACACAAAAATAAAAAAATAAAGATTAAGGGGGGGCACCCATACATGGAACTGAAACTGAAAAAAAAAAATCTTCATACCAATACGTGCTCAGTGTCATGAGTTGATGCAAACTGTTTACGTTACCGTAAACTATCGGATATACTACTCACAGTGAGTGCCAGTGAAAGAGACAAAACGATAGTTTACGGTAACGTAAACAGTTTGCATCAAGTCATGGTGTGCAACTCAACACAGGCAAACAAATAAAAGGGGTATCTCACTACCCCCCCCCCCCCTAATATTTCGTGGTTTTCTCCGAACCTTTCCCCCCTTTCGAACCTTATGTGACTAATGGACGACCCCTAATTTTTTTATCTGTACGATTTTATACTCAACACAACCCTCTGAAAAAATCGATTTATTTTCCTTAAAAATATTTATTAATTGGACTAAATATTACAACACCAAACCAACACCTCTAAATATAGGAAGATTTTTCCCTTAAACATAAATAATTAATTAGAATGATTTCTTATTTTAAGACCAAAGTTAGTACCAATACAAACTTGAATCTTCCTTTGATACTTGTTAAACTCGTAACATCTCGTATCAATTTGTCAGCAATCTGGTCGCAAAGGGCAATCTTGCTGAGCCAAAAGGAGCCCTAAATTACTATGTGGTAGTACGTAGGCACAGTATATGTATTAGCAGCAAGGAAACTCAGCGCATTCGTGACACTCGTACACATGGCGTATTTGCACCCAGATTTAGTAGGACCATAGCAGGCCAACGCGCGCCGCTGCGTCGTATCATGTACTCGTATAATAAAAAAATGTCTCATTTAGACATATTTCAAAAGTCTCTTAACCAGTTTAAAAATAGCATTCATTTGGAATTAGAAATTAAATAAGAAAATATAAATTTCAATATTTTTTAATTTTATGTTTTTTCATATTTTGGGCCTGTTTCAAAAGTTACACTAAAAATATATATTTAGATTACAGTACTTAATTAACTAATTTATTTTTAAGCACTTTATCTTACCTTTAGCTTTGGAATTATGTTTTACTAACTTTCGCTCAGTAGCATGCATGTTATTTATTATTTACTTAAGTTAATATTATTTTGCGGACAATGTTGTTGGTTACATAATTAGTAAGTGCTTGTTTCTAATATCTGTCACATTGGTAAGCATAATTATGTAATTGTTTTTTGTTCCAAATAAAAAAAAAAAAAAAACTAAATACGAATGTCCGAATCAGCGCACACACAGACGCACGAGAGCTGTAAGAACAGAATACACAATAGTTTCGTAAGGGCACAATGTTCACTTGAGAGAAAGGGTCTGAGTTACCGTCAGGGGGGCCTGGTCCGGGGAAAAAGTAGGAGGGATAGGGGGGGAAGGTGCTAAAGCCGCGTTGGAGTTTTAAGGGGCAAGGTTTTTCTTGGGTGGGCACTAGTCTGTTCTGGGGTGGGCGCCCCCTTCCTCCTTCCGTATTGCTTTAGCTGAACACACTGGCTGTTTGGTTATTAACCTTATAAAACCGAATATGGTAGAAAGGGTACCATGCAATGCAACCAACCCTGGAAAATTATTAATATAATACCTACCCTGAAAACTACCACGTGGCTAAGAAATATCGTTTTTATGTGTGGAAAACTGAAATGTGACAACCCTAGACGAAAATAAACTATTGTTTTCGATAATCAGTCCTATTCACGAGCAAAAGCAAAACACAATTTGGTTCGAGGGTTGTCACTATGCAGTTTGTCATATTTTGTTTAAATAGTGGTGGTTTTCAGGGTAAATAATATTTTTTCTGGGGTGGTTGTATCTTCGATTATCTATACCTGAGGATGTAGCAAGTTATACAATAACAAAGCTGAAATGTGGCACATGCCGTTTGAAAAATCACGCGACACTAAATGTCAAATTGTATGACAATTCTTGGGGGACTTTCATAGTGGGCTGCGTTTTGAGGTGTCCTACAAATACCATTGTCACGCAATATCCACAGGTATAGATGATCGAATGCATGGTGGACCATACCATTTTCGACTTTATAAGGTTGTTATACCAAACACCCTGTATACTGTGACGTAGGCTTTACCGGTACACCCGAGTGCTTCTAATAGGCAGTGCCTTTGCTTAAGTTTTCGGATCATATTAAACTAGTTGGCAAACTGAGCCGACAAGCGCACGCTTTGAGAAGCTATATGTTACGGGTTTGACGTCGTTGCCTTAACAGTTTTGCTTCCCGGAGATTGCTTAAAGATTTATTTTATCAATCCTTTCTTTACATGGTTGAGTGTTTCAGTATAGTAGGCAGAAGCTTTTGATCTGCGGTAGTCTCGATTGTTTATGATCGTACACACAATGCATACTATTAATAAGATTTCTACTACACCTCTGAAAAAAAAGACCATGAAAATAGAATCGCATTTTTTACGAGTATAATAATTATTTTACTTTTATAGTGGGGGTTACTCCCGAATGGTATCGAGTAAACGTCAAAACAGTACAATGTAAACCATGGCAACCGTTTTCAATGTACTAAAATAACAGATGAGTTTTTGGCGCCATTTTGTCCAGTTCAGTTTGGTGGTTATTTAAATTATTTGCAAATTGTTTCATAGTGGATATTATTGTGTCTTAAAATCGGTGCAGTTTTGTGGTACAAGTGTCTACGCAACTGAACAATATCTGGGATAATTGAAATAGGCACGATCTTGGTTGTGTGAAGCTGAGACTTTTATTGTAGTGGTGGCTACCTCGGCAGAACTAACCGAGTAATCTGTCTTGATATACTTTGTGCTAAATGCTCCAAGCAGCAATGGAATGCGATGCACCCGCATTCTAATGAAAATTGAAACAATATCTACCACTGAACTATTTAACACTTGACACTGGCAAAAATTACTTCCAAGAGGAAAGTAGATTGCCAAAACAAAATAAGAAGAAGAATAACAGATTTTTGACGTTTATTCGATCCTGATGTGAACTCGATCTCGTTAATTTCCGTCGAGAGTAGGAGGTAGGAGGGCAGTTAACGACACAACCAAAGTATCCCCTTCGTAGCATAAAGTACAATACGCAAAATGTGCACCTGTCTTACTCAGCTCTGGTGTGTGCTTACTTAAAAAGATTTTCGCAATTGTGTCAAAGTAGTAAATGTCTTTATCCATTTGGATTTGAGTAAAAAACAAAAGAAGTTTAAATTGTTTCAAAGTGCCTGCATAAAATTAGCGGATAGCGTTCGCAAATCTGCTGTTACTTCTTTCAAAAGGTGAAGAAAAGCTTTCTGAATAAAGGAAACCGTCAGAATGGCACATCTGGACTTCTCAGTTAATTCCCCAAGTGCCAAGTTAGGAGGACGGATCCTGTCTGTAAAGTCGACTTAATCACTCTTCGACCAGGATTTTTAATTGACTTCTTAAACATTCGAGTGACTTATTCGAGAACTATATTGTCTTGAACAAATGCTAATTTGAATGAACCTGATTAATGTATCCTTCAATGGAATTGGGGCTGAGTAATTGAAGGGTAGGGTTAGGGTTGATAACGAGCAAGGAATGCCGATGTTAATAGGTTCCATAGATTAAGTAACCCTATCGGGTCTATCGACCTTCCATCGCAACTATAATTACTAGCTTCTGCCTGCTACTTCATCCGCGAAATCCATTTCCATTTGAAATTAAAAAAAGGCTTTTCTGAGCGGATACCTACGTTATAACTAGGTACTATATACCTATTTATGTTTTCTGTTAGCCTTTCAGCCTAATTCATTCAGTGGTTTGAGGTGTGTGACGGACGATGAATCAGTCAGTCAGGACATATTGTTTTATATCATAAGATTTTTTATGCACAACGAGATAGTGCTTGGCCTTCACCTCACCTGATGTTAAGTGACGATAAGGCCGAAGGTGGAAGCGCACTACACCCGGAATCCTCACCACTGAGGAACTGGCTATCTTACATCTAACTGCCGAAACATAATAATTTTTAAATTGTTGTTATGGCATCAAGCCTAGGTTAGGTAAGAAGGTGGGCTAGCCAGGCGGACTTGAAATAACCCTACCACCAATCAAAATAGACAGAGATAGATGAAATATCTCTATTACTAACGTAGGTACGCTTATATTTTCCACCCTTAGGTACAAACGAAAATACTAACTTTCTATATGGTCTGGTAGTTATTTTATTTGTGAGAGTTTGATGAAGCAATAGTAAAAGCAAAAATTGTGAACGTATATTATTATTTGCGAGTGATTCAATAATAAAACCTTACTTACTTGATAAAGGGTGATTCAAAACCGGTTTGTATCTGTTAAATTGCCAATTAAACAGCTTCCAATCTTTATACTTAAGACTTACAAAAGCTTTTTGTGTCGAGTAAACTCGAGGATATGAAATCGACTCAATTGAGTCTGTCGTAGAATTGTTGTCTATCTGTCGATTCGGAAATTAATTGAAGAATTAAAGATAACTAATATAGTAATTATATTATCTAAAATAATTATAACGATTAGTCGTTGTAGGAATGTTGGCGCATTTTTAGTCGTCCAAGATTTTTAGCCCTTGTTGGTCACGTCACGTGTCGACGTAGTCATAAACGTCTTCAATATTCTCAAGATAGATCAACTAATTTAGCCTTTTATTCAGCTAATTTGATGTTCCCGATAAAATGCACAAGCGGTCATTCGCCTAGTGACCGCGAGGAAAATATTTGCTTGTGATAGGTATATATTGACCCAACGTCAGTATGAGGAAGTAAAAGAGGAGGATAAACAATGCAATTAAATGACAATAATCACTCGAGAATGTATGGCGCACGGATTGCAACAGATTAAAATATTTCTGAGACTCCGATATTTCGGCGCAGTTGAATGCGCCATGATAAAAACAGGAGGAGGAGTCTCAAAAATGAACAGTACATGGTGTAAATCCCGACATAGTTTATTCTAATATCGCAAGCGCTCTGAAGTTGGTCACTTCTGTTTGTACAAAGGCAAATTAATCGCATTGAATGCTGTTCAGTTATCAGCAAAGGTGATGTGTCTGATAGATGCGCAAACGCACATGTCATAGCGGACGGGTCATTCGTCTCTTGACCGCGAACGTGGGTGGACGTGAGGTTATCATGTCTGTGTTATTTTATTTTATCTGTGTTTTGCCTTTGAGCGGCTTTTGTGTAGTTAATAATTGGTCTGTGTTTCGTTCTTCGCTTTATGGTATGGTAGAATGTAAGTTATCAACTATTTTTATATCTACTTAGCTAATATTTTTTATGCTACACTAGAAAATAATAATAGAAAAAGTACATTTTTAAGGTGTTTTTAATATTACTAAATACAATCAGTTTGCTGAAATTAGAGCTGAACTTTTACTATAAACTTGAAAACCACATAGTTAATGAAACTGAACATTTTGTAGTGTCAGCATTAGTTTATGCATTTATTTGGTTTCTGCATATTGTGATTGTATTTCTTTACAAGGTTACGTTACGAGGGCATCAAATGAATAGTACGGACTTAAATGTATCTATTTAACAAATATGTAGGTATAGATATTACAAAATGTTTAGATTTCAACGCATGTAGTGAATCTCTAAATAAAAAGTAAATAAATAAGAAGGTTTCCCATCAATTTGCGATGAAATATTGGAACTCAATATGTACGTATTAATCTCATTGTTTATGTTTAGATTGCCACACGACACAATATGAATATAAGCGTTATCATCGCCTTATAATTAACTTAGTATTAAAACTGTCCGAATACATAATTGTTCGTAAATCGCATTTTATTAAATTATGTTATCTGTGTTTAAACCGTATTTGATTTCTAATAAAGTTGCAATATAATATTGTAAGCCAAATATGATAATTTAACGGTCAAAGGACAAGTTTGTTTTGATTGAGTAGGTAGTTTCCTAACCTTCATCTTATTTGTGGACATCACTGACTCATCGACCTTGTGGTATTATTATGGTGATACCAAGACTTATGTGTATATGCTTATTATCATTACATCTTGCTGTCCTTCTATATTCGAAGAAAAAGGCGTTTATGTTTCAAAAGAGATGTTACAAACTCTTTTCCTATTATAATATATCGTGTCAAATTACCAAACCCTATACCAGATGATAATTTAAATTTTCCTTATTTGTGATATGATATTCAAAGTGTAACAGAATTAATGGTTAAACCAGCATATTATGGTAGATTAGATAGCAATTATCAAACTGAAAACCTTTTTTTATGGGACCAACTCTGAAACCGCGAAAAAAAATCAACTGTTTCATACAAAAATTAATAATAAAAATTTGTAAATGTATGAACCAGAGGCCGTACTCTTAGCTCTTACAGCAACCTTAAAGTAATGTTGTTATAGGGACAGAGCTATCATCGCGTATAGCGCCATCTCATTTACAACATTGCTTCGATATTACTTTTGACAGTCATGGTAGGGGGGCAGGTCTTTTTTTTTGCGATTTCAGAGTTGGTCCCATAGTAAAAGTCGTTCAGTTTGATGGTCCTCATCTACCATATTCTAGTTTAGCTATTAATTTTGTATGTTGTATAATGTTTCATTTTACCTACTTATAGCCAAAAAAATGGCGAATGTTTATACTTATTTTGCGTTTTTCTTATTTACAGGTAATCGGGACAAAAATGTAGTAATGCCAGTCAATGACGTGTTGCTCTATTTCTATGACTTTCAAAACCAAATAAACCTAACATTCCCAATAGAGTCAGCGTTAGATGGAATCACTTCACACTATAATTTGGACGTATCAAGACGTCTTATATTTTACGTTCCTGGATATAAATCTCATATTTACAAACCAAACGAGGAACTAATCAGACAAGCATATAAAGATGTCGAAAATACATACCTAATAATGATTGACCATTCTGCATACACGAATGGAAAAGGCGGAAGAGTGAAGAGTTACGAAAGAGCAGTATCCTATGCTTATCATATAGGGAAGGTCCTAGGACAGTTCCTTGCGGGACTCCACGAGAAAGGTTATCCTTCAAGGAACATCCATTGCATCGGACATAGCCTTGGGGCTCAGATGCTTGGTTACGCTGGTGTAACATATTACAACAAAACTTCAGAAAAAGTTTCAAAGATTACTGGACTCGATCCAGCCGGACCGTGCTTTTCGAACGCTCTTATTGATGAGCAAATAAGGTCTGGTCTCGCGGACTACGTTGAAGTATACCATTGCAATTCTGGTGGGTTGGGTACTACGGCTGTACTAGCTGATGCGGATTTCTTTTTTAATCAAGGGAAGAAGCAACCCAATTGTTACGGATCCATTGTTCCTGGTTACGGAGAATATGAGACTGCTAAGTGTAGTCATAAGGCTTGTGTAAGATTTTGGGCTATAAGTGTAAGCCATCCAGGATGGTATTTGGCGTGGGCCTGTAACTCTTACCACCGGTTCCATGGAGGCAGTTGTTCAGCAAATGAGGTCACGTTGGCTGGTTACTGGAACCCTGGGAATGCTACAGGGGTATTTTATGTGTCCACTGAAACTTATGGTGTAGTGTGATGAGCTTTATCATTGTGTTCATCATCTGTGAAGTGTTCCATTCAAACGAGTGCTTTTGTCGGGATATATATTTTTTTGGTATGGATGGACATTATGGACATCGCCTGAATATAGTTGGTAGAGTCAAATATAACGCAACATAAAATGTTTGCAAAAATACTTAAGACTGTTGTTGTTTTTTTGAAAATTGTGATTAATTTATATTAATGGTTGAATGATATAGAAATATAAAATGTTTTTTTTTTGTATCGGCTTGAGTGATTCCTTTTTTAAGTTACTTTATTGTAGCATACTGTGTGATACTGTCAACAATTTATTTAAGGTCAATAAGATTTAATTGCATGTCAAGTCTTAATTGACTTAAATTAGCAGTCGTGCCTACTTAAAAATGCGATCTAGTAAATTGCAGTTTAATTAAAATTAAATTTTTGAGAATTTGTTTTCTTCTTTTCTTATAATTATACCGTTTGAGAACTTTGTTATTATTAGTATGACATTTATACTTTGTACGGGCAATGTCAAAAATGGCCCAGTATAACGGTTCCTATTATTAACCTAACCTAGCGTCATAAATTTTCCAGCTGATTTACGAAATGGTACACGAAAGAGTCCTTAATAAAAGAAAGTACTCCAGCGAAAAAGCTTATAAATACAAATCATCTTTTCTATAATAAAATAGCCGCACGACTGTGCGTTGAGAATGAGACGTTGGCCCCGGGGGCATCCGGTAGCTCGGGGATGGGACGGATGGCCCCATAACTCATCTGTGACGAAATTCATGGCGTGACAGTGATGTAACATCCAGTGGGATTGCTATCTCCTTATGTAGTATGAAGAGTATTTGTCTGTCGATGTTGTGTTACGATATTTCAAAATTATATTTTTGCTACTTAAATGAGATATAAATATCGATTTCAGTCCTGATAAATTACGTCCTAAATGAAAATCTAATCAAATAGTTTTAAAGAAAACTTTTCTTGAATTCCATCAGTCGCTTTTATTGAAGTCTGAACTTAGTCGCAACTTTTGAAATGTAAAAGTTTCTTTAATTATTTTTCTTATAATTATAATAAGCTGTGTATATAAGTGCCATAATTAAGGATAGTTACAAAAGGCAGTTTTTAATTCCTAATGCTTGTGAAGCAGTATAAACAGTGATTAGTTAGGTGGTAGGAAAATACTTCTACGATTCAAAAGTACTTAATAATTAGGTTTATTTAAATAAACCTTATTTCATTTTCACTTTCACTACATATTACAAAAAATTGTTTAAAAAAACAAAAAACCGACTTCAAAAAACCTACCTCTAAAAATCAAGAAATAATATTCGTAATAATAAAAACACGTCTATTGAAGTCGGATGGGGCTGGAGTACAAATTCCTTTTTTTTAATTCTAAAAGCCCCACCCGACTTCAATAGACGTGTTTTTATTATTACGAATATTATTTTTGCTTTTTAGAGGTAGGTTTTTTGAAGTCGGTTTTTTGTTTTTTTAATCAATTTTTTATTTTTTTTATAAACAAAGAAGTTATACGACTAATCATCGAGGTGGTTCACACAAAATCATATATATTTACGTGCTTTTTTCAAGATTAGATACTTGAAAAATACAGAAGCGACATCAAAATTTAAAAAAATGGAATTTTACCTAATGTAATAACGTTTGAATCATTTCAATCGGTTCAGCCGTCTTCGAGTAATCGGTGGCCATACAAAAAAAACAAATATACAGACGAACTGAGAACCTCCTCCTTTTTTGAAAGTCGGTTAAAAATTGGAGAGCCATACCCCGGTTAAATGATCTGAAAATTCATAAACTTTAATTTTTAATAAAATTCAAAGTTAAATTCCAGACAAACCACGTTGGTACAGCTACGAGGTGGGTCAAAAAGTTCGCGGAATGGGGAGTATGGAGGGGGAAAAGGTCACTTTTTTTTACCTGCACTAGTTGTGCCACTCATTAAGGGTATAAATATATTTTTTTATTAAAAACAGGTCATTATTCACTGAGATACACGTCAATCAACAAGTCAATCCGGAAGAAAATTTAAAACATGGAAAAAATTGAATTTCGTGCAGTCATAAAGTTCCTTACCAAGCAAGGAAAACCTCCTCAAACCATTTGGAATGAGATGTTTTCTGTTTATGGGGATGCTTGTCCTGGTAAAACCATGATTTACAAGTGGCACAACCTCTTCAAGCAAGGCAGGGATTCGAGTGAAAAGCGCAATTTCGGCCTATTTTGACGACAAAGATAAAACATTTTTTTTCGAGGGTATTAATAAATTAATTCACCGATCTGATAAATGTATTAGAGTTAAGGGAGAATATATTGAAAAGGAAAAATAATTTTGTGTTTAATTTCTTAATTTTTCCCCTCCATTCCGCGAACTTTTTGACCCACCCTCGTAGCTGGCTCGCGTCAAGCGATGTCGTATATTCAGAGATATCTCCCAAGAATGAGTATGGCAATCAGTCTCCGTTAAAATATCTTATTCGGAAGTTATAAGGCGAATGTACGGAGCAAAATCTTACAAAAACACTCTTTTGGATTGTCTGTTCCAGATAGTTTATTATGTATAACTGTCGTATAAAAATAAAATACTGGCAGTGACAGATAACGCATAAGTACCTATACATGCAAGTTGATTTTTTGAACACTGCTCAAATTTTCTGGTGCCTAGGATAACGGTGCCGACGTGCCGTCATATTACGGCCGTAATATCATCATCATCATATCAGCCGCACGACACCCACTGCTGGGTATAGGCCTTCCCTACGGATCTCCACGACGATCGGTCCTGCGCTGCAGTGCAATTCTCTAAGGAACGCTTTATGGCTGCGTTGATTGCTGTGATCACAGCAGTCACAGCCGCAGCATCGTCTGCTGTGATCACGTCATGTTATCACGGAATTCACTAAGCACTGTTAGCTCACTGACGATCTCTAGGCTGCGTGATCGCTCTGCTGTTCTCTCGGCTGTGCTAGAGTGGTGACATAATTTTATTTTCAGAATCGATTAATTCTCGACTAGTACATTTTGGCTATTTTCTTGCAATAAAAGTAATGATAACAAAACATTAACGTATGATAAATGTTAGCAATGCTTGAATATACATTATTTATCAAAAAAATCCATGAAAACTTCGAAAATACAGTAAGTATGAAAAAATTTTTGCCGGCCAATGCCGGCAAAACTAAAAAAAAAAAAAAAAATCACTGGAAGTGATTAACTAAAAATAAACGAACCACAGTACCACAGAGAAAGCAATACTATACGTAAGAAGAGACGGGACTTCATAGACCAAAAAAATCTACGAAATGTCAAATCAAACATACCTCGACGTAGCCAACATAACGAATGTAAAACAAAACAATGTTTTGCCAACCTACAGGAAAGAAATAGAGATGGGCGACCTTATAGTATTAAATTTTTTATCGATATCGATGAATGCACTGAACTGCGCTTTACTTAAGGAATAATTTTAAAATTTCTACTAATTGCAATTATAATAAAATATTAAATTAAATTAAAAGTAATTGTTTCAAAAAAAAAAACTTTATTGTTCTCAATAAGTAATTATTTCGGCAGCTGATGGCGGCTGATGACCTGAAATAAAAATATATAAAAACATTTTTATAATTTGTTACAGTTTAATTTTAACATAACAGTAATCTAGCGCGTACATTCTTGCCCATCTTTACCCATTTCTTACACCTAAAATTAAAAGCATCGATATCGATATTTATATATGATGTATGTAGCACCACTATTTTCCTGCAAATTTATTTTTATTTTTCTGACTAAAATTTTATTATTTCATTCAAATACCTACCAAAAATTGTAAACGAATGTTATATTGGTTAATGTATTACTCACCGAAGCTCATCTGAAGGAAATTTGGCCATAAAAAACCGTTTTGTATCGTCTTTTCGCGCCGATCACAAATTTCACATTTTACATGCTTTATTGTGACTTACATGTACAGCGCCTTTACTTGACTATTAACAAATTAAAACAAACTTTTAAATATCACAAAACTATTATAAAACAAACTTTTACCTAACTTCACAAATTAATTTTATTTGTTACAATAATAATACTTTAAATGTTGCCGCCATGTTTCTCTGACAGATGAATGACCTATCATCAAAGAACGAGAAAGAATGAGGAAGAGTGAGACAAATATAGTCGCCATCAAAATTCGTGTCCGTTTCATAGAATCCTTTTTTTGTATGGAAGTTGCGACAGACTGCACAGTACTTATCACTTAAAATACCTTTAGCAGGTCAAATCAAAACTCAAAATGTTTAGAATATACCATATCACAAGCAAAACTTGCCAAAAAAAACCCTATTCAAAGAATTTCAAGTGCAACTGGACTGGATCGAGCGACCCACGCCAACCACTTGAGTTTTTTTACGAAATGTTAAACTTGTTGTAAATATTTTACTTCCACATTCATTGTTCACATTCGTATCGTAACAACCAAGAAGTGTGCAGTGATTTTATTAGTGAATTCTACAAAAACTAAGAAGTAAGTGTATTTTTGCTATTTATAGGTTGTACCTAATACATATAATATTAGGGCTTAGGTAGGTACCCATCTCTAAAAAGTTGAGGGTCTACATATTAGGTAGTATCTTGTAAAGTTATTAAATAAATAATTATTAAGGTTCCAATACATACAACTTAAGTGTACATTACAAGTAATTAGGTAGTTAGTTTGCTTGTTCACCTTAGGTACTTATTGAAGTTCATAATGGACCATGATCAAAATCATGTCAATTGATTATTTAGTTACTTATAAATAAAATTATTTGCTTTCAGTGGCTCCTCGTAATGCAGCACCCTCTCCAGCCCAGCCAAACTGATTGGGCTTTTGGAAACAAAGTCATATTTGACTACTTACTGGACATGTGAAATTATGGACATGCAACAATACAGTACAGTGCAGCCAATGCCAGAACCAGGATGCAAAATGTTTGGATAGATAATTGGACAGAAGTCGCTAGGATTTAAGAAGCGATGGCAACGGGTGTGTTCAAGATTGGAATCAGTCGGCTAAGGTAAGGCAACTTGATGTAGTTGTTTGTGATTGATTATATTTATTTATACCTATATCTACTCATTAGATTTACTTTACTTTTTGGGATGAGTAGGTATTGAAAGGACAAAAAGCTACAATAAAGTGAAAACCCAATATGCGCATACATCTAGGCAGAGGAGAAATGGTAGGGTTGATGTAGATATGGTGGAGCTCACTGAACTTGAGCGTAGGATTCTCACCATTGCTGGTGGTCTAAACTTTGCTAACTGGTAATAGGCACCTCACCATAAATCTATTCCTAGTACCTATGTATGTATGTACTTACATAAACAATTTTAATTAACAACATAGGTGTCTGCTTACTAAGCTGGAATGAATTTCTGTATTTGTGGTTAAAAATATGTACCCTTTTATTAGTGTCACCAACATGTATCATTCTGATTTTTTATTATTCTATAATAATACATTTTTATTATTAAAGCAATTGCTTATAATATATGCAACATTATTATGTTGTAATATTTAGAAACAAGACAATAGGTACTATTCCATTACCTTCAGGCTCTGAGTTTATTAGCAGTAGACAGTCTGAAAGTTTATAGCAGGCGAGAAAGATTTGTCACAAAAGTATGCCTAGGTTAGGCATGTTTTAATTAATGTTTCTTTTAATAAATATAGTTTTTCTTTTTTAGGGAAATCATGGACTTTCCACATATTCCATGATGGTCACAGAAGATGAACCTTCGCAGAGTAATTTTAATGTTTGATGCAACGAAGGCGCGGGCACCAGCTAGTCTTACATATTTGTGAAAATCATTTTTTAAGTCATAAAAAAGGCTTTTACCCGGATGGGTTCAAACCAAAATTAATTATATACCTACACACACCAATCAAAGTTTGCTTTCATCGTGTTTTTCTCAGTATATTTTCAAAGAAGACTAGGGTTCAAGTAAGTGTGATATTTTTAAACGAAGACACCTAGAAATAAACTAAATATTGGAATCGTTAGATTATATTTCTGGCTATACATTTTCCATAGAGAACAATATCGTGCGATGGCTAGAGTATTTCATGCATTGCTTTAAAATTAAACTACTTACACGAATTTTGACAGAAAATGTATGGAAAATTTGTTCTCTTTTTTTCGAAGAATGCATGAGTTTCCCTAGCCATCGCACAATGTTATTTTTATTACAAATTGTCACTCAAGAATCTAAGCTAATTCTAGGGGTCGTCATTTGTAAAATATATACTCGCACTTATTTGTAGCCTAGTTTTCTATCAAAATGTACTGAGAAAAATACAGTAAACGCAATTTTTTTTAATGTACCTATGTAAGTAGTTTAATTTAATGAAATTGTAAAAAAACAATAGGTTTAAAAATGGTATTTATTATTTATAATATAGGTACATACTTACCAGAATCTAGAGTGAATGACACGTCCTGTGTGTTGGGTGTATGTAACAATCTTTTTATGCATATATCTAGGTATTTCACAGATTGGGTCTTACTAACTAGTTTTTGCATTTCATTCGTTTTCTTAGTTCTTTTCTGCGTTTGCAAAACCTAATTGTACATAGTTGACCCAGTTATTTTTTGTACACCTAGACATTATTTTTTTATATTGGACCACTAAATTAAAGATTATAAGTATTGGAAATGAGTTTTTATTATTAAAAATAAATGTTATTCGCAAATTAAACTGGGTAGGTACAGGTCTGCAGGCAGCTGGCTGTGTGTGACAGAAATAAATTTCCCTTACACCTATGTTTTGATAGCTCCCAGTCCCAATAGCCAAAAAGGCTATAAAGTACATAGAATCTGGAAAAAAGAAATTGAGTTTAATATTGATAATCCAATTAGGCAATATTAAGATTCTAAGACAGGAACATTATTATTTATTTAGGTATCTATCCTATTGATATATGAAAACAATGATGAAAACCAATGAAAACATAGTTACTACTACTAAGTACGTAGGTAGGTACTAATACTAAGCCAAAATGCCTTAGTTTTCAGATTTATATCCTTCATACGTTACCTAATCGTAACTAAAATCTAATAATATGTAGGAAAATTAAAATTGTTTAGTACTTATTCGGTATGATTAGGTAGTAATGGAGAATAAAAGTCTGAAATCGGAGCCATTTTGGCTGTTTTAGTTGCCTCTCTTTTGACAGTGCACTTTGTTGAGAACTAGGTATCGTTCTATGTGTTATTATTCTAAGCATGCAAGTAATTATGAGTATCTTTTTATTTACCTTGGTAAGATGTCAAACTCCTCAATCTGTAAAGCTGCCTGCCTGTTGTTATAAACTTATGAGACCAACATCGCGTCTTATAATCAAAGGGTCGCGTAGGTATCCTACGACCCTTACAGACGTCTTTTATATACAAATTGGCTTCTTCCATCAAGAACAACATACTACTAGAAAGTCCAGCAGGCCCTGTAAATATGACACATTACATAGTTTCATACATAACCTTTATGGATGATGTATCTTTAAAATTCACATAAGTTTTTGGTCCATAACTGAAATAAAACAGTTTGAACTTACATATTTATAATTTAATTTGATAATTCACTTCTTATTTCACTAAAATCCTTGCGAACAGCCAAAAATACAAGCTTTTGTTTTGACATTAGAAAATGTAGGCGTTCGTCGAGGCTGTAGAGCGAAGTTACCGCTGTTTTGCTTAGAGAATTCCGATTTTCATACTTGAACTGTCAAATCAAGTAATTCTGTATCACGCCGTCTACAGCCTTGTGGCGCTGGTATCGAACAGCGGAGAAAAACTAATTAGAGAATTCCAAGCCAGTGTTCACTGCTGTCACAGCCGCTGCACTCAAGGCTTTTACAATATTTGAGCTTAGAGAATTGCATAGCTGCCCGCATCCAGCGGCTTCCCGCGACCTTCACCAGATCGTCGGTCCACCTTGTCGGGGGCCTACCCACGGAGCGCCGTCCGGTGCGCGGTCGCCATTCCAGAACCTTTCCGCCCCAACGGCCATCGGTTCTTCTCGCTATGTGTCCCGCCAATTGCCACTTCAGCTGAGCAATCCTTCGAGCGATGTCGGTTACTTTAGTTCTCTTGCGGATCTTTTCGTTTCTGATTAAGTAATATCGAGTAATATAGCGGCGTTGAATGTTGTCTATAATCTTTATTTTCTTCTCTCACATATACATGATAATTACTTAAACATTCAACTAAGTATAAAGCTTATTCTATGAACCATAATGATGGTAGTCTATGTGAGAGACTGGCCTCTGTGCTAGGAGAACCTGTGTGACGGATAACCATTCTCTCCACAACCGGACCAGGGTGGAATCAGGTAAGAGGTTATTTTTAAGTTATTAATAATTTGTTGGATGTGGTAGGTGATATTGAACATTAGAAGCAATCAAGATTATAAAACAGTAATTACTAAAAAACATTGTTTTTGAAAAAAAGAATTTAAAGAAAAATACTAATTAAGGGGACTGTGTTATGTGTGTGTGTGTGTGTGTGTGTGTGTGTGTGTGTGTGTGTGAATGTAAACAATACGGCGACACCGTAACGTCAGAAACCGCGCCGTATTGCTTACATAGACAACATATATTCAACGCCGCTATAATATTACGGCCGTAATATATGGAACATTGACGGTTTCTATGGAACAGCTGATTATTTTTTGCTCTGTTTGAGTTGGTCCCCTAAACAAAGTTGTTTAGTTTTACGGTCGGGTGAATTCGTCCAAACTTCAATATAAACGGGAATAACTATACCAAGAATACATCTATTCCACGATTTTTTTCTCGAGTAAAGAAATGGTCATTTTTCCATGCAATCCAAAGATAAGTTACTCTTGGGATTCTTATTCCTTCATTAGTGAGTGAATATGTGAATGAACGTATTATCCGGCCAATTGTCATTGTTCTATAAACGAACTATTTAAAAGGCAAAGTCTTGTCAACTTTATTTTGTCGCCTTGTACGTATCTGTAGCGGTCAAAGTCAAATGTCAAACAAATGTCACTGACATACGGCACGCGGATGCCATTAAAATACTCGCGAATTAACTCTGTTATTCCCCGCGAAATGGTGGTATAGTGACTAGAATAGGCAAAATACTCTGAGAATATTATAGTATGTGGTAAAACGTAATTTCGGTTTATTCTCGAATAACTGGTAATTTTATCTAAGAATAACAATTATTCTCACTTGGTTGAATCCGCCCTAAGCCACAGCACAAAATTTTTGCAGTGTTCAAAAGAAATCATTCCTTATAGGGATTTTTTAACCGTTTGCGTAAAAAAAAAAATTTTTTCGAAAAAAAAATTCATTTTTTTTCTGTATATTATATGGCTATCAAAATATTTAATAAACTACCGCTAGACATTATTAATCAACCAATAGAGAAAAATATTTTCAGGAATAAATGATTTAATTGGCTCTTACAGCACAGTTTTTACTCGACCAATGAATATTTGGAAAAAAATGTCATCTCTACTTAATCTGACTTATTAATAAAATGACATCTCTACTTAATCTGACTTATTAATGATAATTGACAATTTTGTAATTATTATTGACGTCTTAAAATAGTAATACTTAGTAGTAATAATATTCACTAAAGATAGCTGACACTAACATTGCATGCGTACAGATTAAGGCAGAATATTGTCGAAACTTTATTAGAAACATTGTCATCAATCTCAATGTAATGTACACAATATTGTGCAAATAAATATTCTGATTTCTGATTCAGTATATCATAGTAATGTCCTTGATTCTAGAGGTAAGTATTCGTAAAGAAGTAGACACTGTAATTAACTAAGTACATTTTTTATACTTAGCTGTTTCCTTGTAAATTGTGCTTGTAATTAAGGCATGAATCAACAATGCATACTTTAATGTTTTGGCAAATGTATTCTTAGTAAGTTTAGTTAGTTTCTAGTAAGTACCTATGTCATGAAAGCTTTCCATAAAAAAATAACAGTTATTTTCAATAAAGGTTACTGTTTTTATCTTCAACTTATTCGGCCTTAGCTATATAAAAGAAGAATAATAGTTTACACCCTAGGCGCATCACATACCGAAAGTTGCGCATCACAATATAGAAAAGGATTTTAATAAAACTTTAACTAAAAATTATGTAAGTATTATAATGTTCACCGCGGCGCCACATTCTTTATTGCTTAGCAATTTGGTTTAACGAGGGTGTAAACTGATCGTCTTTGGTATCAATTACAAGTACCTACAAGTAGTTTTGACATAAAAAATATGTCCATCAGCCATTTTCAATTCGGATTATTGGGTGTTAACGACTGCAAATGCAGCCGGGACCAACGGCTTAACGTGCCTTCCGAAGCACGGAGGAGCTCGAGATAATAAATTTTTGGTCACCCATCCCATGACCGACCCTCGCGAACGTTGCTTAACTTTTGCAATCGCTGGGCCAGGCGCTAAACCACTGCGCCACCGAGCTCCTGTGGCTCCCATAAAAAATATATTTGTGCTTAAAGTATATTTAAAATTAAATCCATGAAAAAAGTGCAAGAGCCGCCTGGTTGCCCATTAACCGGGGCCGGAACAGACGTTAATATAAATTCCGTTATAAACTGAAAATTCATAGCGCGCCATTTTGAAATACCAATGTAAGCCTGAATAAGTGGAATAACATGCAGTTTTGTATAATGATTTACATAAAAAAGGTGAATACAATACAGTTGACAGCCCTTTTGAAATTTGCATGCAATTTTACAAATTAATGTTTTCCTCAAAATTTCAGTTACCTACTTGCCCGTAAAGCAACGTTGCTTTAAGACTTAATCAAAGCATTATACTTATTGGTTGACAATGTGCGTGTTCCCCAATATTGTCAAAATGTATGTTTTGACAATATTGGGCGAACACTAATAACATTATCATTAGTAGTACCTAGGTATATAGATAGTAGAAAAATATCACAATAACTTTCCTTAAACACCAACAACCTCACAGGGTTATTATTAACATCATAAACAACAACGTTTATTCTATATGTTATAGTCAAACCCCGAAGTCCCGCGCTCCTAGGTTTGCCTAGTCAAACCTCAGGTTTGACAAGAAGGCTTAGTCAAAGTCCAAAACTAAAGTGTGTTTCGGGCTTTGACTAACGCATTTATGGCGAAACCTAGGAGAGACTAACTTGGACAGTCAAACGTCGAACCGCAATTTGATCAAATCGGGGTTTGACCAGTCAGACTTAAATTAGGTACAGAAATTGTTGTTTTGTATTTAAATGTATGAAAAACACATTCTTTAGAGTGAAAATTTTATTAAATTAACAATCTTCCTGTGAAACAAAGATTTCTGTTGTCTGTTAAAAATAATAACTTCGCGATCGTCTAAAATTTCTAACCTATCACGTGAATAACCTACAGAAGTAAGGCAGCTTTTGACTAAATCTAACATCGGAAATGAATACATATTATTTAGGTTCGATCGTCTTATTTTTTTTAACAGACAACAGAAATCTTTGCTTTACAGGAAGATTGTTAATTTAATAAAATTTTCACTCTAAAGAAAGTTTTTCATACATTTAAATACAAAACAACAATTTCTGTAGCTAATTTAAGTCTGACTGGTCAACTCAAACCCCTATTTGATCGTATTGAGATTCGGCGTTTGACTATCCAAGTTGGTCACACCTAGGTTTGGCCATAAATTCGTTAGTCAAAGCCCGAAACACGCTTTTGTTTTGACTTTGACTAAGGCTTTTTGTCAAACCTGAGGTAATCAGTGAGGTTTGACTAGGCAAACCTAGGAGCGCCGGGACTTCGAGGTTTGACTATAATATATACACGACCTTTCCGATAAAAGACAAAAAGTCGATTTTCCATACAAATGTTCGAACAGCTGACAAAGTTGTGATATGAAAAGTAGATTTTTTTGTTTTTTAAAGGTTGAAGAGCTTTAGTTGTTCTTTTAGATGACTTCTTTACTAGATTTTTAAACTTTCAAATAGAAACTTTAAAGCATTGTGCCTCAGTCTGCATCAGAAAAACATCTAGACAAAACTAAACTCTAATTTAATTCACAAAAAGTCCATATTATTTCGTTCAAATACAAATCGAATTGGATTCACGTACGTCCGTTTGTAAACAATTTGTCTTAATTTCGAATGCTAGAAGTAGCTCGAAATATTGCGCTATCGGTAAATTGGCCGTAGTTTAACCAATTAGGGAACATTATTAATTCTGTTAGAAATTCTCTAAGACCGAGTTGCACCACCTTGGCTGAACAAATATAACTGAAGAACTGATACAAACTTATCTGAGCCAGTGGTCAAAAGTGGAACTAAGGTTTTATTACATACCTAGGTTACGCCATAGACGACAGCGACGCTGTCATCAAGTCAGATAAGTTTGTATCTGTTAATAATGGTTAAGTTAAGATGGTGCAACTCAGCCTTAGACGTGTTGCATTGTCTTAATTTAATTAAATAAATAAATAAATAAATATTTGACAACATCACATACATTGCTCCGATTCCAAAGTAAGTAGCTAAAGCACTTGTGTTATGGAAATCAAAGACAACGGTGGTATCACAAACACCCAGACCTGAGTCAATATAGAAAAGTTCATTTTCTACATTGACCTAGCCGGGGATCGAACCCGGGACCTCAGAGATGGCGCCACCTTGAAAACCGGTGTGCAACCCACTCGACCACGGAGGTCGTCAAAATTAAAACTTTAAAAAATTAAAACTCTATTTCCTTAGATAAGACAATCTGAAGGATCTGAAGTCCTAATTTTTTGAACAAAAGAGGACTATTTAATACAAAAGTCAACTCAATAAATAAACCAGACAGTGCGCATCGCATGCCAATAAAGTTTCGTACAAGTATTATGTTACTTATTTGTGGAACCTACAATATTAACTAAATCTCAATTTTCGAATTTTCCTCTTTATAAGATTTTATTTCTTACTAAATGAACAACTAAGTAAGTCATTCTTTAAGGGTTTCAATTTTCCTTATCATCTTAATGAACTTAATATATTAGGTACACGGTTAAATAACTAAGATTTGGAATATTGACTATAATTATCCTCTTGCTTTACACTATCAGATGAGTCATAAATACACAATCTGTCAAGATTGTATCTTAGTACATACAAACTAACAGCGTATCGAAATTAGTCGCCATACCAAATTCAGAAACCTCTGCTTGCTTCAACTTATGCTAAAGTATCATATTATTTAGGTATTAGTAATGTAACAAACTATTTCTAATTCAGTATTTAGTGAGTGGACGAGTATGTGAGGTACAATTTATGTGCCTTCAAAGTATGTGTCACAGACTACAGTTATTCAGTCTGTTAGGACTATTTTATGTGCAAAGTTTTACATCAAAAGTAGGTAGGTACCTTCCTAAAAAAATAAAAATAATCATTATTTAAATCGGTTCATAAAAAACAAAGAAGTCGCCAAGGTCATCCAAAATCAAAGTATTTTCAGGATTAAGTACCTACCTACCTACTTGAAAACTACTGAACAATTGTCTTGACGAGTACTTTGTTGGGAAATTTTTAAGTGATTTAAGTGAAATTATGTCATATTAAATATGAATGATGAATTATGCATAATATATTATGTATAATGAAAGGCAAATCACGAAAGAGATATATTGTGCGAATGTGGAAGGAACGATTGCGCAAGGGCGTCCCAGAAAAACCTTCGCGGACCAAATAGAGGTTTTAATAAAAAAGGCTGGAGTACTAGTGACAAAAACCGCAGGGCATGTATGAAAAGATTGATGGATGTTAATGAAGCAAAAGAAGTGTGCAAGGATCGTAGCAGGTGGCGATCCATAGTCTCTGCCTACCCCCATGGGAAACAGGCGTGAGTGAGTGTAAGTATGTATGTATAATGACAATTATGTACATGTTTTATTAACTTAATAGGAAAAACATATTTTGTGTACTCCTTAAGATTTGAATAACTATTTAAATAGTTTCCAAGATCTGATGATGGAGCCGGAAGAGGGGCACAGGAACTCTTAATTTAAACCACGCTACCCCATCGAGTTTGGGCTCGTTTGAATCGTCTTGGTGAGTACTTTGTTAGGAAAAAGTTTTCAGGGTCTGATGATGGAGCTGGAAGAAGGCCACTGGACCTCTGTTATAAAACCATGCAACCCCATCGAGTTTGGCCTCGTTTGAATCGTCTTGACAAGTACTTTGTTGGGGAAATAGTTTCCAGGGTCAGATGAAGGAGCCGGAAGAAGGCCACTGAAACTCTATAATAAAACCATGCAACCCCATCGAGTTTGAGCTCGTTTGAATCGTCTCGACGAGTGCTTCGATAGGAGATGGTACATTTTTAGTCTTAGCTCGTTAAATAAAAAGCAGAATATAATAATTTATTGAAAAAAAGTCCGATTTTTATAATTTTTAGTCCGTTTTAAAAACGTGTTTTAAAAAATGATTTTATTTAGTTTATTTTATAATTTGCTTTACTGAAATAGTTAGGCTGTGTATGTGTAGTCTACGTGGTGCAAATGACTTGCTATCGCAGCAGCGAATGTTAGGAACATTTGTTTAAGATGTCACAGCCGCACATAATGATCCTGCAGTGCTATTTGTAGTATTGTATGATGATTGAAATTAAAATGAGGTTTCCCTGATCTTGTATTCAGTACCTTTTTTTTAACTTTTTGGAAATTAGACCGTTTTAAATTGCACCGTGGTCGAAGTTCGCAATTTACTTTTTCATAATCGTAAAAATTTCAGTTCATAGGTATTTTAGATATTGGTAAAATTGGCATTCTGTGCAAATGTAGGGTCTGCGTTTGTGCATAACGCACCTTTTTATAACTATTGTCTATTTAAAACGTGACATTGACGTCGGCGTTTTGCCTTTGTATTTTGATTGTCAAACGTGAAAATTATCTGAAAGTTTGCTTCTGTTTGCCTTTATATTTATAAATAATAAAATTCCATTCCAATACGTAGCTATCATTTACTTGCAAACGTTATATCACTTCCTGAATCTAAGTTGAACTGGTTGAACAATTATTATTTTGTAAATTAGCAGAATTAGGTCAGAGGCTCCAATGACCAAACCGTTAACTTTAAAATAAGGAGTAAAGTATAAAATTACGCGCCGTAACGCAAGCTTGTCAACTCCGTACAATACATCTAAGTCTGATATATTTACATAAGTTTGCGACATGTGCTTTGATCGTCTATTGCTCATATTTAAATTGATAGTAAGCGTAGCGTTCAAACGTATATAATGTTGGTCTATAGGGGAACTGCCCACTAATTGTCTAATTTCGGTATCTATTGCAATCGCTTTCATTTGACAAAACATTGGATCTCCTTTTTGGCACAAATAAAAACTTACTAAGGAAATGCAGCAACGTGTGACGTCCATCTGTCAAATAAAAGCGATTGCGATAGACTTTGGTATGGACATCATAGCATAATCGCAATAGAAAGGTAGGTACCTACCTTGTATTATAAATTCAGCTCCCATTTTCCGTCGACACGGTATAGACTAGAGGTACGATTACTCACGGCGGATTTAATTCGTTCGCGTGAAATATTTACGTAGGTAGAAGAAAACAGTGAAGCGGCAAATCGAGTGGACTCCCTGTAGCCGAGGGTGACTATGATATTATCGTAAAAGAGAGACTGGTGTTTTCGGTTGGGAGTGTAGGCAGGCACAGAATTGCACATTTACACACACACATACACACACACACACACACACACACACACACACACACATATTACACTTACACACACACACTCTTCTTCATCACACACACACAATTAAACCGAACCCGTCACATTTTATTTACACCACTTTATTTAGCACAGCCAGCACACAACACAACCTACACACTATACATTTTATACATAAACCAACTCCATGCAATTTGTTTGTTTGTTTATTTAATTTTATTTATTTATAAACGCACATGTTAAAACTTAGAAAATGTTTACCTATATACCTAGTTTACTTGTTACTAAACAATGTAAAATTGAAACAACACTGTATCTTTTGTAATCTTAGAAGGAGCGGTGGCTCTTAACACAGGTATTTTATACTTAAAGGGGGCCTCAGCCATATGTTATGTAATGTACTTAAAAGATACTGAATAAATATTTTTTCATTTTCATTTTTCACAGAATAGATATAAGTACTACGGTACAGAAAAGTCACTCTCCGCCCCGCCCCAGAATCAATTACCTCACCCCACCCCGCGAGTTCGTGTGCCGAATCGTGTGCACGTTTAGTCGTGTTTGTCAACGTCAACTTATTTTGATATTCAAAGCAATCCGTCGTAACTTATTTAGCGAAAAGTTCGAATTATGAATTGAACGCCGCTCATACAGTACAAACTGCACAGTAGCCCTAGACTTGTGACACACACAGTTGCGGGTGTACAAAAACGTCATCTGACGTCATCTGTTTATAATGGTGCGATTGTATGGAGTGTCCGGGGTGTGGTGTAGGATTAAAAAGAATCGTGTAAGTGTTGTGATAAAATTCTGTTTGTTGGTATTCATTTCGACATTCTTCATTAATAATTAAAAAATGCTGAATGCATTTAAAAAAATGTAAGTTACAGACAGCGTTATTATAGGACAGTGGCGTACAACGTTGAAAAGTAATTTAATTTTTATGGTAAAAAACATGCAATAATGGTGTAGGTGCAATGTGAATCGTCGTGTAAGTAACTGCAGTGCAGACAGTTGTCTGTGTAAAAAGAACAGCTGATAAAAAAATATTGACGTTAAGTTTCTCATTGATATAAATATGACACATTAAATGCAACAAAAACGAAACAGTCGACAACTTTTTTTAAAATATTTTAGGTTTTTTTCATAATAAATGATGAATGATTTATTTCAGTACTAACACTGTTAGATCTATAAATCATTGCATGATATTGATCCTAATATAATACCATGGGCTACTACAATAATATAGTCGCGTGGTCACCCTACCGAAGCTTCCAGCGATGCGTGCGGTGTGCCGCACCGTACAACCCTTTACGAGCTGTATACACGATTTATATGCATGATATACAGCTCATATTAAAATAATATAGATGCGTTTTTAAGTATTCAACACTTTATGAACCGCAAAGTATAGTGTTATGAGCTCATTTCCTGACGTAAATGTGCAAGATTTTTACATAAAATAATAAATGTATGAGGAATATTCAAGTGATAATCAAACAAGAGCAAATAGGGGTAAAAAATTATGGGGAAATATTAAGTCTTTGTAACACAAAGTTGCACTGAGTAAATGCAAAAAAAAAAATTAAAATTGAATTAGGTATCGTTCATAAATAATTTCATAGAAATTCTGTTTAATAAAAAAAACTGAAAATATTTTGTCGCTGACTGACGCTCACTCGCTCGCATTATGATTCTGAGGCCCTCCGCTGCGTCAAGTAGGATCACGCCGCGGGCACACGGCGCGGGATTATAGATTGCTGGTTTTTATGACGGACAGATGCTTGCAGTGCATGAGTAAGCTCTAATCTATGTCGCCCCGCGGGTGTCCCGCTTGACGCAGTATAAGACATTTCAACATATATTTCAGTTTCGAGTTGCTGAAGCACAAAAAGTTGTATTTGTCACTGTTAGAAACTATAACTTTTTGTACTTTAGCAACAAAAAACTGAAATATATTTAAAAATATCTGTTGTCTTATATTGCGAAAAGTGGCCGAGACACATTTTTAATAGCGCACTCAGATTTAAGAAATCTTGAGAAAACATGAAATGTGCGAGCGAGAGCTGCAGTCAGCGGCAAAATCGCTATTGCGGCCTCTTAATGTATGTAACTATGTAACCTGCAATATAAATATAAATTATGTAAGAATTATGGGTGGAGCGCGGTGGCGCAGTGGTATAGCGCCTGGCCCAGCGATTGCGGAAGTTAAGCAACGTTCGCAAGGGTCGGTCATGGGATGGGTGACCAAAAATTTATTATCTCGAGCTCCTCCATGCTTCGGAAAGCACGTTAAGCCGTTGGTCCCAGCTGCATTTGCAGTCGTTAACACCCACCAATCCGCATTGGGCCCGCGTGGTGGGTTAGGCCCATCCTCCTTACCACCCATAAGGAAGGCCTGTGCCCCAGCAGTGGGGACATTAAAAAATGGCTGATGGACATGGACATGTATGAAATTATATTTCAAGAGTTTCCTTGAAAATATAAATATGTTTTACCGAAAATAAGAGAAAATATCCAGCAATATTTTAGGCTCGCATCATGTTATTCATTCAGCGTCATATTTCACAAAGAAAATACTATTTCTAACAGTTCAACGAATGAAAAGGAAAGAAGTAATTTTATTGTTACATTCAACTCTCTGTATTGTGCATGTTTTATTACACCCTCCCCGAAATTCAAATTAAACTGGATGAAATTTTCTTTGTGATCTTGACAAGAAAAGAAAAAGGTAAGTTTTTGTTAAATATAGCATTTCGTGCGGTGACATCGCATGCATTTTTGATATTTTCTTAAACGGCGTTTCGCGTGTACGTATACTACCTAGCTACCTAGGGTAGGTATACCCTGCATATAAAAAATTTGGTCACGTACCCAACAGAAATCTCAAGTCGGTGTCTAAAGAGCTTTCTAATGGTGTTATAGTAGCGTATCTTTCCGCGACTGCTCAAAATGTATGAGACTGCGTTTTTGAGAAGTTTAGACAAATTCCGAATTATGTTGATTGTTTTAATGTTTTTTTTGCAAACAGCACTACTGTTGTGTTTAAATTTACATTATTTTTTTCGCCTATACATTTTTGTTGTAGATGTAGATTACCTATGATTAATCATGTAACATTGAATTGTGAATATTATTTGTTTACATTTTTGTAAGTTCGCCAAAGGTAAGTAGATCTATGGGTACGACCATGACGAAGATCTGTACCCTTAGCACGAACAGCTATCGAAAAAAATAACCCGCGTAAAATCATTCGATAGTTAAATTTTGTATTGAAAATTTGTACTGCGCCATCTATCGCCGCTAAGCGAAATGAAATTTTCCATAGAGAATTGTCTATCGAGTAATTTTACGCGCGTTTTTTTTCTCGATAGCTGTTCGTGCTAAGGGTACTGAAACTCGACCGCGATCAGCTATCTCGATGTCACCACGCACGATGTTAAACAAGTGGATGGAAATATACCTACGTATGAGGCCGGGTAGGCGCGTGGCTCACAAACGCTAGATTTTTTACATTCTCTTTGTGGCTCACTTCCTACCTAGACAGTAGACGGGGCCAATTTGATAACTTGGGCCACAAGCAAACGCAAAAATATAAGTCAGCTGCAGCGGCATATAGCTCACATCACGTGCTGTAGCTTAGCTGGAGTGTGACTCGTTTCCAACCTTGACGGGACCGATTTGTACTGACTCTGATCTCGGGCAAACAAATAAAAGCATGAAATAGGGATCTTTCAATTCATCCTACTTTCTACTAAGTATATCCTACTATATATATATCCTCAATTACGCAAAAACTACTGAACGGATTTGGTTGGAATTTAGCACACAGATAGTAGATAGCCTAGATTAAAACATAGGATACTTTTTATCCCGATATTCCCACGGGAACGGGAAGCACGCGGGTGAAACCGCGGGCGGCCGCTAGTTAATATCATAAATGTGTAAGTTAAACTAAACTGATTTAGATGGAATTTGGCACACACACACATTGATAGTTTACAGCCTGGATCAAAACATGGATACTTTTTATCCCGGTCAAAGGTTCGGGATTTTTTAGAGTGTCCACGCAGACAAATTCGCCGGTGGTAGCTAGTATTTTCATATTTGAGATCTATAACACTGATCACTTCCAGTAAACTTATTTACGTTCCGCGTAACTTTTGCTTCTCGTCTGATTAGATGGATTTGCATAGATGTGCCACAGACTAGATGGTCTCGTTTCTTTTTAATCCCCGGTGACTCAAAGAAACCTCCTTTCAAAGCTACCTCATATAGATCCAAGTTCCAATTTCAAATGTAGGTTACGCGCTTCCCCACAAGGGGCGCTGCGGTCGCGCTTTTCTAACATTTAATCAAGAGCTGTCATGGCGACCGGACGTGTCTGTGAAAAAGAGAAATCTCGAGATGGCCTCGCTGCCGCTTTGAATGGCAATGCACTGAATAAAGAACCACTTTTAGAACTCATCTACATTTAATATACTCTAATGGCCTCCCTCTTTCTTTCATAAACAATTTCGGTACATTAAGCATTTTTTTTCTTGTAAAAAGCTCGGTACGACGCAAATAATTCATATTTAAACGGACAATTAAGCGGGAAAATAACTTTTCCAACCGTTTTCCGTTGTAATTAAAGGCAGGCCGTTAAAAAAACCAAACGAAGAGCAGCGAGTTCACATAAAAAACATTTCGTTGCACGAAAATGTTGCCGCTTTGCATTTATATAATTTCTTTTATAAATACTTAACACACGTATGTTCAGAACAGTAGGATTCGTTTAAATTAATGAAAAAAAATCTAGTTGAAAGTATTGGATTCCATTTATTCCAAACTTTAGTAGTAACTTTAGTTTATTACTGGAATAAACTTTGTTTATAACTTCATCTTGACATTAATGAGGATCTGTCCCACCACTATGCCTTATTATAACTAACTTCGTAGATGGGATTTGCGATTACTTATTTAAATTTCTAGTATTCATACAATGCAATCATATCATACAGTCCATTAACTCTGTAAAAGTATACATTATTAAAAAAGTAAGGCGTAAAATGGTTATCAAATTACTTTCAACGCCATTCAAATCGAATTAAATAATTGATAAACATTTGTTATGATTAACTTAGTCCGGTTTAGAGCAGTGGAATTCAGCTTGAACGCTTGTGAAGTTAGCTTTAAGTGCGACCGTAAGTTATGAAAGGATGACTGTATTAATAACGTCTTTAAAACTTAATTTTTTATTTATTAATTTATAATCAGGCAACAATGGCCCATAGATAAATACCTTAAAACTAAAACATATAATATATGAACAATATTGTTAGTAAATATACTTAACTTAATATTACGTTAGTAAAAAAGTCAATTTGTCACTTTCTGTGTCAATTCGGTGGTACAAGGCAACGCCCCTCGGAAGCGCCTGTAAACCACGCCCTGCGGCCAGAAGTCCTCCTTCATGAAAGTGTCCAGCCTGGCGGTCGGGATGCGCACCACAAACGACTTAAAATTCGTGTTATGGCGCGACTCCAGAGGCTGAACTCTCAAGCAAAAGTTAGCCTTCTTCTTTATGTACTCAATCACATACTGCACGGTGGTGGTGTGGTGCAGGCGGGACAGGTACACGGCCGTAGTCGGTATGGCAGCTCGCAGCAGGAAGTTGGGCCCTGTCGGTGCGGTGCCATGGTGATTCTGCTTCGTTCGCTGACGCTGTCGCTTTTTGTTCCGAACCTCGAGGAATCCGTCTTCATCTCGGCCCGGTCGGACGACATTCTGTGAATAGTCCGGTCGTGGGACATTAAATTTCATAAAAAAGTTTTGATAATACTAAAAGTTTTAATTTTTGGGGAGTGTATAGATTATGTGCATTGTGAGCTATTTTTGAAAAGTTAGAAGTTTTATGCCGGTGCTTTAGGTATAGTTTAGGTATTTCGTAATATTTCGTTATATTTCGTTTAACTTCATAAATATAGAATTAAAGTTTGAAATGTTGATTGTTTCATAATAAGAAGTATGTTATCATCATGTTGTAAAAAAATTAGAAAATTAATATATGTGTAACTGCGTAAATCACAAAATCACTCTTTTGTGTTCGAATAAAATTTTAAAATTTCTGAAATCTTATTTTAAGACTTTCAGTGGTTAGATATAGCTGTTGAACAAAGTTTAGAAAGTTAAGTGGTGTGCTTCTTTGATAAATTCATTTTTCTTTCGTAATATACGCAATAATGAATTAAAAATCGATCAGATCGCTCTTACATGACCTCTTCAATGCGCTTATATGCCACACAAAAAATTAGAAAAATACATACAGTGGATTTTGTTCAATTACAGATACATTGTTGTCGCTACAGGCCGCCGGCGCGGCGGCCAGCTACTATGCCCGCTCGCGCCATATGAATAAATTAATTAGGTGGCGATACTGGCGATTGATCTGTAACATTTCGGCGTAACGTAACATTACGGCTACTTAAGACGTGTCGACTCCTATCAGCTGACCTATCTCTTATCCCGAAATGATATATTTTTATAATTCCACTAGCGGCCACCCGCGACTTCGTCTGCGTGGACAGTTTTTGCTATCCCTCGCGAACAATACTTTTTTTGGGATAAAACCCTATGTCCTTTTCTATACCCCTGGCAACGTGTATGTAAAATTTCATTGTAATCGATTCAGTAGTCATGACGTGAAGGCGTAAAAATTGTTTACAAAAAAAACAAAAAACCGACTTCAAAAAACCTACCTCTAAAAAGCAAGAAATAATATTCGTAATAATAAAAATACGTCTATTGAAGTCGGGTGGGGCTGGAATACAAATTCCTTTTTTTTATTCTAAAAGCCCCACCCGACTTCAATAGACGTTTTTTTATTATTACGAATATTATTTCTTGCTTTTTAGAGGTAGGTTTTTTGAAGTCGGTTTTTTGTTAAACAAAGAAGTAATACGACCAATCATCGAGGTAATTCACACAAAATCATACTATTTTCGTGCTTGTTTTCAAAATTACTTGAAAAGTACTGAACCGATTTCATAATTTAAAAAAATGGGACCAACTTGGGAGTGTACCTAATGTAATAACGTTTGAATCATTTCAATCGGTCCAGCCGTCTTCGAGTAATCGGTGGACATACACAAAAAAAAAAACAAATATACAGACGAACATAGAACCTCCTCCTTTTTTGGAAGTCGGTTAAAAAAACAAACAAACGGACTTTGGCATTTATAATATTAGTAAGGATAGTGCAACTCTAACTTACCTAGCTCTAACTAACGTACCTACCTAATTTATACAACTGCCACATATATTATGTAGATAGGCCCTAAAAGACGACAGTAATTTTATGAAATGAGCACAGTAGGTACATAGATAAATAAAACAAATTAGTAGGTTTAAACAATTTGATTAATACTTTTTCAAGTATATTTTTATTTTTATCAAGTACCTAGTTTTTACTAGGCAAGTTATGTTTGCTTTAGTCAGAGTCAGAGAATGGCCAATCAACTTTTAAGGCACTCCTTTCTTGTCCCCGCTCTATAACAAATCATATTATTACATACAACTCGGTTTAAACCTTACATTTTTCTACATTCATCTAAAATTAGATGCATTTAGCAATGCGAGAACAACAGATTACAATATTTTTTCTTTGAACATTTTATAGCTAGTATCTCAGGAGAACAAAATCGCTCCCCATACAAAGAATCTGTGTTACCTGGCATAGCCGGTCAAAGCAAATCATGTCAAATCTTCAAAATATTGTATCAGAATACCCAATATTTTATACATATTTAAGTTCTATATTGAATAATCCTTAATTTACAATACATAGTTTTAGTAATTTTGCTTAAACAATATTTAATTAATATTTGCGAAGGTTTGTCCCCAACAATGTCTAAAAAATCAGGGCTCCTGCGTGACCATTAATAATTGGTGATGGTATTAGCATGAAGGTCCTATCTAGCGTCGTTAGTATTGCCCCTTGTCTAACTTTAATTCTTGTTTTGTCATTCAATGTCTTTCTAGCGATAGCTCTCGAGGAGTGTTTAAGATCAAGTTGAAATAGTTGTTCGATATGCAATGATTACTTACTTATTTGTACTTTTATCAATGTTTTCCATCTCGTTACCGGTAACACTAGAGAAATATCTGGTAACACCAGAGAATTTATGTACTGTACGTATATATATATAATATAATCAACCGATTACTTCACTGTAGTGAAGTAAATTAATGGTTGGTTTTACATTTACAATTTACATTTACACTCATTATCATCATATCGATGGCTTAGAGCACACATGTACTAATTACAAAAAATGCGATTTTTACTTTTTGAGTGACAACTGTATTAATTGACGTCCTCTACCGTTTGCACTTACCCACGTGTCGATATTCCATCTCCTTCTATCAAAAACCCAGTGTCACTGTTGTATTAAGTAAGCTTCGGTTATGTCCAAAAGTATTAAAATCCTTTATTTTTACTAATCTGCTACGAAAACTCCATAAGTGATTTTAAGATTCCCTCCTGCGGTACTACTTAACGCACAAAAATATTAAGTACTTTTACGACATGTTATCTTACATTAATTATACAATCCAAATGTTGTAAGTGCAGTTAATACGAAAAAAAAACAGCTGTTCCATACATTTAGGTCGAGTAGGTATTGCGCTTTTGTATGGAACAGCTGATTTTTTTCTCGCACCCACAGAGTTGGCCCCATAGTAAAAGTTACTTGTAATCATGAGTGGAACCACCCCACTGCGGGAACCAAATGATAAAAATCTGTTAGTGTTTCTGTTAGTGTTTAAGAAAGACTGATTTAATGAGTACCTACTATTTTTAATAATTATTAAAATGTTGTAGAATGTTTTATTTATTTCTAATATTATTATTATTATTTAATATTATTATTATTTTATGTTCTAACCTGCACAAACTATCTTGAGTCGGTATTTAATAATAAAAATTAATAAATAATTTAATAATTTATTATTAAATTTATCTATATTTTTTAAATTTAAATTTAAATTCCGCGCGCCGGCGAGCGTCTCTCGTGATTTACCGGACTGGTGAAAGCGGTCGCGCGCTTATCTAACCCCAGGGCTGACACGAGACTCTTGTAGCTAGACAACTGAAATATCAGGCAAAGCTATACTAAATAATTATAATTAACTTTGATTGAATTTAAATTAATAATTTAATACTTAAATATATCTAACATTTTTGTATTAATAAGTACCTGTTACTCTATTAGAATACTAACCCAGCCCCACTTAGTACATTCGTGCATTCAAATTACTAAATATGAGGGTTCAAATGTACTAAGTGAGGGGGGTTAGCTAGGTTTTCAGCTGATTTTGTTATCAATTTGACGTAATTGCGTTATGAAATTTACTTATTTGTGGAACTAAAGAATAAGTCTTATGAATAAACGTAATTTGAATTCCATATCATATACAGTTTTTGTATTTTATGATGCTTCAACTTTAAAATGCTCTCCTGAAAAATCAACTTTTTGTAATTAACACATGTGTGCTCTAAGCCATCGATATTATCTTCTGTGTAAAAAACCTCCTCCAAGAATCTCCACAACAATCGGTCCTGCGTTGCCCGTGTAGCAGCACCTACCTATACGCCGCTCATTACCATACCAACACACGATTGCAACAAGATTCATCACCGTGTGACTAGATGGCGCTAATGTCGAATAAACACAAAGATTAGTAAGGAATAGCGTCTCGTAGTATGGAGAATAATTATGGAGAAACCTAAATCTCGCTAACGACGTTTAGTCAGCGACGCAGCATAATATACAACTGCCAACCATCATCGGTTGGACTAATACCACCAAGCCCGGAGGAAGATCTTCCATTTGGCGTTCCTCCTAGTGGTCACCTCTCTCCATACCTACCATACCTACTTCATTCACTACACTGGTGACCCCAACGGAGCACATCAAGCACCTTCAGCAAGCAACGCAGCGCAGCCATCACTCCCCATACCTTATCCCAGCATCCGCAGCAGTCACACTGCAAGCAGAAGCACAGCAAGCAGAAGCACAGCAAGCCAGGCCTTCAAGGTTCCATCGCAGCATCATTGACGACGCTTTCTTGGACCTTCGGCAACTCTCGACGGCATTATCCCGACCTGGTCTTCGCAGCCCACTACTGGAGCATCACTGGGCCCTCACTCCGGCGTGGCAGCTCTGCGCACCACACCAGCAGCTCGGACCCACCGTCACTCAACGGAAGTGTCCGATCTACCCAGTTTTGTATTCTTATCCTCATAGTTCATGAACACCAACTCGGGAACCGGCTTGTTTGGAAGGTGAAGTCATCGAATCTGCGAGGGAATAGAAATTCCCGATCTCCTTCAGACTTATTATTTAACTCTATCATGTTCATCTCATTCCCACACTTTGGGGAGCACTACTGAGATATTAAAACATTATTTCCCAGTATTTTAAGGTCTTGACTATAAGAATTACATCATTAGCAAAATGAAGGCCTCCAAGGTGCTCGCCATTGATGCTGATGCCGAATTAATTCCAGTCCAGAAACCTAAAAAGATACATTACGGCTCCTTGTCTTGTTGTTATCTCGCTGCAGTTTGATGAGGTTTGAGCTCTGATTTTAAAATAGAAGCAAATATCAATATAGTCGAGTTTTCAGCAATTTTAAAAATATACCATGTGCCCAGTCATTAAGTGCACAAATGAAAAGACGTGAAATTAAGCTCAAACTTATCGTTAAAAAAATAATACGATGTTTTTTATAAAGGTTACAGGTAGGTTTTGCCGAAAAAATCACTTAAATTGTTAAAAAAAAAAAAAATTCATACATGGGACATAGCGACAATATGTTATGTTAAATTGTGTTTTCGCTATGTTCCTGTTATGATTTGTGATCTGGTTATGTTAATATAACTTCGTGTCTAGTTTTATAGCTTAGATTAATTGATGAATCACTACATATTATAAAACAAAGTCCCTCGCCGCGTCTGTCTGTCTGTTCGCGATAAACTCAAAAACTATAAAAACGGATTTTCATGCGGCGTTTTCACTAAATGATGGAATGATTCCTGAGGAAGGTTTGAGTGTATTATAAGTTGAGGTTTTATAGAAATTGGTAGAAATATCACGATGATTGTTGAAGAGGTCGGCAAAAATTAAACCGACTGGGAGCTTGCATTGAAAACGCTGCTCTAACCTTTAGAGCTATAACAAAATAATTTATGATGAAATTATTCCTATTTTATAGATCTACAAAAAAGTCCGTGATGGTATATATCTATCTTTTAAAAATAAGTAACTATACCAATTATATCTTCCTAAAAAAATTATCAAGTTCAACGCGGTAATTTGGAAAGCTATTTAGAAGGATAAAGTACTAATCCTTATCAAATTAAATACGTTAGTTACCTTAAGCATTTTATGCACATTATTTTAGCCTTTAACACCATACCATTTAAATGAATATCGTAGGAGTCGTCGCAAAAAATTAACACGCGCAAATATAAATCAAACGCGTCTCATACCGACAACGGGACGGGACGAACGGGAGAGAAAAAGACTTTAGAGCAAATGGAGGTGAGGACTGTTAGGTATTATTTTTTTATCTTTTTGGGTGTTGTTGGAAGGTTGCATTTAGCAAAAAAAGAAGGAACCGAAGCGAAGCAAGGACAGGTCGCTAGTTACAATATAATATTCTCAAATTCTTTCTTTTTCTCCGGAGTTACTAGTTACTATATATTATTCTCTAGTGTTACCCTGGTGTCCCCCTTGTAAACAATACAGTGAACGTAATTATAAAGAAAAGAAAAGTACTGCCTGACATAGAAGTAAGTTTCAAGTGGCTGTTTAATATCAAATTATTTTAAAGTTTAAGAAAGAAGAAGAAAAATCATTTATTGACCGCAAAACAAAAGAAAACAATGTACCTACACAAACTTAGGACTAATTACAGTGCGGCCAACTAGGCCCCAACCTCAGCAATGCTACAGAGGCAAACTTGACACAGCTAAGAAACTGCATAAATTGTTTGTATTTACCAGTACTAACATCAAGCAGATTTATGTTGAAATCAGCCAGCAGGATCAACACATCGTAGTTTCTGAAAGAGGCAATGGAATCCGCAATATCGTCCAAAAATACACCCGGGTCCTGCCATTGTGGCCTATAGGCGGTACCGATTATTACCCGCTGATTGTTAGTGCGAAAACTAACAATCAGTTACTAATCAACTCCACTGCGTTACTTTATGTCAAAGTAACGCAGTGGAGTTAAAATAATGTCAATCTTAAGAAACTATTACTTACTACATAGATACATTATTTGAATAGGATACTTTCTTGTTGTATTACTTAAATACTTAATGTACAGATTTTCTTTGAAGTATCATTTTAATTCACAAAAAAAAACTTAACAGTAACAGAGGGGAAATTTTTACGACGATCCTTTGTTATTCTTAAAAATCTCAAAAACTAAACGTTAAACATTGTGGCCACCTTTAAAACCTAAATTTTATATAAATGGTACAAACTATAATCGAATCTATACCTTTGCTGAATGCCGTCGTACCGGGCCAAGATGAAGACGGTTTCCTCGAGGTTCGGAACAAAAAGCGACGTCGTCAGCGAGAGAGCAAGAACCACCATGGCACCGCACCGACAGGGCCCAACTTCCTGCTGCGAGCTGCCATACCGACCACGGCCGTGTACCTCTCCCGCCTGCACCATACCACCACAGTGCAGGACGTGATCGAGTACATAAAGAAGAAATCCAACTTTTGTTTGAGAGTTCAGCCACTGGAGTCGCGCCATATTACCAATTTTAAGGCGTTTGTGGTGCGCATCCCGACAGCAAGGCTGGACCTCTTCATGAAGGAGGACTTCTGGCCGCAGGGCGTGGTGTACAGGCGCTTCAGAGGGACGCTGCCTTGTGCCACCGATTCGACACACAAAGTGTCTAGGTACTTGATTTTTTTACTAACATATATGTTTTAAGTTATTTACTAACAACATTGTTTTATAAATTATATATGTTTCGTTTTTAAGGTATATATCTATGGGCCATCGATGCCTGAATATAAATAAATAAATTAAATTAAAAAAATAAAATATAAATTCTTGTAAATTCGATTAAATTTAATTTTGTTTTTCTGTTTCAAAATGCTCTGAAAGGAGTGCCTCAAAAGTTGATTCGCCCAACTAACTTAGAAATACAATTATGCTCAGCTCATTTAGTAGGTAGGTAGATTTATTTTATTTTATAAGTATTCTGTGTTATTTCATTGTATATTCATCGACATACATAACGGATGTTTTCTGTGATATCGGCATCGGTAAGAACGACTAGCGAGCTACGCGACAGAAAGAGAGGCGCTTCGTAGGTATAATATAATAATATCAGGCACGCAGCGCTGTGCAATTTGAAATTGTACTTTATTGCCGTGCGGCGAGAGTAGCTTTTAGTTTGTGGCCCCTCGCCTGCCCGCGCGGTGCGTAGCAGTCGGCGGGCCCTGCATGGACCCGCTCGCGCGTCCCGCATAATTCGTATTTAAGCGCAATAATTTATCCGTAATTAAACAAAATCCACATTATGTATGTTTCTAATTTTTTGTGTAGTATATAAGTGCATTGAAAAGGTCATGTTAGAGCGATCTTATCAATTTTTATTCATTATTCCGTATGTTATAAAGGAAAAATGAAAATATCAAAGAAGCACACCACTTAACTTTCTAAACTTTGTTCAACAGCTATATCTAACCACTGAAAGTCTTAAAATAAGATTTCAGAAACTTTAAAATTTTATTCGGACACAAAAGAGTAATTTTGTGATTTACGCAGTTACACATATATTAACTTTCTAATTTTTTTACAACATGATGATAACATAGTTCTTATTATGAAACAATCAACATTTCAAACTTTAATTCTATATATATGAAGTTAAACGAAATATTACGAAATACCTAAACTATACCTAAAGCACCGGCATAAAACTTCTAACTTTTTAAAAATAGCTCACAATGCACATAATCTATACACTCAGCAAAAACGAAAACTTTTAGTATTATCGAAGGTAATTTTTCTTTAGCTACGCGACTATGAAGGAGCTTTTCCATCGACGAGAGCTGGCTGCTGCAACTGCGGCCTTGAGTTGGCGGCAGCAACAGCAGCAAAATTTCGTTGACAGCTGACGGGCGCACGGCGCCACCGCGGTAGGTGGTGCTCACGGGGTCGGCGCTAACGGCCGGCGGCAGCGGTGGCGGCGCTCGGGCTTGATCGGGTCGTGGCGGAGACGGCGTCGAAACTGCTGACTTTAAAATTTTACTTTAAAATCGGTTTCTTGCATACAAACTGGGTATTTGAGAGATACCAAAATATTCACTTCTCAAGCTTACGCGCTCACTAGACATGAAATAAAACACTTTAAAAGTGTTTTATTTCAGATACCAAAATGTTGCTTAAAACCTATATAATTATGTCCTTTTCTCATCGAAATCTACTATTTAGCGTATATGGCGCTAATTGTGACGTCATGATACTTCATGAAACGTCATGAAACTTTAAAGCTCTGTATCTATGCTATAGTTGTTCTATCTCATGAAGACCGATTTGCTATGAATGTTTTAGGCGTGCACAATGCATATGCACATTATTTTATTGTGCGTAAGGGCTCGTTCACACGAGCGAATTTTTCAACGCGCGGTTTTATCTTATACCTTATGGCCAGACCATAAGGTATCTTTTCCCAGATGACTTCTCAGATGGGTGTTCGCACGGACGATGACGACGTTCCACGGGAAAAGTTACCTTATGGCGGCGGTAAAAAAATCGCACGTTGAAAAAAATAGCTTGTGTGAACAATGTGTATGTGCATTGTGCACGCCTAACTATAGTAGTACCTAAAGTTATTTGTAAATGATTGTTTACGCCGAAGCTAACGTCATTTATTAATTTCATATGTTTAATTTTCCCATTATAGCAACATTGTAAATTTTCTCAATATTTTATCTAACTTAATTTTTAACACTGTGTACATGTTTGCGTTTCTATGCTGTGGCATAATTTGTGTCTATGCCTTTGACTTTTTCTTTTTTTTCTGACTCTCGAACTTTTGGCGCGATACATGATAATTTTCTCTTGTAAATATTTTCCATTGTTTTCTTAAACTTCAATTAAATTCATATTATACGTTAAAATACGTCTTATTTCATCTACCTACGTCATCATCACTTCGCCAAATCCCCCGCCGCTACAATGATAAATGCCAGTGTGTTTTAAATGTAACGATTTTTTTTTTATGAATTAAAAATAAACAGTCGATTACTGAAATAAATAATTAAAAATCCTATTATTTGTACCAACATCCGAAGCCGTAGCTGTTTCTCCGCGATCCGCCGTCCAGCAAGGAGTTTCATTAAATTACTCTGCAAATAGTTGATCCAACTATTCAACCATTGTAAATACCTTTATTAAAAAGTTATCTTCCAAAAGGCTATTGGTTTTCGATCGATAATTAACTTAATTAAGCCATAAAATCACAGATCACAGAACAGCGAAAAATTGAATATTTTACTAACTATCTAAATCAATGATAATTAAACGTAAAGATAGGTTATGCGCCAACATCATTGCTATTTAAAACAGCGTAAAGGTAGGTACTATAGATACACACATTGGCCACTGCATGCGCATTGGCTGCCAATTGACAGCGCGTCAGCTGTCTCCTTCACTCCCACACGCAAAGCAGACAGCTCGCTCTTTGTACAATATGGCCGAATAAAGTAATAGAAAATACATATTTTTATTAAATACAGTACTTACGTGTGAAATAAAGCATTTTTCCGATCTCTGACCGTTGCTGTATAATTTGTACATCGTCTAAAGACGCAAGTAGACATTTTTTTATGGTATTTCACATTTTTATTGCGTCTGATTGACGAGAGCCGCGTGTGTTACCGTGTCGCGAGACTGTGCCTGACTAATTGAAAGTCGGGCAATTACCTGACTTTCGTCTTGCCATTGTGAAGCGCGGGTAACCTATCTTTACATTTATATCATTGATCTAAATATTAAATCTCGCAGTTTAATAATAGTAAAGTACTATAGATTGAACTATAGTAGATACAGAAATAATAAAGGTATTATCTAGTCCTGAGATTAAACGCAAAAGTAATCAAATTATGTGTAAGTATTCAACTTTTGGAGCTCGGTGGCGCAGTGGTTTAGCGCCTGGCCCAGCGATTGCGGAAGTTAAGCTCGCATGGGTCGGTCATGGGATGGGTGACCAATAATGTATTATCTCGAGCTCCTCTGTGCTTCAGAAGGCATGTTAAGCCGTTGGTCCCGGCTGCATTTGCAGTCGTTAACACCCACCAATCCGCATTAGGCCCGCGTGGTGGGTTATGGCCCATCCTCCTTACCACCCATAAGGAAGGCCTGTGCCCCAGAAGTGGGGACATCAAAAATGGCTGATGGACAATTCAACTTTTGGACAGGACATTTTTTTTATCTAGCGACATACTATCTTTTAGTCCTATTAGCAATAATTATACGCTTTCTGAGCTCGATGGTGCAGTTTCTGGCCCGGCGATTGCGGAGATATAGAATACTATTCCACGCGGACGAAGTTGCGGGCAGAATTTTGTTGGGATATTGTAGAACTATTTTTGTATATTAAAATTAAACGCTTATGCTTAAAATATTTATGATTTTATTTCTCTAAATTCGACTCCTTAGTCAACAGAAACATCTGGGACCTAGTTGGAAACTGCATCTGCATTGTATCCTAACAACGTTGTTGTCAATAATGACGTCATCTTATATTCCAGGTGTAAAACTATTCACAACCCTTGGGATCCCCTTGTCAAACGTGCACCGAGCTAAGTGCTACTTCACGGCTTCGTACGAGTTGGTACTAAAGTAGCTGGACTCTCTGGTACTTTGCCACAGTAACTTTATCGCTTGTTCTGTTGTTGCTTCCATTAGGAACGAATTCGTTGGTGCGACACGGTACTTAAATGTTTAGTTACTTTTGAGGAAGACGGAACAAGCTTCGGTCCCAGGCGGTGCATTGCATACATTTTGTCTTCTGCATCGATGCATCTTGCAAAGAGAATGATCGATAATATGAAGGTTTAAAAGTGCACTCAATGACTTTCTTGCAGAAAAAGCTTACTACGACATACGATCTTTTTTTGATGACAAAATATAATTAATAATTAAAATTGTTACTTCAATACTGACATCTACTTGCCTCTTTATTCTCTTATATATTCCTTAAGAAATGACTAAACTGATTTTTTAATGAATTTAATGAACTAGAATGACCAAGTAATAATAATAATTTAAATTTAATGTTTATCAATGTTCGTATATCTTAAGGTGAATCATGGCTGTACCTTTTTATATGTGACATCTTGTAATACCCATGCTTATGAACTAATAAATGATTTGATTTGATTTGAAGGTCTTATTGTTTTGTTGATGGTATGTAGGTACGTACCTTGAGCGCAGCGAATATTTTCTGTGTGAGTTGCACCAAAACGCTGTTAAAGAGTTATCGTTAAATGATAATACTACCTATTTGTCACGTCAAACTTGTCAAAGGATGCTGGCCGGCTGGCAACCTCTTTTTTGGCTAACTTTGTGCTTAACCGGTACTTTAACAAGCTTGTTATTGTTAAACTTAGATGGTGCAACTCACTACGGTATGTACAGTCAGCAATGAAAGTAGCTTACTTCACTACTCCGTCATCGTCCGTCATGACGACCTGAGTGGTGCAGTGGTCAACATGCCGCCTATCACGCAAGAGGTCCCGGGTTCGATTCCCGGCCGGGCGGGAAATTGAACTGATGAATTTTAATTTCTGTGACGGGTCTGGGTGTTACTATGTATAATAAGTATTTATTTTAAAAAAGTATATAAGTAGTATATCAGTTGTCTGTCCAAGCATTTATTATAATTGTATCTCGGCTTGAAATTCTCGGGACGAAGCCCGGTCCTTTTGCCAGGCTTGCGTGGGGACATGGGTCCAACACGTAGAGGCCCTTTGAGACTGTTTTAATATAATGTGAACTGTGTGATGCATATGCCGGGATCCGCTCCCCACTACACGCAAAAGTGCGCAGACGGAAGCGGACCCCGGCAGGTACATAGACTATTGCGAGTGTGAGAGTACATAAAAAATAACTAAACGGGCTATTGGGTGAAAGGATAGTGAATTGGCATTCTGGACTATGGGGTGAGATTATCGGACTTCCGCCTTTTCCTACATCTCACAAACTCGAACCGTCGGCGGAAGGTGGCTCGCCGCCCGCTGGATGGGCACCCCAAACTGGTCAGCAACTGCCGCCCGGGCACAGAATATATAATAGTACTAACGGCCCGGGGCGCAACACCGGCGCGGGCGACTGAGGGTGTAGAGAGGTGTGCACCGCTTTCTACCCACTGTACAAGCTACAGTGTGCCAACTCGCGTCTTATGCATGTTTCACTTCCACCCTGTCAGCGTATAGCTCTAACGACTCCACCCTGGACGGCCGTTGAAGGCGAGCCAGGGGCGGGAGTCCGCAATTATTATTATGATAGAGCTTCTTTGATAAAAGTTTCAAACTGTGAGACATTTTGTCAAAAAGTTGCTATGACAAAGAACTAAAGTGTTAAGTGAATGTTTTTGATGAAATAAGTGGTTTACAGGGAAGGAAAAAAGTACTAGAAAATTTCCAAGAATCTCTTTACGACTCGGCAGCTCAAGCACTCGCCTGGATTCAGAAAAGTCGATATTTTTCTATTACTTAATTAATGTCGAACATATTTTTGAGAAATCTGTCGGAAAAAATGATATGCTACAATATTGTTAACTAGTGTTAGGATATTCATCAAAAAGAAAATTGATTTTCATTTCTGTTTCGTATGAATAATTTAAACCAATTTGATTTTTTTAGTATTTCGTAATTGGTTGTTTTGGTAACAATGTTTTCGCTATAAGTACATAGTTTGTTTTTGTTGCTGGATCGATGCAAACTAATTGTGTTATTTATATTAACTTTGTCTGTTAGTTTACTTAAATAAAGAATATCGGTTATATCCGGAATGTGGCAAAAAGTATTTTGAAAATATGTTTGGAATTTAAATAATTTCACATGCTACCTATATAGCCAAAGTGTTCGAAAGAAGTACCAAAAAACCAAAATAAGTAAACTTCTATTCGTACTTATAACCTGTTTTGCTTTTTAGCAAATCTGAATTAAACGAATTACCATAAGCTTGAGACTTTAAATGACTTAGCGTTTGCAGTTGCAACTTCCAGCAAAACTTCAACAACTTTGCCAGACCAACTTCAATGTATTCAGGCCAGAATAACCCTGTTTTAGTAGATGAACTGTGCAAGTAAGTCTTGGAGAAAGAAAGTACTTACAACTTAATACGTACCTATTCCTTATTATTATATAATTTTTAATTATAGTATTAATCCTGATTATAGTATTAAAATACATAGCTGCGACAAATTAAGCAACACTGCCTGCAACTGCCCTGATATAAATAAAGTAACCACTACAAAATACCTCGGAATCATGATTGACGAAAATCTCTCCTGGCATGCTCAAATTGATCTTATTGCAAGCAGAATTAGGAAGCTGATTTGGATTTTTAAAATTCTGAGGTATTCTGCTAGTAGAGAACTTCTAAAAAAAATATATGTTGCCTTGGCACAATCGATTATAATCTACTGTATTCCAGTTTGGGGGGGGGCGTCTAAAGTAAAATTTCTGGAGGCAGAACGTGCACAAAGGATACTTTTAAAAGTAATGTACTTTAAAAAGCACAGATTCTCAACACATACTCTTTATTCAATAGCAGACGTAATGACTGTTCGACAAATGTATATTTTGCACACTATTTCGTTAAAACACAAATCACTACCAATTGACTCCAGTATTTTGGCAAAAAGACGTAATGATATTGTAGCTAAAACAAGTCAATGTAAAACTTACTTTGCCAAACACCAGTACATTTACCAATCATCTCATATATATAACCATGCTAATAAAATTCTTAAAATATACACAAAAACCAACCACGTTTGCAAGCAGCTAGTAACAGAATGGGTTAAAAAACTGAACTATGAGGAAACTGAAACAGTTATAGTTCATATCCGTACTTAACTGAGTTATCTCTTAAGACTTTATACACTGCATTTTATTATTAATTATTTTTATTTTATTTTTATTTATATAAATATAACATTACATACAAATGCATACGAGGTCACACACGCATACGCACATTTATACTCACACACACACCCACACGCACGCACACACACACACACACACACACACACACACTCACACACACACACACACACTCACAGTTTAGAGTTTAAGAGTTAATATTTTATTTTATTTTTTTGTTATTCAATTTTTTTGTTTGTTTTATTTCTTTAAAAACACGAAAAACTGATGTTGTTATGAGAGAGCGATTTTCTCTTGGTACAAGTGTTTTTACACTTAAAAGGAGAAATCAACCATACCCTGTATTACCCAATTGTTTTTATGAAATAAATATTTTTTCATTTTCATTTTCATTTTCATAATTTCGTTAGATCTGAAAACCACGGTCGAGAGAATTGAAAAATTCCTATAGAATGTTGATAATATTAACGTTTCGTAATCCCTGTTTCCTCATTCAAAACTGGACCGTTTTAAATACTTTTTTTATCAAAATTTAAAGAAAGGATTCTGGCTGTGTTCCTATAAAAACTGTATTTTTCATTTCTCATATTCGGAAAGTGATGTATATTTGAACTGAGCAGCGGGTCCAAAACTCTTCGTTCCACCCTAGGGTGGAAAAGTAATTTAAAAATAGAACTGAATTTGGCAATGAAAAAGTTTACAATAGTTAAAAACAAATGGTTTAAAAAAAGTTGCAGCCTTGTAGGGCGCATTCACGAACAACAACAAAACATGGTATAAACAGCCAGTGCAAAATTAAAAACATTGGGCGGAGCGGCCGGCGACGCGACGTTCCAAATTTAAAATAAGAAAAACTATAAAATATTGGAGGGAGACTTACCTAACTCTGTGACTTTGAGCTGTGTGTGCCGTATTAAAGTTTTGTGATGATTTTGTATTTACTAAAAATGAGTTTAAAACTAAAACAAAAAGTTCAAATAAAATAAAAGAAACAATAAAACTACGCTGTAATTCGCCTACAGGAAACAACTACTTCAGGAGAATCTCTGCTATGGACTTACCGTCTTATCAAAGAGCAAAGAATATCTCCAACTTTTACAGGCATCCAACAAAGCCAAATCTGTCATCATAATAATTTATATCAAACTGTAAATATTCCAAGCAAGAATTTAACTTTAAATTTCACAAATTGTTCTAATTTTTCTAGGTTTTTAAAGGTAAGTTGGTATAGGTAATACTTATAAGGTCTACCAATGTAGTTACTAAGAATAACTAAGACTTTTTTTACTTTCCTGAAATCCGAAATGAAAAGTAGAGTGTTTAACACGGGTAAAAGTCATCAATTCCATTCTCGAACTATAGCCGCCCTCGCTATGCTCGGGCGTCTAAATATCTAGAATGGGAATTGCTTCCTTTTGACCCTCGTATAACAATCTACTATTAATTGGTCTAGTTTTAGAGGAGGAAACGGGGGACTACGAAACGTTGATTTTGTCAACTTTCTATAGAATGTTTTCATTTCTCTCGACCGTGGTGTGTCCCCTTAACAGTCTTGCTCACTAGTCTAACATTGTCTTTTTGGAATAAGGTCATTAATTGTCGGAAAGGTCATCAACGGAAATAGTGAGGTCTCCGTTAGTTAAACACAAAAATAATGATGGTTCCCAGTTAAAACGACCTCTGGTGGTCGAGTGGTTCGGATGCCGGTCTGAGGTCCCGGGTTTAATACCCGGTTGGGTCAATTTATAAAATGAACTTTTCTATACTGGCTCAGATTTGGGTTTTTGTATACGTCCGTTGTCTGCGATCATGCTTTAGCTACATACTAACTATGGAATCTGAGCAAAATATTCTTGCATTGGGCGCACCGAACAAGAAAATTGGGCGCCTTTTCCAATAATCTTCATATTTTGTTTTTGTCGTATTTGTTGCTGTGTGGTAAATTACCTACCTAGGTAATAACAAAGGAAAAACGAAGTTTTTTTCCTCGAAAATGTGTTGAAAAACGTCGTATTTAATTCGTGATCTCTTGCTTATTGCACACTCGGCTGAGTTACTTACGTCCTCGCATATAACGGCTCGGGATGCACAATACCCACAGCCTCGTGTGCAACTTGTCTCATATTTTTTTTTAATTTAATAATGTATACCTACTTTTATTTTACTGCTTTTCTGTCATTGAATACAATAGATAAAGTTAATTAAATAAAATTAATGCCTTCTTTGAAGTTTAGGTGAATATAAAAAATTAACTGTAAAAATCACACAATAAACATTTTGATACTTCGAAAAACTTGTAATATTATTACCATGGTTCTAATCTAAGCTGGCTGTTTACATTGGTATCACCATATTAGGATCATTGGCCTTGTTCGGGTTATTATATACTGCATTAGGTAATATATACTACATATTTACTACACAGTAGCACGGTAGTGGTGACAGTAGGGTATTTATCAAATTTTATAACTTCATAAAAACCGGCCAAGAGCAAGTCGAACTCGCGCATGAATGGGTTCCAAAAAATGGCAACAAATTACGTTTGTTGATTGGGAGCCTCACTTGAATATTTATTTTATTCTGTTAGTATTTGTTGTTATAGCGACAACAGAAATACATAATCTGTAAAAATTTCAACTGTCTAGCTATCACGGTTCATGAGATACAGCCTCATGAGAGACAGACAGACAGTGGAGTCGTAGTAATAGGGTCCCGTTTTTAACCTTTGGGTACGGAACCTTAAAAAATGTATTGTCCATCAGCCATTTTTGATGTCCCCACTGCTTCCTTCCTTATGGTAAGGAGAATGGGCCATAACCCACCACGCGGGCCCAATGCGGATTGGTGGGTGTTAACGACTGCAAATAACAGCCGGGACCAACGGCTTAACATGCCTTCCGAAGCACGGAGGAGCTCGAGATAATACATTTTTGGTCACCCATCCCATGACCGACCCTTTCGAACGTTGCTTAACTTCCGCAATCGCTAGGCCAGGCGCTAAACCACTGCGCCACCGAGCTCCACTCCACAAAATTGTATATTAATAATATAAATCACAATATAATTAAATTTAGTCTCTGTCTTTTTAAACTTTGCTTGGATATAAGGAACAACTAACTCCATTATCATAAACACAATTTCGCTCATTATTGTTATTTGGACACTGTACGTATACTATGAATCAGAAACTGTAGTTATTTTCTTGTAAGTTATCCTGGCGAACAAAAGTCTGATGATAATGGGGAAGTCCGAGCAGTGAGGGATTTACTTGGTCGAGGAAACTTGGAGATATGACACATTATTACACAACAGGAAAACATGAGGACAAGATATTAATTATCTAGCTATCAATATATAGGTGACAACATTTCTCATAAAAATAATGTCAAGTTAAGCAGAAATTTAACCAAGATATATTATCAACACTATTATCAGTATTTTCGAATTAATTTATCATTTCTGTAGCAGATTATTAACATGACTAGCGGCCCGCCCTCGCTTCGCTTCAGTTCTTTCCGTTTTTGCCAAATGCGACCTTCCAACAACACCCAAAAAGAAAACAAATACCTTACAGTCGTCACCAGTTCGCTCCAAAAGTCTGTTTCCCTCCCGTTCGAGTCCCGTCCCGTCCGTCATCGGTGTAAGAAACACTCTTGAATTTATTTTTACACGCGTTAACTAAGATATTCATTTAAATAGTATGGCGTAAAAAGTTAATAAAAATAATGTCAGTTAAGCAGAAATTTAACCAAAATATTATCATCACTATTATCAGTATTTTCGAATTAATTTATCATTTCTGTAGCAGATTATTAACATGACTAGCGGCCCGCCCTCGCTTCGCTTCAGTTCTTTCCGTTTTTGCCAAATGCGAACTTCCAACAACACCCAAAAAGAAAACAAATACCTTACAGTCGTCACCCGTTCGTTCCAAAACTCTGTTTACCTCCCGTTCGAGTCCCGTCCCGTCCGTCATCGGTGTAAGAAACACTCTTGAATTTATTTTCACACGCGTTAACTAAGATATTCATTTAAATGGTATGGTGTAAAAAGTTAATAAAAGCAGAAATTTAACCAAGACATTATTCTCACTATTATCAGTATTTTCGAATTAATTTATCATTTCTGTAGCAGATTATTAACATGATTACTAGGTAGGTACAGCAGGAAACTAAACGTTTTACACATCGTTGAGTCGAAGTGAGTGGAACATGTTCGGACCTATACTTTTGGAATGTGAAATAACTTACAATTACCCAAACAGAGTAAAACGGTCAAAACAGAACAAAATAATTAATAGTTTGTTTAAAACATCTGTGGCAGTTTGCTGTTTAACATCAAATTGTTCAAAGAAGTGAATGATTAATTTTTTTAGAGCTGAATATAGTTTGGTCCTGCTAAAAAAATAGGGCTGAATATTGTTTGATCTTACTAAAAAAAATAGTCAGAACAACGTTATTTTTACATAATGAAATTTTTACCCTATTTTCCTGCGGAAATTCACTCTTCCAGAAGCCACAACGACTTATTAATATTTAAAAAAAAGCAGTTAATGCAAATCTATTTGTAATGGAATTAACAATGTACATTTATTACTAAATCAAAATCAATAAATAAGTAAGTATACAAAACCACATTGATACAACAGTTTCTTTAACAAAATGTCGAAAATTGAATTGTTAAAATCACAGATTGCTTTTACTGAATTTCGTCGACCTTTAGAATTCATAACCTTCGGTGGAGAAGTAATAAACGCCAGTAGCGTTACCAGGGTTCCAAAAGCCAGCAATGGTAGATTCGTTCATCGAACAATGACCCTTCTTGAACTCCTTATAAGAGTCACATTTCCATGCCAAAAACCATTCAGGATGGCTGACCGTAGCCGTCCAAATGTCGATACAAGCTCTATGGGCACATTTAGCGGCTTTCGACGAATCAAATATCCCAGGAATCAAAGGAGTGCCACAATTAGGTTGAGATTGTCCTTTTTTGTTGATGAAAAAGTCAATATCTCCAAGCACGCTGGTTGTTCCTAGTCCTCCAGCATTGCAGTGGTATACTTCTACATACTCCGCTACTCCAGATCGTATTTGTTCCTGAATTAAGCTGTTGGAAAAGCAAGGTCCTGCTGGATCTAATGCGGTGATCCTCCAGATTTTCTTGTTAGTATTATTGAAGAAGATTTCCCCAGTTTGGCCCAACATTTGGCTGCCTAAGCTGTGTCCAATACAGTGCATGCTTTTAGGGGATATCCCTCCTTTGTTTAGTTCTATAAGCATGTTGGCCAATGCTCGGGCAATATAGTAGACATACTTGACAGATCTCTCGTAACTTTTAATATTGCCTTGCTTGTCATTGGTGTATGGTGAATGGTCGAGGATGATCAGGTAGCTGTTGGGGAAGTTCCTGAAGGATTCCCTGACTTGTTCTTCTGTTTTTTTATTGATGTGGGACTTAAAACCTCCGACGAAGATGATGAACTTCTTGGTTTTGTCGAGGTCTTTGATGGAGAGGATGCCTTTAGCAGCGTTGTCTATCGTGAAGGTTTCAACGTCGTTCTTCGGAAAGTCGTAGAAGTAGACGTTTATTTCACTCACGTCAAGGTTCAAGGTTCGATCGTGGTCACCTGAAATTGAGACAGAAATAGTAATTATTAATTTGTTATTTAAATATGAAAAAACAATATTTACATTTTTTAATACTACTAGTTTTTATCAATGTTACAAAATAATTCCTTGCAATGTTGCGAGTCGCTATTTATATATTTAATTCTTGATGCACAATTTTGTACAATGGCCGACTTAATGCCTTATTATCCCTTAATTATGTAATTGTTATGTGGACCTATTTACTGTGTTTTACTGAATAGACTTCAGAGAAGTCTGATGATATCATACAATGTTTAACATATAAATGAACGAGGATCTAATGCAAAGTTTAAAATAAGCACACTTTGGTGTATTCTTCTACTAGTTTAGTTACAGCCCACGATTTCGACGTGGACGTTGTTCCGTGGCCCCATAATTATAATTCCCCATACCACCCCATACTTTCATCTTCTATGTCCACAAAAAGTAGCCTTATATCATTTTCTATGGTTTAAGCTATCTATATACTAAAATTCATCAAAATTGATCGAGTGGTTTATATCGACGAGAATAGGTAACAGACAGAATTATATCACATTTAAAATATTACTAAGTTCTTTTTTTTCTTCAATACCAAATTAAAAGTCTATTTTTGGATTAAATTAACCAATAGCTATGTTCATTTTGCCAAAGGATGTATGTCCTTAAGTCAGAATCCGATGTGAACCAGTTCTAATAAAAGACATCATTTTCTTATTGGTGGTAATTAACAATTCTTGGATAATGCGGTTTTAATTGAGTTTGAGACTGTTCTCCTACAGTCATTTGTCCGATGAACTATTAGCCAACCCAACTTTTTATCGACGAATGTTTCTCTAAACTATCTTTTACCTATGAATTATATAAACAAAAACATTTTGTAGCTTCATTTAACGTGTTTTGAAGCCATCGTTTTGCCTGAGTAACTTATATTTTGACAATGATCTTTTCATTGCCAGACGCAAACAATATATAAATGCGAAAGTAAAGATATTATTCAGGACGATTTTGATGGAAACAGTGAAGAATAGAATGATACCTCTAACCATTCTTAACAAAAAATTCACAGATTTTACAGTCCCCGCAAGAATCGGAGCATTGAAAATGAACCCAAAAATTTACGAAAGACCAAAATCAAATCAAATGCAAAATCCTATTATGTTTTTTTAAGTTACCTTAGGTAGTACCTATTTATTTTCACAAAAGCGCCCGCTGACAGGCCTCGACGTGGCCGAAATATATAACCGATTTTTGAAATTCCATCGAATGCACTTCTCGTCTGCTTCTGCATCTTTTAATACTATTACCATGACGATCGGTCAATAATCATAGAAGCTACATCACTTTTTATGTACGAAAACACCCGTTTTTCTACAATTTCAAATCTAAAAGGACCACCTACAGGGTGTTAAAAGAGTTTCTATTAAACTACCGATAGCTCATAAAAAAGAACAAAGTTATGTTTGACGTTCTGTCACTAATAAAAATGTCTTACTGAATCAAGTATTTTTCTCTTTATAAAATTAATAATGCCTAAAGGTCACAATTATAAACCGATTTTCAAAATTTTGTCTCCATTTTGTAGCCAAACTAATACCCTAGGACCCATTTTTTATTTTTTCTTAAGTCGTTTTTTTCCCGAAATATCTACAATTTAGTAAACAAACACCCAAAAACCCGAATTTACCCGAATTTTGTAAAATTCCAAAAAAGTTACCAGTAGATTTTCAAAATTAAAACGTTCACACGTGTCTCGATAAATTCCTCAACTTTCGGTACTATTTCCATCTCGATCCTTCTAAATTTGTCGTAGATATGGCCAAAAATACACTTTAGGTGATTTGCATCTGATAACCATTTTTAATGGTAAAAAACTAGTATTGGACAACACTGTCCGTCCATGACACAATAATACAAACAAATAAAATACTGGCTAAATTTTAAAGCGCAGATATTCTGTGGCGCAGATCTGTGACGAAAAAAAAACCTGAAACAATGTTGCGCTAGTGACGTGGGCGTGACATTTTAATTGCATATCGATGAATCGAAGCGCGTTCCGATTGTCCAGCTGACATGACGAATTGCAAGGTCATTGCATGATAAAGTACATCGACATGTGTCAAAGGAATAAGCACTTAATGAGCACGGAATAAAATATATTTAAAGCCAACATAATATGTCATCGTGACTTATGGAAATGCGACATCCGTTCAAATGTTAATTTTATTTAAAGACAGATTTATTGCATTGGATTTGTAGTTAAGGTTTATTATTGTTAATTTTCACTGGTATCTATGCATACGGTTTCATAGGAATATTTCGAATCAATTATGTTACGACTTAAAAAAACATACCTACTGTTACATTTCACGACGCTAAAGCTAGGGTTTCCTAGGATGACGGTGCCGTCATATAACGGCCGTAATTTAGCGGCGTGAACGTTGTCATTGTCACGGCGCGCCGTCCCGTATTGTTTATATAAACAACGTTCTACGCCGCTTAATTACGGCTGTAATAATGACGGCACCGTCATCCTAGGAAACCCTAGCTTAATTCTATCTTCCAAAAACTTTGGTCACCAAATGAATGCACAAAGTAGGTACCTAGTAGATACCCTACTTCTTTCTATATTTGTAAATATTTGGCAGCAAATACAAAATTTAAAGAAAAGTCATTTTTTTAACAAATTATCGACGTTTGATAAAACCAACACCGGTGTTTTACTTAACAGGTCTGTTTTTCTAGTTGATTTATTTTATAAATAAAATGAAGCTAAAATAGTTGCTTCTTTACTTACAATATAGACAGATGTTAACCTTTAAGAACTAGATTTAAGAAATCAAGGAGGTAAGGAAGTAGCTTCGACCCTACGCTTTCCTCAATCTTATATGGAGGATACCAATCTACTGCAATTATTATACATATGCCACGTTTTATAAACTTAAGTAACTACCTATATATAAGATTTAGAGTGGATATTTTTGTTTATGATCCACATTTTTATCAACAAACTTAAGTAACTATGAGAATCTGATTTTGTTTTTAGACGACTGGCTTAAAAAGGAGTGTATTGTGTTCAGGGTACCTACCTACATGTATGTTTGTATCTTACGTGGGTTCTTTATTCCACTGTAACTTCCAAATGCCTAAACAAATTTAGATGTGTGGGGTATAGGCTGACCCCAGACCTACCGGTTTCTTTTCTTTGCTTTGCTGTTCTACTTTGCTGTTTAGACCGCCGGCCAACCAAGGTTATTTTCAATCTATCGCATATTGGGACCAGACCAAATTGGCAATATAGCCATTAGTCTGGGTTGCGAAGTAGGAAGCTTCTGGGAGATATGCCACCCTGAACACGGTCTCCGATTGCTAAAAATAAATCGATCGCATATTTATATAAATTGTAAACAGGGTCGTTCGTTTAAGGAACAAAGCTCAAAGAACATACATATACTTAGATTGAAAATATGCGATAGATTGAAAATGAGCCTCTTGGCCGGGGCGGTCCATTGCCGAACAGCAAAGCAAAGAAAAGAAACCGGTAGGTCTGTGATCAGCCTAACATCATCCCGAGTGACACTGGCTATTTTTTAATCTATATGTTTTATATAAAGTCAAATATAAATAAAATACACCCTTATACGTATTAAGTGCTAAGCCTATTGACTTTATTAAATAATAGCGTTTCCTATTATCGCTTTCGCCATTATGATTATCAGAACGTTTATTTACATTTCAATACAAACAAAACGTTGTTATACGTAAACCTTACTGCTATTAAATTAAAGTTCACTATTCTACCTATATAGTCAGTTTTTCCTTATTATTGTCCTAGTTTTAACAGCAAACTGTTTTAACAGTTTTCATATTTTTATTTCTTTTTATCTCAAAACGTAATTAAAAAAATGTGTTTGGTGGGGTTGGCGTGTTAAATCAATTAGCAACTTTTTTGTGAAATGAAATTTGTCGTATTTTATAAAATAATTATTTACCTACATAAAGAGTTTGGTGAAGTATACAAAATAGAAAAAATAGAGACGAGAAGAGAACCAAGATAAGAAAAAAAATAGAAATTACTCACAAATTATATAGTTAACGTTACTTACATTTAATAAGGTTAGATCGTAATGCGATCTGAAACGGTCCATATTTCTCCAGATCCCCCCGGCCCCATGCGCACGCGCAAGCAAACAGACACACAAACAAACACAACGTCTTCATTGTCGCAGGACACGATCATTACGCAGATGAACTCATACTGAACGGTAAGTGACGGTAGTAAAGTACTTATTGTACCGGCAGACCAACGAGTTAGGAAAACGATAGGAGGCGACTTTATATTTGACACTAGCGCCCGCAAAAAAACAATTACCTTGTAAATACACAATTTATTAAAAATCCAAGCTTATGGTCCCCTTATTGCAAAATATTTATAGATATTTATAAAATTACAAAAAATCAATACTTTCATGTAGGTATTTTACCTATTTATTAGATTAGTATAAAAATGTGGGCAGACCTAAAATAAAATAAAAAATCAAATTTGTAGGTACGAAAAACATAGAGACTATACTTTTTTGTTTACACTTTTGTGGAATCTATAAGTAATTTAATATTTTATTTACTTGGCCCAGCGATTGCGGAGGTTAAGCAACGTTCGCAAGGGTCGGTCATGGGATGGGTGACCAAAATTTATTATCTCGAGCCCCTCCGTGCTTCAGAAGGCACGTTAAGCCGTTGTTCCCGGCTGCATTTGCAGTCGTTAACACCCACCAATCCGCATTGGGCCCGCGTGGTGGGTTATGGCCCATCCTCCTTACCACCCATAAGGAAGGCCTGTGCCCCAGCAGTGGGGATATTAAAAATGGTTGATGGACACAACGATTTTTTCTGCTGTATTTCAATGGTTTTGTGTATTATCATTTCATTGATATTGACATGTTCTAAACATAATACATATTTTTTTTAATAAGTATAAATTATTCTTGTACGCACAATGTGTCTCATCCGATGTCCAAGTTATCCTACATCATTGTCCATGATTCATGTTAGTTTGTCTTTCCCCTTCTCAGCGAGAGTTTACAATAATAATTAACAACGTCACTCAATTAGTGATAAGATAAGATACGCGTAGCATCTGGTTTAAATTTGTGAATAGGTGTGAATCATGTCAAGATCTGTTTAGGGTTTTTTTTCGTTGTATGGACAACTGTGTTATTTTTAATTGATGCCCGGTGGTCACGGCCATATCATAGGTTTTGTTGATGTGATGCTGGAAGTTCGTCGCCTGCACTGCACCTCAAGAAAGTAATTAAAAGTAAGTATATACTTATATTTATGAATTTTTAGATTTTAGGCATTCACAATGCTATTTTTATATTAAGATAAATATTTTAATAGAAAAAATACTTGAAAAAATCGACACACCCGTAGACTATACTATCCCGTCTGAGCTGCTACGGGCGAGTCGATTTTTTCTATTTTTTTTTCTATTAAAATATTTATACTACTTATATTTATTTCTGAAAAAAAAATATCGATAGGCAAACCTGCCTCCCTACCATGACTGTCAAAAGTAATATTGAAGCAATGTTGTAAATGAGATGGCGCTATACGCGATGATAGCTCTGTCACATTACTTTAAGGTTGCTGTAAGAGCTCAGAGTACGGCCTCTGCTTGTCGATTCTGTAACAAACCCGCATCCCACTTCGAACCTCACTTCACATCGCGGAAATTGTAGATCATAAATGAGATAATGATAGGCTATTTTTCAATCACAAAAGATTTTAGATAGCTACGGTAGCTATTAAACCTTTTCAATCGGTAAAGTAGCCTATATTCAGATAATTAATAACAAATTCACGTGAAGTGAAGTGAGATTCGAAGTGAGGTGCGAGTTTGGTTACAGAATCGACAGGCAGTATCCAGGTTTCTTTAACAATAAGTACACTGAAAACTTAAAGCTCTATAGTTTTTTTTATCTACTATTTTGCCTATTTATTTTATCAAGTTACCTTACCGCACACCGAAATATCACATGGTATTTTAAAAACATAGTTAAAAGTATTTAAAAGTTGATATTTTTAAGACCTTGCTAAAAACCAACAGGAGAATATGCTGGGAATCTCCAATGAAACATCCCATTAGAATGGTTCAAAATATGTTTTTTTCCTTTAAAGTAGCGGACAATATCCTTCTAAAAAAGCCATTATGTGCATAAATGAATTACCCAATGCATAGTCACATAAACATGACAAACCGTCCCTATTCTAAATAATTGAAGGTAATCTGGATGTGTAATTGTGTAGGTTGCCAAAAACAAAGCAAATTAAATGAATTCAACAAAACTTTATCTACTCACCCCAGTCGGGAAAATCAAAATCAAACTTAGTACTAACTAATTAACAAAGTACTCGCTAGATCCGTTAAAAGTGTTTTATTTCAACAAATCTGTTGACGCGGGGCGACAAGTAACATAAAGACTGGCTTACATTATCTTAATCTTTAGTAGAGTGCTTTAGTAGTGTGCGAGTAGATTTGAATGCGAGTGCTTTAGTAGTTTTGGTGCCTTTCCAGTAAGCGTTTACATGCTTCCAGTACAGTGTCATTTGACTAAAGCACTTTACTAAGGGCTGATTTTTCAATGCCTAGATAAAATGTATTCGATTGATAACGTATTACACCGCCAAATTTAAAATGGTTTGTCAATCGCTTGTCTGTCAAATGTTTTGAATGCCATTTATTTTATTTGGTTAATAATTTAACTGACTGATATCTGTTATCTGAGGATTGAAAAATCAGCCCTTAATACGCTACTAAGATGTGGATTTACCTACATGCTTCCAGTGCGAGGAAAGTGTCGCGCGGGGGGTGAGCGGGCGGCGCGGGCGCGCGGGGGGTTCTACTGGAAAGCGATGATTCCAGTTGAAAGGCTACTGGAACGTCACTCTCTTTAGCCATAAGACTTGGTCTTGGTCTTGGTCTTGGTCTTGGTCTTGGTCTTGGTCTTGGTCTTGGTCTTGGTCTTGGTCTTGGTCTTGGTCTTGGTCTTGGTCTTGGTCTTGGTCTTGGTCTTGGTCTTGGTCTTGGTCTTGGTCTTGGTCTTGGTCTTGGTCTTGGTCTTGGTCTTGGTCTTGGTCTTGGTCTTGGTCTTGGTCTTGGTCTTGGTCTTGGTCTTGGTCTTGGTCTTGGTCTTGGTCTTGGTCTTGGTCTTACTGGTCACTGTAGTTAAAGTCTTGATTCTGTTTGAATAAATGACCATGTTTTTTTACAAAAAGCTTATCTGTTATTATAATATCATTTTAACAGCTCTTCTGCGAAAGAGTATTTTATTTATGGCACCAAAAATATACAATAAATTACCTCCATCTTTAAAGCAACTTAATTATAATGATTTTAAATATAAAGTGATAGTTTTGCTACAAGAAAAATGTTATTATTCTATTTTAGAATTTTTAAATGATAAATTGTTAGAATATTTTGAATAATGATAAGACTTACCTATATTGACATTCTAATTTACTTGTTACTGTTATTTTTTTTTATAATTACTTATTTTATTATTTTATTTTCTATGATCGGATTATGCTTATATTTTAATTTGTACACCGTTTATGGTCAGACATGTTTGAGCTTAATATTTTAAATGATCATCTCTGTTACACATGTTTTAAACAAATAAACTATCTTTGTCTTTGTCTTTGTCTTTGTCTTTGTCTTTGTCTTTGTCTTTGTCTTTGTCTTTGTCTTTGTCTTTGTCTTTGTCTTTGTCTTTGTCTTTGTCTTTGTCTTTGTCTTTGTCTTTGTCTTTGTCTTTGTCTTTGTCTTTGTCTTTGTCTTTGTCTTTGTCTTTGTCTTTGTCTTTGTCTTTGTCTTTGTCTTTGTCTTTGTCTTTGTCTTTGTCTTTGTCTTTGTCTTTGTCTTTGTCTTTGTCTTTGTCTTTGTCTTTGTCTTTGTCTTTGTCTTTGTCTTTGTCTTTGTCTTTGTCTTTGTCTTTGTCTTTGTCTTTGTCTTTGTCTTTGTCTTTGTCTTTGTCTTTGTCTTTGTCTTTGTCCTTGTCCTTGTCCTTGTCCTTGTCCTTGTCCTTGTCCTTGTCCTTGTCCTTGTCCTTGTCCTTGTCCTTGTCCTTGTCCTTGTCCTTGTCCTTGTCCTTGTCCTTGGTCTTGGTCTTGGTCTTGGTCTTGGTCTTGGTCTTGGTCTTGGTCTTGGTCTTGGTCTTGGTCTTGGTCTTGGTCTTGGTCTTGGTCTTGGTCTTGGTCTTGGTCTTGGTCTTGGTCTTGGTCTTGGTCTTGGTCTTGGTCTTGGTCTTGGTCTTGGTCTTGGTCTTGGTCTTGGTCTTGGTCTTGGTCTTGGTCTTGGTCTTGGTCTTGGTCTTGGTCTTGGTCTTGGTCTTGGTCTTGGTCTTGGTCTTGGTCTTGGTCTTGGTCTTGGTCTTGGTCTTGGTCTTGGTCTTGGTCTTGGTCTTGGTCTTGGTCTTGGTCTTGGTCTTGGTCTTGGTCTTGGTCTTGGTCTTGGTCTTGGTCTTGGTCTTGGTCTTGGTCTTGGTCTTGGTCTTGGTCTTGGTCTTGGTCTTGGTCTTGGTCTTGGTCTTGGTCTTGGTCTTGGTCTTGGTCTTGGTCTTGGTCTTGGTCTTGGTCTTGGTCTTGGTCTTGGTCTTGGTCTTGGTCTTGGTCTTGGTCTTGGTCTTGGTCTTGGTCTTGGTCTTGGTCTTGGTCTTGGTCTTGGTCTTGGTCTTGGTCTTGGTCTTGGTCTTGGTCTTGGTCTTGGTCTTGGTCTTGGTCTTGGTCTTGGTCTTGGTCTTGGTCTTGGTCTTGGTCTTACTGGTCACTGTAGTTAAAGTCTTGATTCTGTTTGAATAAATGACCATGTTTTTTTACAAAAAGCTTATCTGTTATTATAATATCATTTTAACAGCTCTTCTGCGAAAGAGTATTTTATTTATGGCACCAAAAATATACAATAAATTACCTCCATCTTTAAAGCAACTTAATTATAATGATTTTAAATATAAAGTGAAAGTTTTGCTACAAGAAAAATGTTATTATTCTATTTTAGAATTTTTAAATGATAAATTGTTAGAATATTTTGAATAATGATAAGACTTACCTATATTGACATTCTAATTTACTTGTTACTGTTATTTTTTTTTATAATTACTTATTTTATTATTTAATTTTCTATGATCGGATTATGCTTATATTTTAATTTGTACACCGTTTATGGTCAGACATGTTTGAGCTTAATATTTTAAATGATCATCTCTGTTACACATGTTTTAAACAAATAAACTATCTTTGTCTTTGTCTTTGTCTTTGTCTTTGTCTTTGTCTTTGTCTTTGTCTTTGTCTTTGTCTTTGTCTTTGTCTTTGTCTTTGTCTTTGTCTTTGTCTTTGTCTTTGTCTTTGTCTTTGTCTTTGTCTTTGTCTTTGTCTTTGTCTTTGTCTTTGTCTTTGTCTTTGTCTTTGTCTTTGTCTTTGTCTTTGTCTTTGTCTTTGTCTTTGTCTTTGTCTTTGTCTTTGTCTTTGTCTTTGTCTTTGTCTTTGTCTTTGTCTTTGTCTTTGTCTTTGTCTTTGTCTTTGTCTTTGTCTTTGTCTTTGTCTTTGTCTTTGTCTTTGTCTTTGTCTTTGTCTTTGTCTTTGTCTTTGTCTTTGTCTTTGTCTTTGTCTTTGTCTTTGTCTTTGTCTTTGTCTTTGTCTTTGTCTTTGTCTTTGTCTTTGTCTTTGTCTTTGTCTTTGTCTTTGTCTTTGTCTTTGTCTTTGTCTTTGTCTTTGTCTTTGTCTTTGTCTTTGTCTTTGTCTTTGTCTTTGTCTTTGTCTTTGTCTTTGTCTTTGTCTTTGTCTTTGTCTTTGTCTTTGTCTTTGTCTTTGTCTTTGTCTTTGTCTTTGTCTTTGTCTTTGTCTTTGTCTTTGTCTTTGTCTTTGTCTTTGTCTTTGTCTTTGTCTTTGTCTTTGTCTTTGTCTTTGTCTTTGTCTTTGTCTTTGTCTTTGTCTTTGTCTTTGTCTTTGTCTTTGTCTTTGTCTTTGTCTTTGTCTTTGTCTTTGTCTTTGTCTTTGTCTTTGTCTTTGTCTTTGTCTTTGTCTTTGTCTTTGTCTTTGTCTTTGTCTTTGTCTTTGTCTTTGTCTTTGTCTTTGTCTTTGTCTTTGTCTTTGTCTTTGTCTTTGTCTTTGTCTTTGTCTTTGTCTTTGTCTTTGTCTTTGTCTTTGTCTTTGTCTTTGTCTTTGTCTTTGTCTTTGTCTTTGTCTTTGTCTTTGTCTTTGTCTTTGTCTTTGTCTTTGTCTTTGTCTTTGTCTTTGTCTTTGTCTTTGTCTTTGTCTTTGTCTTTGTCTTTGTCTTTGTCTTTGTCTTTGTCTTTGTCTTTGTCTTTGTCTTTGTCTTTGTCTTTGTCTTTGTCTTTGTCTTTGTCTAGTTTACTTTTGTTTTACTTTGTCTAGTTTAATTCTAGTTTACTTGTTACTGTTATTTTTTTTAATAATTACTTATTTTATTATTTAATTTTCTATGATCGGATTATGCTTATATTTTAATTTGTACACCGTTTATGGTCAGACATGTTGGTCTTGGTCTTGGTCTTGGTCTTGGTCTTGGTCTTGGTCTTGGTCTTGGTCTTGGTCTTGGTCTTGGTCTTGGTCTTGGTCTTGGTCTTGGTCTTGGTCTTGGTCTTGGTCTTGGTCTTGGTCTTGGTCTTGGTCTTGGTCTTGGTCTTGGTCTTGGTCTTGGTCTTGGTCTTGGTCTTGGTCTTGGTCTTGGTCTTGGTCTTGGTCTTGGTCTTGGTCTTGGTCTTGGTCTTGGTCTTGGTCTTGGTCTTGGTCTTGGTCTTGGTCTTGGTCTTGGTCTTGGTCTTGGTCTTGGTCTTGGTCTTGGTCTTGGTCTTGGTCTTGGTCTTGGTCTTGGTCTTACTGGTCACTGTAGTTAAAGTCTTGATTCTGTTTGAATAAATGACCATGTTTTTTTACAAAAAGCTTATCTGTTATTATAATATCATTTTAACAGCTCTTCTGCGAAAGAGTATTTTATTTATGGCACCAAAAATATACAATAAATTACCTCCATCTTTAAAGCAACTTAATTATAATGATTTTAAATATAAAGTAAAAGTTTTGCTACAAGAAAAATGTTATTATTCTATTTTAGAATTTTTAAATGATAAATTGTTAGAATATTTTGAATAATGATAAGACTTACCTATATTGACATTCTAGTTTACTTGTTACTGTTATTTTTTTTAATAATTACTTATTTTATTATTTAATTTTCTATGATCGGATTATGCTTATATTTTAATTTGTACACCGTTTATGGTCAGACATGTTGGTCTTGGTCTTGGTCTTGGTCTTGGTCTTGGTCTTGGTCTTGGTCTTGGTCTTGGTCTTGGTCTTGGTCTTGGTCTTGGTCTTGGTCTTGGTCTTGGTCTTGGTCTTGGTCTTGGTCTTGGTCTTGGTCTTGGTCTTGGTCTTGGTCTTGGTCTTGGTCTTGGTCTTGGTCTTGGTCTTGGTCTTGGTCTTGGTCTTGGTCTTGGTCTTGGTCTTGGTCTTGGTCTTGGTCTTGGTCTTGGTCTTGGTCTTGGTCTTGGTCTTGGTCTTGGTCTTGGTCTTGGTCTTGGTCTTGGTCTTGGTCTTGGTCTTACTGGTCACTGTAGTTAAAGTCTTGATTCTGTTTGAATAAATGACCATGTTTTTTTACAAAAAGCTTATCTGTTATTATAATATCATTTTAACAGCTCTTCTGCGAAAGAGTATTTTATTTATGGCACCAAAAATATACAATAAATTACCTCCATCTTTAAAGCAACTTAATTATAATGATTTTAAATATAAAGTAAAAGTTTTGCTACAAGAAAAATGTTATTATTCTATTTTAGAATTTTTAAATGATAAATTGTTAGAATATTTTGAATAATGATAAGACTTACCTATATTGACATTCTAGTTTACTTGTTACTGTTATTTTTTTTTATAATTACTTATTTTATTATTTAATTTTCTATGATCGGATTATGCTTATATTTTAATTTGTACACCGTTTATGGTCAGACATGTTGGTCTTGGTCTTGGTCTTGGTCTTGGTCTTGGTCTTGGTCTTGGTCTTGGTCTTGGTCTTGGTCTTGGTCTTGGTCTTGGTCTTGGTCTTGGTCTTGGTCTTGGTCTTGGTCTTGGTCTTGGTCTTGGTCTTGGTCTTGGTCTTGGTCTTGGTCTTGGTCTTGGTCTTGGTCTTGGTCTTGGTCTTTGTCTTTGTCTTTGTCTTGGTCTTGGTCTTGGTCTTGGTCTTGGTCTTGGTCTTGGTCTTGGTCTTGGTCTTGGTCTTGGTCTTGGTCTTGGTCTTGGTCTTGGTCTTGGTCTTACTGGTCACTGTAGTTAAAGTCTTGATTCTGTTTGAATAAATGACCATGTTTTTTTACAAAAAGCTTATCTGTTATTATAATATCATTTTAACAGCTCTTCTGCGAAAGAGTATTTTATTTATGGCACCAAAAATATACAATAAATTACCTCCATCTTTAAAGCAACTTAATTATAATGATTTTAAATATAAAGTGATAGTTTTGCTACAAGAAAAATGTTATTATTCTATTTTAGAATTTTTAAATGATAAATTGTTAGAATATTTTGAATAATGATAAGACTTACCTATATTGACATTCTAATTTACTTGTTACTGTTATTTTTTTTATTATTTAATTTTCTATGATCGGATTATGCTTATATTTTAATTTGTACACCGTTTATGGTCAGACATGTTTGAGCTTAATATTTTAAATGATCATCTCTGTTACACATGTTTTAAACAAATAAACTATCTTTATCTTTGTCTTTGTCTTTGTCTTTGTCTTTGTCTTTGTCTTTGTCTTTGTCTTTGTCTTTGTCTTTGTCTTTGTCTTTGTCTTTGTCTTTGTCTTTGTCTTTGTCTTTGTCTTTGTCTTTGTCTTTGTCTTTGTCTTTGTCTTTGTCTAGTTTACTTTTGTTTTACTTTGTCTAGTTTAATTCTAGTTTACTTGTTACTGTTATTTTTTTTAATAATTACTTATTTTATTATTTAATTTTCTATGATCGGATTATGCTTATATTTTAATTTGTACACCGTTTATGGTCAGACATGTTGGTCTTGGTCTTGGTCTTGGTCTTGGTCTTGGTCTTGGTCTTGGTCTTGGTCTTGGTCTTGGTCTTGGTCTTGGTCTTGGTCTTGGTCTTGGTCTTGGTCTTGGTCTTGGTCTTGGTCTTGGTCTTGGTCTTGGTCTTGGTCTTGGTCTTGGTCTTGGTCTTGGTCTTGGTCTTGGTCTTGGTCTTGGTCTTGGTCTTGGTCTTGGTCTTGGTCTTGGTCTTGGTCTTGGTCTTGGTCTTGGTCTTGGTCTTGGTCTTGGTCTTGGTCTTGGTCTTGGTCTTGGTCTTGGTCTTGGTCTTGGTCTTGGTCTTGGTCTTGGTCTTGGTCTTGGTCTTACTGGTCACTGTAGTTAAAGTCTTGATTCTGTTTGAATAAATGACCATGTTTTTTTACAAAAAGCTTATCTGTTATTATAATATCATTTTAACAGCTCTTCTGCGAAAGAGTATTTTATTTATGGCACCAAAAATATACAATAAATTACCTCCATCTTTAAAGCAACTTAATTATAATGATTTTAAATATAAAGTAAAAGTTTTGCTACAAGAAAAATGTTATTATTCTATTTTAGAATTTTTAAATGATAAATTGTTAGAATATTTTGAATAATGATAAGACTTACCTATATTGACATTCTAGTTTACTTGTTACTGTTATTTTTTTTAATAATTACTTATTTTATTATTTAATTTTCTATGATCGGATTATGCTTATATTTTAATTTGTACACCGTTTATGGTCAGACATGTTGGTCTTGGTCTTGGTCTTGGTCTTGGTCTTGGTCTTGGTCTTGGTCTTGGTCTTGGTCTTGGTCTTGGTCTTGGTCTTGGTCTTGGTCTTGGTCTTGGTCTTGGTCTTGGTCTTGGTCTTGGTCTTGGTCTTGGTCTTGGTCTTGGTCTTGGTCTTGGTCTTGGTCTTGGTCTTGGTCTTGGTCTTGGTCTTGGTCTTGGTCTTGGTCTTGGTCTTGGTCTTGGTCTTGGTCTTGGTCTTGGTCTTGGTCTTGGTCTTGGTCTTGGTCTTGGTCTTGGTCTTGGTCTTGGTCTTGGTCTTACTGGTCACTGTAGTTAAAGTCTTGATTCTGTTTGAATAAATGACCATGTTTTTTTACAAAAAGCTTATCTGTTATTATAATATCATTTTAACAGCTCTTCTGCGAAAGAGTATTTTATTTATGGCACCAAAAATATACAATAAATTACCTCCATCTTTAAAGCAACTTAATTATAATGATTTTAAATATAAAGTAAAAGTTTTGCTACAAGAAAAATGTTATTATTCTATTTTAGAATTTTTAAATGATAAATTGTTAGAATATTTTGAATAATGATAAGACTTACCTATATTGACATTCTAGTTTACTTGTTACTGTTATTTTTTTTTATAATTACTTATTTTATTATTTAATTTTCTATGATCGGATTATGCTTATATTTTAATTTGTACACCGTTTATGGTCAGACATGTTGGTCTTGGTCTTGGTCTTGGTCTTGGTCTTGGTCTTGGTCTTGGTCTTGGTCTTGGTCTTGGTCTTGGTCTTGGTCTTGGTCTTGGTCTTGGTCTTGGTCTTGGTCTTGGTCTTGGTCTTGGTCTTGGTCTTGGTCTTGGTCTTGGTCTTGGTCTTGGTCTTGGTCTTGGTCTTGGTCTTGGTCTTTGTCTTTGTCTTTGTCTTGGTCTTGGTCTTGGTCTTGGTCTTGGTCTTGGTCTTGGTCTTGGTCTTGGTCTTGGTCTTGGTCTTGGTCTTGGTCTTGGTCTTGGTCTTGGTCTTACTGGTCACTGTAGTTAAAGTCTTGATTCTGTTTGAATAAATGACCATGTTTTTTTACAAAAAGCTTATCTGTTATTATAATATCATTTTAACAGCTCTTCTGCGAAAGAGTATTTTATTTATGGCACCAAAAATATACAATAAATTACCTCCATCTTTAAAGCAACTTAATTATAATGATTTTAAATATAAAGTGATAGTTTTGCTACAAGAAAAATGTTATTATTCTATTTTAGAATTTTTAAATGATAAATTGTTAGAATATTTTGAATAATGATAAGACTTACCTATATTGACATTCTAATTTACTTGTTTACTGTTATTTTTTTTATTATTTAATTTTCTATGATCGGATTATGCTTATATTTTAATTTGTACACCGTTTATGGTCAGACATGTTTGAGCTTAATATTTTAAATGATCATCTCTGTTACACATGTTTTAAACAAATAAACTATCTTTATCTTTGTCTTTGTCTTTGTCTTTGTCTTTGTCTTTGTCTTTGTCTTTGTCTTTGTCTTTGTCTTTGTCTTTGTCTTTGTCTTTGTCTTTGTCTTTGTCTTTGTCTTTGTCTTTGTCTTTGTCTTTGTCTTTGTCTTTGTCTTTGTCTTTGTCTTTGTCTTTGTCTTTGTCTTTGTCTTTGTCTTTGTCTTTGTCTTTGTCTTTGTCTTTGTCTTTGTCTTTGTCTTTGTCTTTGTCTTTGTCTTTGTCTTTGTCCTTTGTCTTTGTCTTTGTCTTTGTCCTTTGTCTTTGTCTTTGTCTTTGTCTTGTCTTTGTCTTTGTCTTTGTCTTTGTCTTTGTCTTTGTCTTTGTCTTTGTCTTTGTCTTTGTCTTTGTCTTTGTCTTTGTCTTTGTCTTTGTCTTTGTCTTTGTCTTTGTCTTTGTCTTTGTCTTTGTCTTTGTCTTTGTCTTTGTCTTTGTCTTTGTCTTTGTCTTTGTCTTTGTCTTTGTCTTTGTCTTTGTCTTGTCTTGGTCTTGGTCTTGGTCTTGGTCTTGTCTTGGTCTTGGTCTTGGTCTTGGTCTTGGTCTTGGTCTTGGTCTTGGTCTTGGTCTTGGTCTTGGTCTTGGTCTTGGTCTTGGTCTTGGTCTTGGTCTTGGTCTTGGTCTTGGTCTTGTCTTGGTCTTGGTCTTGGTCTTGGTCTTGGTCTTGGTCTTGGTCTTGGTCTTGGTCTTGGTCTTGGTCTTGGTCTTGGTCTTGGTCTTGGTCTTGGTCTTGGTCTTGGTCTTGGTCTTGGTCTTGGTCTTGGTCTTGGTCTTGGTCTTGGTCTTGGTCTTGGTCTGGTCTTGGTCTTGGTCTTGGTCTTGGTCTTGGTCTTGCGTCTTGGTCTTGGGTCTTGGTCTTGGTCTTGGTCTTGGTCTTGGTCTTGGTCTTGGTCTTGGTCTTGGTCCTTGGTCTTGGTCTTGGTCTTGTCTTGGTCTTGGTCTTGGTCTTGGTCTTGGTCTTGGTCTTGGTCTTGGTCTTGGTCTTGGTCTTGGTCTTGGTCTTGGTCTTGGTCTTACTGGTCACTGTAGTTAAAGTCTTGATTCTGTTTGAATAAATGACCATGTTTTTTTACAAAAAGCTTATCTGTTATTATAATATCATTTTAACAGCTCTTCTGCGAAAGAGTATTTTATTTATGGCACCAAAAATATACAATAAATTACCTCCATCTTTAAAGCAACTTAATTATAATGATTTTAAATATAAAGTGAAAGTTTTGCTACAAGAAAAATGTTATTATTCTATTTTAGAATTTTTAAATGATAAATTGTTAGAATATTTTGAATAATGATAAGACTTACCTATATTGACATTCTAATTTACTTGTTACTGTTATTTTTGTTTTATAATTACTTATTTTATTATTTAATTTTCTATGATCGGATTATGCTTATATTTTAATTTGTACACCGTTTATGGTCAGACATGTTTGAGCTTAATATTTTATATGATCATCTCTGTTACACATGTTTTAAACAAATAAACTATCTTTGTCTTTGTCTTTGTCTTTGTCTTTGTCTTTGTCTTTGTCTTTGTCTTTGTCTTTGTCTTTGTCTTTGTCTTTGTCTTTGTCTTTGTCTTTGTCTTTGTCTTTGTCTTTGTCTTTGTCTTTGTCTTTGTCTTTGTCTTTGTCTTTGTCTTTGTCTTTGTCTTTGTCTTTGTCTTTGTCTTTGTCTTTGTCTTTGTCTTTGTCTTTGTCTTTGTCTTTGTCTTTGTCTTTGTCTTTGTCTTTGTCTTTGTCTTTGTCTTTGTCTTTGTCTTTGTCTTTGTCTTTGTCTTTGTCTTTGTCTTTGTCTTTGTCTTTGTCTTTGTCTTTGTCTTTGTCTTTGTCTTTGTCTTTGTCTTTGTCTTTGTCTTTGTCTTTGTCTTTGTCTTTGTCTTTGTCTTTGTCTTTGTCTTTGTCTTTGTCTTTGTCTTTGTCTTTGTCTTTGTCTTTGTCTTTGTCTTTGTCTTTGTCTTTGTCTTTGTCTTTGTCTTTGTCTTTGTCTTTGTCTTTGTCTTTGTCTTTGTCTTTGTCTTTGTCTTTGTCTTTGTCTTTGTCTTTGTCTTTGTCTTTGTCTTTGTCTTTGTCTTTGTCTTTGTCTTTGTCTTTGTCTTTGTCTTTGTCTTTGTCTTTGTCTTTGTCTTTGTCTTTGTCTTTGTCTTTGTCTTTGTCTTTGTCTTTGTCTTTGTCTTTGTCTTTGTCTTTGTCTTTGTCTTTGTCTTTGTCTTTGTCTTTGTCTTTGTCTTTGTCTTTGTCTTTGTCTTTGTCTTTGTCTTTGTCTTTGTCTTTGTCTTTGTCTTTGTCTTTGTCTTTGTCTTTGTCTTTGTCTTTGTCTTTGTCTTTGTCTTTGTCTTTGTCTTTGTCTTTGTCTTTGTCTTTGTCTTTGTCTTTGTCTTTGTCTTTGTCTTTGTCTTTGTCTTTGTCTTTGTCTTTGTCTTTGTCTTTGTCTTTGTCTTTGTCTTTGTCTTGGTCTTGGTCTTGGTCTTGGTCTTGGTCTTGGTCTTGGTCTTGGTCTTGGTCTTGGTCTTGGTCTTGGTCTTGGTCTTGGTCTTGGTCTTGGTCTTGGTCTTGGTCTTGGTCTTGGTCTTGGTCTTGGTCTTGGTCTTGGTCTTGGTCTTGGTCTTGGTCTTGGTCTTGGTCTTGGTCTTGGTCTTGGTCTTGGTCTTGGTCTTGGTCTTGGTCTTGGTCTTGGTCTTGGTCTTGGTCTTGGTCTTGGTCTTGGTCTTGGTCTTGGTCTTGGTCTTGGTCTTGGTCTTGGTCTTGGTCTTGGTCTTGGTCTTGGTCTTGGTCTTGGTCTTGGTCTTGGTCTTGGTCTTGGTCTTGGTCTTGGTCTTGGTCTTGGTCTTGGTCTTGGTCTTGGTCTTGGTCTTTGTCTTTGTCTTTGTCTTTGTCTTTGTCTTTGTCTTTGTCTTTGTCTTTGTCTTTGTCTTTGTCTTTGTCTTTGTCTTTGTCTTTGTCTTTGTCTTTGTCTTTGTCTTTGTCTTTGTCTTTGTCTTTGTCTTTGTCTTTGTCTTTGTCTTTGTCTTTGTCTTTGTCTTTGTCTTTGTCTTTGTCTTTGTCTTTGTCTTTGTCTTTGTCTTTGTCTTTGTCTTTGTCTTTGTCTTTGTCTTTGTCTTTGTCTTTGTCTTTGTCTTTGTCTTTGTCTTTGTCTTTGTCTTTGTCTTTGTCTTTGTCTTTGTCTTTGTCTTTGTCTTTGTCTTTGTCTTTGTCTTTGTCTTTGTCTTTGTCTTTGTCTTTGTCTTGGTCTTGGTCTTTGTCTTTGTCTTGGTCTTGGTCTTGGTCTTGGTCTTGGTCTTGGTCTTGGTCTTGGTCTTGGTCTTGGTCTTGGTCTTGGTCTTGGTCTTGGTCTTGGTCTTGGTCTTGGTCTTGGTCTTGGTCTTGGTCTTGGTCTTGGTCTTGGTCTTGGTCTTGGTCTTGGTCTTGGTCTTGGTCTTGGTCTTGGTCTTGGTCTTGGTCTTGGTCTTGGTCTTGGTCTTGGTCTTGGTCTTGGTCTTGGTCTTGGTCTTGGTCTTGGTCTTGGTCTTGGTCTTGGTCTTGGTCTTGGTCTTGGTCTTGGTCTTGGTCTTGGTCTTGGTCTTGGTCTTGGTCTTGGTCTTGGTCTTGGTCTTGGTCTTGGTCTTGGTCTTGGTCTTGGTCTTGGTCTTGGTCTTGGTCTTGGTCTTGGTCTTGGTCTTGGTCTTGGTCTTGGTCTTGGTCTTGGTCTTGGTCTTTGTCTTTGTCTTTGTCTTTGTCTTTGTCTTTGTCTTTGTCTTTGTCTTTGTCTTTGTCTTTGTCTTTGTCTCGGTCTCGGTCTCGGTCTCTGTCTCGGTCTCGGTCTCGGTCTCGGTCTCGGTCTCGGTCTCGGTCTCGGTCTCGGTCTCGGTCTCGGTCTCGGTCTCGGTCTCGGTCTCGGTCTCGGTCTCGGTCTCGGTCTCGGTCTCGGTCTCGGTCTCGGTCTCGGTCTCGGTCTCGGTCTCGGTCTCGGTCTCGGTCTCGGTCTCGGTCTCGGTCTCGGTCTCGGTCTCGGTCTCGGTCTCGGTCTCGGTCTCGGTCTCGGTCTCGGTCTCGGTCTCGGTCTCGGTCTCGGTCTCGGTCTCGGTCTCGGTCTCGGTCTCGGTCTCGGTCTCGGTCTCGGTCTCGGTCTCGGTCTCGGTCTCGGTCTCGGTCTCGGTCTCGGTCTCGGTCTCGGTCTCGGTCTCGGTCTCGGTCTCGGTCTCGGTCTCGGTCTCGGTCTCGGTCTCGGTCTCGGTCTCGGTCTCGGTCTCGGTCTCGGTCTCGGTCTCGGTCTCGGTCTCGGTCTCGGTCTCGGTCTCGGTCTCGGTCTCGGTCTCGGTCTCGGTCTCGGTCTCGGTCTCGGTCTCGGTCTCGGTCTCGGTCTCGGTCTCGGTCTCGGTCTCGGTCTCGGTCTCGGTCTCGGTCTCGGTCTCGGTCTCGGTCTCGGTCTCGGTCTCGGTCTCGGTCTCGGTCTCGGTCTCGGTCTCGGTCTCGGTCTCGGTCTCGGTCTCGGTCTCGGTCTCGGTCTCGGTCTCGGTCTCGGTCTCGGTCTCGGTCTCGGTCTCGGTCTCGGTCTCGGTCTCGGTCTCGGTCTCGGTCTCGGTCTCGGTCTCGGTCTCGGTCTCGGTCTCGGTCTCGGTCTCGGTCTCGGTCTCGGTCTCGGTCTCGGTCTCGGTCTCGGTCTCGGTCTCGGTCTCGGTCTCGGTCTCGGTCTCGGTCTCGGTCTCGGTCTCGGTCTCGGTCTCGGTCTCGGTCTCGGTCTCGGTCTCGGTCTCGGTCTCGGTCTCGGTCTCGGTCTCGGTCTCGGTCTCGGTCTCGGTCTCGGTCTCGGTCTCGGTCTCGGTCTCGGTCTCGGTCTCGGTCTCGGTCTCGGTCTCGGTCTCGGTCTCGGTCTCGGTCTCGGTCTCGGTCTCGGTCTCGGTCTCGGTCTCGGTCTCGGTCTCGGTCTCGGTCTCGGTCTCGGTCTCGGTCTCGGTCTCGGTCTCGGTCTCGGTCTCGGTCTCGGTCTCGGTCTCGGTCTCGGTCTCGGTCTCGGTCTCGGTCTCGGTCTCGGTCTCGGTCTCGGTCTCGGTCTCGGTCTCGGTCTCGGTCTCGGTCTCGGTCTCGGTCTCGGTCTCGGTCTCGGTCTCGGTCTCGGTCTCGGTCTCGGTCTCGGTCTCGGTCTCGGTCTCGGTCTCGGTCTCGGTCTCGGTCTCGGTCTCGGTCTCGGTCTCGGTCTCGGTCTCGGTCTCGGTCTCGGTCTCGGTCTCGGTCTCGGTCTCGGTCTCGGTCTCGGTCTCGGTCTCGGTCTCGGTCTCGGTCTCGGTCTCGGTCTCGGTCTCGGTCTCGGTCTCGGTCTCGGTCTCGGTCTCGGTCTCGGTCTCGGTCTCGGTCTCGGTCTCGGTCTCGGTCTCGGTCTCGGTCTCGGTCTCGGTCTCGGTCTCGGTCTCGGTCTCGGTCTCGGTCTCGGTCTCGGTCTCGGTCTCGGTCTCGGTCTCGGTCTCGGTCTCGGTCTCGGTCTCGGTCTCGGTCTCGGTCTCGGTCTCGGTCTCGGTCTCGGTCTCGGTCTCGGTCTCGGTCTCGGTCTCGGTCTCGGTCTCGGTCTCGGTCTCGGTCTCGGTCTCGGTCTCGGTCTCGGTCTCGGTCTCGGTCTCGGTCTCGGTCTCGGTCTCGGTCTCGGTCTCGGTCTCGGTCTCGGTCTCGGTCTCGGTCTCGGTCTCGGTCTCGGTCTCGGTCTCGGTCTCGGTCTCGGTCTCGGTCTCGGTCTCGGTCTCGGTCTCGGTCTCGGTCTCGGTCTCGGTCTCGGTCTCGGTCTCGGTCTCGGTCTCGGTCTCGGTCTCGGTCTCGGTCTCGGTCTCGGTCTCGGTCTCGGTCTCGGTCTCGGTCTCGGTCTCGGTCTCGGTCTCGGTCTCGGTCTCGGTCTCGGTCTCGGTCTCGGTCTCGGTCTCGGTCTCGGTCTCGGTCTCGGTCTCGGTCTCGGTCTCGGTCTCGGTCTCGGTCTCGGTCTCGGTCTCGGTCTCGGTCTCGGTCTCGGTCTCGGTCTCTGTCTCTGTCTCGGTCTCGGTCTCGGTCTCGGTCTCGGTCTCGGTCTCGGTCTTGGTCTTACTGGTCACTGTAGTTAAAGTCTTGATTCTGTTTGAATAAATGACCATGTTTTTTTACAAAAAGCTTATCTGTTATTATAATATCATTTTAACAGCTCTTCTGCGAAAGAGTATTTTATTTATGGCACCAAAAATATACAATAAATTACCTCCATCTTTAAAGCAACTTAATTATAATGATTTTAAATATAAAGTGAAAGTTTTGCTACAAGAAAAATGTTATTATTCTATTTTAGAATTTTTAAATGATAAATTGTTAGAATATTTTGAATAATGATAAGACTTACCTATATTGACATTCTAATTTACTTGTTACTGTTATTTTTGTTTTATAATTACTTATTTTATTATTTAATTTTCTATGATCGGATTATGCTTATATTTTAATTTGTACACCGTTTATGGTCAGACATGTTTGAGCTTAATATTTTATATGATCATCTCTGTTACACATGTTTTAAACAAATAAACTATCTTTGTCTTTGTCTTTGTCTTTGTCTTTGTCTTTGTCTTTGTCTTTGTCTTTGTCTTTGTCTTTGTCTTTGTCTTTGTCTTTGTCTTTGTCTTTGTCTTTGTCTTTGTCTTTGTCTTTGTCTTTGTCTTTGTCTTTGTCTTTGTCTTTGTCTTTGTCTTTGTCTTTGTCTTTGTCTTTGTCTTTGTCTTTGTCTTTGTCTTTGTCTTTGTCTTTGTCTTTGTCTTTGTCTTTGTCTTTGTCTTTGTCTTTGTCTTTGTCTTTGTCTTTGTCTTTGTCTTTGTCTTTGTCTTTGTCTTTGTCTTTGTCTTTGTCTTTGTCTTTGTCTTTGTCTTTGTCTTTGTCTTTGTCTTTGTCTTTGTCTTTGTCTTTGTCTTTGTCTTTGTCTTGGTCTTGGTCTTGGTCTTGGTCTTGGTCTTGGTCTTGGTCTTGGTCTTGGTCTTGGTCTTGGTCTTGGTCTTGGTCTTGGTCTTGGTCTTGGTCTTGGTCTTGGTCTTGGTCTTGGTCTTGGTCTTGGTCTTGGTCTTGGTCTTGGTCTTGGTCTTGGTCTTGGTCTTGGTCTTGGTCTTGGTCTTGGTCTTGGTCTTGGTCTTGGTCTTGGTCTTGGTCTTGGTCTTGGTCTTGGTCTTGGTCTTGGTCTTGGTCTTGGTCTTGGTCTTGGTCTTGGTCTTGGTCTTGGTCTTGGTCTCGGTCTCGGTCTCGGTCTCGGTCTCGGTCTCGGTCTCGGTCTCGGTCTCGGTCTCGGTCTCGGTCTCGGTCTCGGTCTCGGTCTCGGTCTCGGTCTCGGTCTCGGTCTCGGTCTCGGTCTCGGTCTCGGTCTCGGTCTCGGTCTCGGTCTCGGTCTCGGTCTCTGTCTCTGTCTCTGTCTCGGTCTCGGTCTCGGTCTCGGTCTCGGTCTCGGTCTCGGTCTCGGTCTCGGTCTCGGTCTCGGTCTCGGTCTCGGTCTCGGTCTCGGTCTCGGTCTCGGTCTCGGTCTCGGTCTCGGTCTCGGTCTCGGTCTCGGTCTCGGTCTCGGTCTCGGTCTCGGTCTCGGTCTCGGTCTCGGTCTCGGTCTCGGTCTCGGTCTCGGTCTCGGTCTCGGTCTCGGTCTCGGTCTCGGTCTCGGTCTCGGTCTCGGTCTCGGTCTCGGTCTCGGTCTCGGTCTCGGTCTCGGTCTCGGTCTCGGTCTCGGTCTCGGTCTCGGTCTCGGTCTCGGTCTCGGTCTCGGTCTCGGTCTCGGTCTCGGTCTCGGTCTCGGTCTCGGTCTCGGTCTCGGTCTCGGTCTCGGTCTCGGTCTCGGTCTCGGTCTCGGTCTCGGTCTCGGTCTCGGTCTCGGTCTCGGTCTCGGTCTCGGTCTCGGTCTCGGTCTCGGTCTCGGTCTCGGTCTCGGTCTCGGTCTCGGTCTCGGTCTCGGTCTCGGTCTCGGTCTCGGTCTCGGTCTCGGTCTCGGTCTCGGTCTCGGTCTCGGTCTCGGTCTCGGTCTCGGTCTTACTGGTCACTGTAGTTAAAGTCTTGATTCTGTTTGAATAAATGACCATGTTTTTTTACAAAAAGCTTATCTGTTATTATAATATCATTTTAACAGCTCTTCTGCGAAAGAGTATTTTATTTATGGCACCAAAAATATACAATAAATTACCTCCATCTTTAAAGCAACTTAATTATAATGATTTTAAATATAAAGTGAAAGTTTTGCTACAAGAAAAATGTTATTATTCTATTTTAGAATTTTTAAATGATAAATTGTTAGAATATTTTGAATAATGATAAGACTTACCTATATTGACATTCTAATTTACTTGTTACTGTTATTTTTGTTTTATAATTA
>OX467314.1:8865000-8902500 GCA_950108535.1 Agriphila straminella
TTACTTTTATTTTTATTTTTATTTTTATTTTTATTTTTATTTTTATTTTTATTTTTACTTTTATTTTTACTTTTACTCTTACTTTTATTTTTACTTTTACTTTTACTTTAACTTTTACTTTTACTTTTACTTTTACTTTTACTTTTACTTTTACTTTTACTTTTACTTTTACTTTTACTTTTACTTTTACTTTTACTTTTACTTTTACTTTTACTTTTACTTTTACTTTTACTTTTACTTTTACTTTTACTTTTACTTTTACTTTTACTTTTACTTTTACTTTTACTTTTACTTTTACTTTTACTTTTACTTTTACTTTTACTTTTACTTTTACTTTTATTTTTATTTTTATTTTTATTTTTTATTTTTACTTTTACTTTTACTTTTACTTTTTATTTTTATTTTTATTTTTATTTTTATTTTTATTTTTATTTTTATTTTTATTTTTATTTTTATTTTTACTTTTACTTTTACTTTTACTTTTTCTTTTTCACGGTAACTTTTACTTTTACTTTTACTTTTACTTTTACTTTTACTTTTACTTTTACTTTTACTTTTACTTTTACTTTTACTTTTACTTTTACTTTTACTTTTACTTTTACTTTTACTTTTACTTTTACTTTTACTTTTTTACGGTAACTTTTCCTTTAACTTTTACTTCTACTTTTACTTTTACTTTTACTTTTACTTTTACTTTTACTTTTTTACGGTAACTTTTACTTTTACTTTTACTTTTACTTTAACTTTAACTTTAACTTTAACTTTAACTTTTATTTTTATTTTTACTTTTATTTTTATATTTATTTTTATTTTTATTTTTATTTTTATTTTTATTTTTATTTTTGTTTTTATTTGTATTTTTATTTTTATTTTTACTTTTACTTTTACTTTTACTTTTTCTTTTACTTTTACTTTTTTACGGTAACTTTTATTTTACTTTTTATTTTCATTTTTATTTTTATTTTTATTTGTATTTTTATTTTTATTTTTACTTTTACTTTTACTTTTACTTTTTCTTTTTTACGGTAACTTTTACTTTTACTTTTACTTTTACTTTTACTTTTACTTTTACTTTTATTTTTATTTTTATTTTTATTTTTATTTTTATTATTTTTATTTTTACTTTTACTTTTTTACGGTAACTTTTACTTTTACTTTTACTTTTACTTTTACTTTTACTTTTACTTTTACTTTTACTTTTATTTTTATTTTTACTTTTATTTTTATTTTTATTTTTATTTTTATTTTTACTTTTACTTTTACTTTTACTTTTACTTTTACTTTTACTTTTACTTTTACTTTTACTTTTACTTTTACTTTTACTTTTACTTTTACTTTTACTTTTACTTTTACTTTTACTTTTTTACGGTAACTTTTACTTTTACTTTTACTTTTACTTTTACTTTTATTTTTAATTTTATTTGTTGAATCCCGAGCGTAGCGAGGGATTCAAAAGTAGAATCCTGAGCGAAGCGAGGGATACAAAGGACCGAGATGAAATTTTTTTTTCACGAGTTGTGTACTCTACTTTTTACCATTGACTGCGAGAAAAAAAATAGCAGTACCTATAGTATTTATAGTTGTCCATCAGCCATTTTTGATGACCCCACTGTGGGGCACAGGCCTTCCTTATGGGTGGTAAGGAGGACGGGCCATAACCCACCACGCGGGCCCAATGCGGATTGGTGGGTGTTAACGACTGCAAATGCAGCTGGGACCAACGGCTTAACGTGCCTTCTGAAGCACGGAGGAGCTCGAGATAATATATTTTTGGTCACCCATCCCATGACCGACCCTTGCGAACGTTGCTTAACTTCCGCAATCGCTGGGCCAGGCGCTAAACCACTGCGCCACCGAGCTAACTAAGAGGGAAACTACATGATCAGTCTGGCATCAGTCCACTTCATCAGTTTGTATAGACTTTGAATTTTTACAGACTGAAGATCGTACCAGACTGATTGAATGGATTGTTGCAAGACTGAACAACTAATCTCCCTCAAATATATAAAAAAGAACCCAAATATAAGACACTTAAAAGGACCTAATTGATTTAGCGGGATATTTTTTAGAAAAGAACCCAAACTAAAAAGAACCTAAATAAAATTGGCGGGATTATTTTTGTCATTTAATTGTAGAACTATATCTTTATCTATGGAATAGCTCCATACCATACTTTCAGCACCTTTTATTTTTTTTGTACCTAATTCATACGATGCGCGCTTGTTCCAAATTCAAAATATTTTTGAATGGAACAGCTGATTTTTTTTCGTGATATCGGGGTTAGTCCTATAATAAAAGTTGTTCAGTTTATTTTTATTTTTATTTTTACTTTTTTTTTACTTTTACTTTTACTTTTACTTTTACTTTTATTTTTATTTTTATTTTTACTTTTATTTTTATTTTTATTTTTATTTTTATTTTTATTTTTATTTTTATTTTTATTTTTATTTTTATTTTTATTTTTATTTTTATTTTTATTTTTATTTTTATTTTTATTTTTATTTTTATTTTTATTTTTATTTTTATTTTTATTTTTATTTTTATTTTTATTTTTATTTTTATTTTTACGGTAACTTTTACTTTTACTTTTACTTTTACTTTTACTTTTACTTTTACTTTTTTACGGTAACTTTTACTTTTACTTTTACTTTTACTTTAACTTTAACTTTAACTTTTATTTTTATTTTTACTTTTATTTTTATTTTTATTTTTATTTTTATTTTTATTTTTATTTTTATTTTTATTTTTATTTTTATTTTTATTTTTATTTTTATTTTTATTTTTATTTTTATTTTTACTTTTATTTTTACTTTTACTTTTACTTTTACTTTTACTTTTACTTTTACTTTTACTTTTACTTTTTTACGGTAACTTTTATTTTATATTTACTTTTACTTTTACTTTTACTTTTACTTTTACTTTTTTACGGTAACTTTTACTTTTACTTTTACTTTTACTTTTACTTTTACTTTTACTTTTTTACGGTAACTTTTACTTTTACTTTTACTTTAACTTTTATTTTTATTTTTATTTTTACTTTTATTTTTATTTTTATTTTTATTTTTATTTTTACTTTTATTTTTACTTTTACTTTTACTTTTACTTTGACTTTTACTTTTACTTTAACTTTAACTTTAACTTTAACTTTTACTTTTACTTTTACTTTTACTTTTACTTTTACTTTTACTTTTACTTTTACTTTTACTTTTACTTTTACTTTTTTACGGTAACTTTTACTTTTACTTTTACTTTTACTTTAACTTTTATTTTTATTTTTATTTTTACTTTTATTTTTATTTTTATTTTTATTTTTATTTTTATTTTTATTTTTATTTTTATTTTTATTTTTACTTTTATTTTTACTTTTACTTTTACTTTTACTTTTACTTTTACTTTTACTTTTACTTTTACTTTTACTTTTACTTTTTTACGGTAACTTTTACTTTTACTTTTACTTTTACTTTTACTTTTACTTTAACTTTAACTTTAACTTTAACTTTAACTTTAACTTTTATTTTTATTTTTACTTTTATTTTTATTTTTATTTTTATTTTTATTTTTATTTTTATTTTTATTTTTATTTTTATTTTTATTTTTACTTTTATTTTTACTTTTACTTTTACTTTTACTTTTACTTTTACTTTTACTTTAACTTTTACTTTTACTTTTACTTTTACTTTTACTTTTACTTTTACTTTTACTTTTATTTTTATTTTTACTTTTATTTTTATTTTTATTTTTATTTTTACTTTTATTTTTATTTTTATTTTTATTTTTATTTTTATTTTTATTTTTATTTTTATTTTTATTTTTATTTTTATTTTTATTTTTATTTTTATTTTTATATTTATTTTTATTTTTATTTTTACGGTAACTTTTACTTTTACTTTTACTTTTACTTTTACTTTTACTTTGTACTTTTACTTTTACTTTTTTACGGTAACTTTTACTTTTACTTTTACTTTTACTTTTACTTTTACTTTTACTTTTACTTTTACTTTTACTTTTACTTTTTTACGGTAACTTTTACTTTTACTTTTACTTTAACTTTAACTTTAACTTTAACTTTTATTTTTATTTTTACTTTTATTTTTATTTTTATTTTTATTTTTATTTTTATTTTTATTTTTATTTTTATTTTTATTTTTATTTTTATTTTTATTTTTATTTTTACTTTTATTTTTACTTTTACTCTTACTTTTATTTTTACTTTTACTTTTACTTTAACTTTAACTTTAACTTTTACTTTTACTTTTACTTTTACTTTTACTTTTACTTTTACTTTTACTTTTACTTTTACTTTTACTTTTACTTTTACTTTTACTTTTACTTTTACTTTTACTTTTACTTTTACTTTTACTTTTACTTTTACTTTTACTTTTACTTTTACTTTTACTTTTACTTTTACTTTTACTTTTACTTTTACTTTTACTTTTATTTTTATTTTTATTTTTTATTTTTACTTTTACTTTTACTTTTACTTTTACTTTTTATTTTTATTTTTATTTTTATTTTTATTTTTATTTTTATTTTTATTTTTATTTTTATTTTTATTTTTATTTTTATTTTTATTTTTATTTTTATTTTTATTTTTATTTTTATTTTTACTTTTACTTTTACTTTTACTTTTTCTTTTTCACGGTAACTTTTACTTTTACTTTTACTTTTACTTTTACTTTTACTTTTTTACGGTAACTTTTACTTTTACTTTTACTTTTACTTTTACTTTTACTTTTACTTTTACTTTTACTTTTTTACGGTAACTTTTCCTTTAACTTTTACTTCTACTTTTACTTTTACTTTTACTTTTACTTTTACTTTTACTTTTACTTTTTTACGGTAACTTTTACTTTTACTTTTACTTTTACTTTTACTTTTACTTTAACTTTAACTTTAACTTTTATTTTTATTTTTACTTTTATTTTTATATTTATTTTTATTTTTATTTTTATTTTTATTTTTATTTTTATTTTTATTTTTATTTTTATTTTTATTTTTATTTTTATTTTTATTTTTATTTTTATATTTATTTTTATTTTTATTTTTACGGTAACTTTTACTTTTACTTTTACTTTTACTTTTACTTTTACTTTGTACTTTTACTTTTACTTTTACTTTTTTACGGTAACTTTTACTTTTACTTTTACTTTTACTTTTACTTTTACTTTTTTACGGTAACTTTTACTTTTACTTTTACTTTAACTTTAACTTTAACTTTTATTTTTATTTTTACTTTTATTTTTATTTTTATTTTTATTTTAATTTTTATTTTTATTTTTATTTTTATTTTTACTTTTATTTTTACTTTTACTCTTACTTTTATTTTTACTTTTACTTTTACTTTAACTTTAACTTTTACTTTTACTTTTACTTTTACTTTTACTTTTACTTTTACTTTTACTTTTACTTTTACTTTTACTTTTACTTTTACTTTTACTTTTACTTTTACTTTTACTTTTACTTTTACTTTTACTTTTACTTTTACTTTTACTTTTACTTTTACTTTTACTTTTACTTTTACTTTTACTTTTACTTTTACTTTTACTTTTACTTTTACTTTTACTTTTACTTTTACTTTTACTTTTATTTTTATTTTTATTTTTATTTTTTATTTTTACTTTTACTTTTACTTTTACTTTTTATTTTTATTTTTATTTTTATTTTTATTTTTATTTTTATTTTTATTTTTATTTTTATTTTTATTTTTATTTTTATTTTTATTTTTATTTTTATTTTTATTTTTATTTTTATTTTTATTTTTATTTTTATTTTTATTTTTATTTTACTTTTACTTTTACTTTTACTTTTTCTTTTTCACGGTAACTTTTACTTTTACTTTTACTTTTACTTTTACTTTTACTTTTTTACGGTAACTTTTACTTTTACTTTTACTTTTACTTTTACTTTTACTTTTACTTTTTTACGGTAACTTTTCCTTTAACTTTTACTTCTACTTTTACTTTTACTTTTACTTTTACTTTTACTTTTACTTTTTTACGGTAACTTTTACTTTTACTTTTACTTTTACTTTTACTTTTACTTTAACTTTAACTTTAACTTTTATTTTTATTTTTACTTTTATTTTTATATTTATTTTTATTTTTATTTTTATTTTTATTTTTATTTTTATTTTTATTTTTATTTTTATTTTTATTTTTATTTTTATTTTTACTTTTACTTTTACTTTTACTTTTTCTTTTACTTTTACTTTTTTACGGTAACTTTTATTTTACTTTTACTTTTACTTTTACTTTTTATTTTCATTTTTATTTTTATTTTTATTTTTATTTTTATTTTTATTTGTATTTTTATTTTTATTTTTACTTTTACTTTTACTTTTACTTTTTCTTTTTTACGGTAACTTTTACTTTTACTTTTACTTTTACTTTTACTTTTACTTTTACTTTTATTTTTATTTTTATTTTTATTTTTATTATTTTTATTTTTACTTTTACTTTTTTACGGTAACTTTTACTTTTACTTTTACTTTTACTTTTACTTTTACTTTTACTTTTACTTTTACTTTTACTTTTACTTTTACTTTAACTTTAACTTTAACTTTAACTTTTATTTTTATTTTTACTTTTATTTTTATTTTTATTTTTATTTTTATTTTTATTTTTATTTTTATTTTTATTTTTACTTTTATTTTTACTTTTACTTTTACTTTTACTTTAACTTTTACTTTTACTTTTACTTTTACTTTTACTTTTACTTTTACTTTTACTTTTACTTTTTTACGGTAACTTTTACTTTTACTTTTACTTTTACTTTTACTTTTATTTTTAATTTTATTTGTTGAATCCCGAGCGTAGCGAGGGATTCAAAAGTAGAATCCTGAGCGAAGCGAGGGATACAAAGGACCGTGATGAAATTTTTTTTTCACGAGTTGTGTACTCTACTTTTTACCATTGACTGCGAGAAAAAAAAATAGCAGTACCTATAGTATTTATAGTTGTCCATCAGCCATTTTTGATGACCCCACTGTGGGGCACAGGCCTTCCTTATGGGTGGTAAGGAGGACGGGCCATAACCCACCACGCGGGCCCAATGCGGATTGGTGGGTGTTAACGACTGCAAATGCAGCTGGGACCAACGGCTTAACGTGCCTTCTGAAGCACGGAGGAGCTCGAGATAATATATTTTTGGTCACCCATCCCATGACCGACCCTTGCGAACGTTGCTTAACTTCCGCAATCGCTGGGCCAGGCGCTAAACCACTGCGCCACCGAGCTAACTAAGAGGGAAACTACATGATCAGTCTGGCATCAGTCCACTTCATCAGTTTGTATAGACTTTGAATTTTTACAGACTGAAGATCGTACCAGACTGATTGAATGGATTGTTGCAAGACTGAACAACTAATCTCCCTCAAATATATAAAAAAGAACCCAAATATAAGACACTTAAAAGGACCTAATTGATTTAGCGGGATATTTTTTAGAAAAGAACCCAAAGATAAGACACTAAAAAGAACCTAAATAAAATTGGCGGGATTATTTTTGTCATTTAATTGTAGAACTATATCTTTATCTATGGAATAGCTCCATACCATACTTTCAGCACCTTTTATTTTTTTTGTACCTAATTCATACGATGCGCGCTTGTTCCAAATTCAAAATATTTTTGAATGGAACAGCTGATTTTTTTTCGTGATTTCGGGGTTAGTCCTATAATAAAAGTTGTTCAGTTTATTTTTATTTTTATTTTTATTTTTACGGTAACTTTTACTTTTACTTTTACTTTGTACTTTTACTTTTACTTTTACTTTTTTACGGTAACTTTTACTTTTACTTTTACTTTTACTTTTACTTTTACTTTTACTTTTACTTTTACTTTTACTTTTACTTTTACTTTTACTTTTACTTTTACTTTTACTTTTACTTTTTTACGGTAACTTTTACTTTTACTTTTACTTTAACTTTAACTTTAACTTTAACTTTTATTTTTATTTTTACTTTTATTTTTATTTTTATTTTTATTTTTATTTTTATTTTTATTTTTATTTTTACTTTTATTTTTACTTTTACTCTTACTTTTATTTTTACTTTTACTTTTACTTTAACTTTTACTTTTACTTTTACTTTTACTTTTACTTTTACTTTTACTTTTACTTTTACTTTTACTTTTACTTTTACTTTTACTTTTACTTTTACTTTTACTTTTACTTTTACTTTTACTTTTACTTTTACTTTTACTTTTACTTTTACTTTTACTTTTACTTTTACTTTTACTTTTACTTTTACTTTTACTTTTACTTTTACTTTTACTTTTACTTTTACTTTTACTTTTATTTTTATTTTTATTTTTATTTTTTATTTTTACTTTTACTTTTACTTTTACTTTTTATTTTTATTTTTATTTTTATTTTTATTTTTATTTTTATTTTTATTTTTATTTTTATTTTTATTTTTACTTTTACTTTTACTTTTACTTTTTCTTTTTCACGGTAACTTTTACTTTTACTTTTACTTTTACTTTTACTTTTACTTTTACTTTTACTTTTACTTTTACTTTTACTTTTACTTTTACTTTTACTTTTACTTTTACTTTTACTTTTACTTTTACTTTTACTTTTACTTTTACTTTTTTACGGTAACTTTTCCTTTAACTTTTACTTCTACTTTTACTTTTACTTTTACTTTTACTTTTACTTTTACTTTTTTACGGTAACTTTTACTTTTACTTTTACTTTTACTTTAACTTTAACTTTAACTTTAACTTTAACTTTTATTTTTATTTTTACTTTTATTTTTATATTTATTTTTATTTTTATTTTTATTTTTATTTTTATTTTTATTTTTGTTTTTATTTGTATTTTTATTTTTATTTTTACTTTTACTTTTACTTTTACTTTTTCTTTTACTTTTACTTTTTTACGGTAACTTTTATTTTACTTTTTATTTTCATTTTTATTTTTATTTTTATTTGTATTTTTATTTTTATTTTTACTTTTACTTTTACTTTTACTTTTTCTTTTTTACGGTAACTTTTACTTTTACTTTTACTTTTACTTTTACTTTTACTTTTACTTTTATTTTTATTTTTATTTTTATTTTTATTTTTATTATTTTTATTTTTACTTTTACTTTTTTACGGTAACTTTTACTTTTACTTTTACTTTTACTTTTACTTTTACTTTTACTTTTACTTTTACTTTTATTTTTATTTTTACTTTTATTTTTATTTTTATTTTTATTTTTATTTTTACTTTTACTTTTACTTTTACTTTTACTTTTACTTTTACTTTTACTTTTACTTTTACTTTTACTTTTACTTTTACTTTTACTTTTACTTTTACTTTTACTTTTACTTTTACTTTTACTTTTACTTTTACTTTTTTACGGTAACTTTTACTTTTACTTTTACTTTTACTTTTACTTTTATTTTTAATTTTATTTGTTGAATCCCGAGCGTAGCGAGGGATTCAAAAGTAGAATCCTGAGCGAAGCGAGGGATACAAAGGACCGAGATGAAATTTTTTTTTCACGAGTTGTGTACTCTACTTTTTACCATTGACTGCGAGAAAAAAAATAGCAGTACCTATAGTATTTATAGTTGTCCATCAGCCATTTTTGATGACCCCACTGTGGGGCACAGGCCTTCCTTATGGGTGGTAAGGAGGACGGGCCATAACCCACCACGCGGGCCCAATGCGGATTGGTGGGTGTTAACGACTGCAAATGCAGCTGGGACCAACGGCTTAACGTGCCTTCTGAAGCACGGAGGAGCTCGAGATAATATATTTTTGGTCACCCATCCCATGACCGACCCTTGCGAACGTTGCTTAACTTCCGCAATCGCTGGGCCAGGCGCTAAACCACTGCGCCACCGAGCTAACTAAGAGGGAAACTACATGATCAGTCTGGCATCAGTCCACTTCATCAGTTTGTATAGACTTTGAATTTTTACAGACTGAAGATCGTACCAGACTGATTGAATGGATTGTTGCAAGACTGAACAACTAATCTCCCTCAAATATATAAAAAAGAACCCAAATATAAGACACTTAAAAGGACCTAATTGATTTAGCGGGATATTTTTTAGAAAAGAACCCAAACTAAAAAGAACCTAAATAAAATTGGCGGGATTATTTTTGTCATTTAATTGTAGAACTATATCTTTATCTATGGAATAGCTCCATACCATACTTTCAGCACCTTTTATTTTTTTTGTACCTAATTCATACGATGCGCGCTTGTTCCAAATTCAAAATATTTTTGAATGGAACAGCTGATTTTTTTTCGTGATATCGGGGTTAGTCCTATAATAAAAGTTGTTCAGTTTATTTTTATTTTTATTTTTACTTTTTTTTTACTTTTACTTTTACTTTTACTTTTACTTTTATTTTTATTTTTATTTTTACTTTTATTTTTATTTTTATTTTTATTTTTATTTTTATTTTTATTTTTATTTTTATTTTTATTTTTATTTTTATTTTTATTTTTATTTTTATTTTTATTTTTATTTTTATTTTTATTTTTATTTTTATTTTTATTTTTATTTTTATTTTTATTTTTATTTTTACGGTAACTTTTACTTTTACTTTTACTTTTACTTTTACTTTTACTTTTACTTTTTTACGGTAACTTTTACTTTTACTTTTACTTTTACTTTAACTTTAACTTTAACTTTTATTTTTATTTTTACTTTTATTTTTATTTTTATTTTTATTTTTATTTTTATTTTTATTTTTATTTTTATTTTTATTTTTATTTTTATTTTTATTTTTATTTTTATTTTTATTTTTATTTTTATTTTTATTTTTACTTTTATTTTTACTTTTACTTTTACTTTTACTTTTACTTTTACTTTTACTTTTACTTTTACTTTTTTACGGTAACTTTTATTTTATATTTACTTTTACTTTTACTTTTACTTTTACTTTTACTTTTTTACGGTAACTTTTACTTTTACTTTTACTTTTACTTTTACTTTTACTTTTTTACGGTAACTTTTACTTTTACTTTTACTTTTACTTTTACTTTTACTTTTACTTTTACTTTTACTTTTACTTTTACTTTTACTTTTACTTTTACTTTTACTTTTACTTTTACTTTTACTTTTACTTTTACTTTTACTTTTACTTTTACTTTTACTTTTACTTTTACTTTTACTTTTACTTTTACTTTTACTTTTACTTTTACTTTTACTTTTACTTTTTTACGGTAACTTTTACTTTTACTTTTACTTTTACTTTTACTTTTACTTTAACTTTAACTTTTATTTTTATTTTTACTTTTATTTTTATTTTTATTTTTATTTTTATTTTTATTTTTATTTTTATTTTTATTTTTATTTTTATTTTTATTTTTACTTTTACTTTTACTTTTACTTTTTATTTTTATTTTTATTTTTATTTTTATTTTTATTTTTATTTTTATTTTTATTTTTATTTTTACTTTTACTTTTACTTTTACTTTTTCTTTTTCACGGTAACTTTTACTTTTACTTTTACTTTTACTTTTACTTTTACTTTTACTTTTACTTTTACTTTTACTTTTACTTTTACTTTTACTTTTACTTTTACTTTTACTTTTACTTTTACTTTTACTTTTACTTTTACTTTTACTTTTTTACGGTAACTTTTCCTTTAACTTTTACTTCTACTTTTACTTTTACTTTTACTTTTACTTTTACTTTTACTTTTTTACGGTAACTTTTACTTTTACTTTTACTTTTACTTTAACTTTAACTTTAACTTTAACTTTAACTTTTATTTTTATTTTTACTTTTATTTTTATATTTATTTTTATTTTTATTTTTATTTTTATTTTTATTTTTATTTTTGTTTTTATTTGTATTTTTATTTTTATTTTTACTTTTACTTTTACTTTTACTTTTTCTTTTACTTTTACTTTTTTACGGTAACTTTTATTTTACTTTTTATTTTCATTTTTATTTTTATTTTTATTTGTATTTTTATTTTTATTTTTACTTTTACTTTTACTTTTACTTTTTCTTTTTTACGGTAACTTTTACTTTTACTTTTACTTTTACTTTTACTTTTACTTTTACTTTTATTTTTATTTTTATTTTTATTTTTATTTTTATTATTTTTATTTTTACTTTTACTTTTTTACGGTAACTTTTACTTTTACTTTTACTTTTACTTTTACTTTTACTTTTACTTTTACTTTTATTTTTATTTTTACTTTTATTTTTATTTTTACTTTTATTTTTACTTTTACTCTTACTTTTATTTTTACTTTTACTTTTACTTTAACTTTAACTTTTACTTTTACTTTTACTTTTACTTTTACTTTTACTTTTACTTTTACTTTTACTTTTACTTTTACTTTTACTTTTACTTTTACTTTTACTTTTACTTTTACTTTTACTTTTACTTTTACTTTTACTTTTACTTTTACTTTTACTTTTACTTTTACTTTTACTTTTACTTTTACTTTTACTTTTACTTTTATTTTTATTTTTATTTTTTATTTTTACTTTTACTTTTACTTTTACTTTTACTTTTTATTTTTATTTTTATTTTTATTTTTATTTTTATTTTTATTTTTATTTTTATTTTTATTTTTATTTTTATTTTTATTTTTATTTTTATTTTTATTTTTATTTTTATTTTTATTTTTACTTTTACTTTTACTTTTACTTTTTCTTTTTCACGGTAACTTTTACTTTTACTTTTACTTTTACTTTTACTTTTACTTTTTTACGGTAACTTTTACTTTTACTTTTACTTTTACTTTTACTTTTACTTTTACTTTTACTTTTACTTTTTTACGGTAACTTTTCCTTTAACTTTTACTTCTACTTTTACTTTTACTTTTACTTTTACTTTTACTTTTACTTTTACTTTTTTACGGTAACTTTTACTTTTACTTTTACTTTTACTTTTACTTTTACTTTAACTTTAACTTTAACTTTTATTTTTATTTTTACTTTTATTTTTATATTTATTTTTATTTTTATTTTTATTTTTATTTTTATTTTTATTTTTATTTTTATTTTTATTTTTATTTTTATTTTTATTTTTATATTTATTTTTATTTTTATTTTTACGGTAACTTTTACTTTTACTTTTACTTTTACTTTTACTTTTACTTTGTACTTTTACTTTTACTTTTACTTTTTTACGGTAACTTTTACTTTTACTTTTACTTTTACTTTTACTTTTACTTTTTTACGGTAACTTTTACTTTTACTTTTACTTTAACTTTAACTTTAACTTTTATTTTTATTTTTACTTTTATTTTTATTTTTATTTTTATTTTAATTTTTATTTTTATTTTTATTTTTATTTTTACTTTTATTTTTACTTTTACTCTTACTTTTATTTTTACTTTTACTTTTACTTTAACTTTAACTTTTACTTTTACTTTTACTTTTACTTTTACTTTTACTTTTACTTTTACTTTTACTTTTACTTTTACTTTTACTTTTACTTTTACTTTTACTTTTACTTTTACTTTTACTTTTACTTTTACTTTTACTTTTACTTTTACTTTTACTTTTACTTTTACTTTTACTTTTACTTTTACTTTTACTTTTACTTTTACTTTTACTTTTACTTTTACTTTTACTTTTACTTTTACTTTTATTTTTATTTTTATTTTTATTTTTTATTTTTACTTTTACTTTTACTTTTACTTTTTATTTTTATTTTTATTTTTATTTTTATTTTTATTTTTATTTTTATTTTTATTTTTATTTTTATTTTTATTTTTATTTTTATTTTTATTTTTATTTTTATTTTTATTTTTATTTTTATTTTTATTTTTATTTTTATTTTACTTTTACTTTTACTTTTACTTTTTCTTTTTCACGGTAACTTTTACTTTTACTTTTACTTTTACTTTTACTTTTACTTTTTTACGGTAACTTTTACTTTTACTTTTACTTTTACTTTTACTTTTACTTTTACTTTTTTACGGTAACTTTTCCTTTAACTTTTACTTCTACTTTTACTTTTACTTTTACTTTTACTTTTACTTTTACTTTTTTACGGTAACTTTTACTTTTACTTTTACTTTTACTTTTACTTTTACTTTAACTTTAACTTTAACTTTTATTTTTATTTTTACTTTTATTTTTATATTTATTTTTATTTTTATTTTTATTTTTATTTTTATTTTTATTTTTATTTTTATTTTTATTTTTATTTTTATTTTTATTTTTACTTTTACTTTTACTTTTACTTTTTCTTTTACTTTTACTTTTTTACGGTAACTTTTATTTTACTTTTACTTTTACTTTTACTTTTTATTTTCATTTTTATTTTTATTTTTATTTTTATTTTTATTTTTATTTGTATTTTTATTTTTATTTTTACTTTTACTTTTACTTTTACTTTTTCTTTTTTACGGTAACTTTTACTTTTACTTTTACTTTTACTTTTACTTTTACTTTTACTTTTATTTTTATTTTTATTTTTATTTTTATTATTTTTATTTTTACTTTTACTTTTTTACGGTAACTTTTACTTTTACTTTTACTTTTACTTTTACTTTTACTTTTACTTTTACTTTTACTTTTACTTTTACTTTTACTTTAACTTTAACTTTAACTTTAACTTTTATTTTTATTTTTACTTTTATTTTTATTTTTATTTTTATTTTTATTTTTATTTTTATTTTTATTTTTATTTTTACTTTTATTTTTACTTTTACTTTTACTTTTACTTTAACTTTTACTTTTACTTTTACTTTTACTTTTACTTTTACTTTTACTTTTTTACGGTAACTTTTACTTTTACTTTTACTTTTACTTTTACTTTTATTTTTAATTTTATTTGTTGAATCCCGAGCGTAGCGAGGGATTCAAAAGTAGAATCCTGAGCGAAGCGAGGGATACAAAGGACCGTGATGAAATTTTTTTTTCACGAGTTGTGTACTCTACTTTTTACCATTGACTGCGAGAAAAAAAAATAGCAGTACCTATAGTATTTATAGTTGTCCATCAGCCATTTTTGATGACCCCACTGTGGGGCACAGGCCTTCCTTATGGGTGGTAAGGAGGACGGGCCATAACCCACCACGCGGGCCCAATGCGGATTGGTGGGTGTTAACGACTGCAAATGCAGCTGGGACCAACGGCTTAACGTGCCTTCTGAAGCACGGAGGAGCTCGAGATAATATATTTTTGGTCACCCATCCCATGACCGACCCTTGCGAACGTTGCTTAACTTCCGCAATCGCTGGGCCAGGCGCTAAACCACTGCGCCACCGAGCTAACTAAGAGGGAAACTACATGATCAGTCTGGCATCAGTCCACTTCATCAGTTTGTATAGACTTTGAATTTTTACAGACTGAAGATCGTACCAGACTGATTGAATGGATTGTTGCAAGACTGAACAACTAATCTCCCTCAAATATATAAAAAAGAACCCAAATATAAGACACTTAAAAGGACCTAATTGATTTAGCGGGATATTTTTTAGAAAAGAACCCAAAGATAAGACACTAAAAAGAACCTAAATAAAATTGGCGGGATTATTTTTGTCATTTAATTGTAGAACTATATCTTTATCTATGGAATAGCTCCATACCATACTTTCAGCACCTTTTATTTTTTTTGTACCTAATTCATACGATGCGCGCTTGTTCCAAATTCAAAATATTTTTGAATGGAACAGCTGATTTTTTTTCGTGATTTCGGGGTTAGTCCTATAATAAAAGTTGTTCAGTTTATTTTTATTTTTATTTTTATTTTTACGGTAACTTTTACTTTTACTTTTACTTTGTACTTTTACTTTTACTTTTACTTTTTTACGGTAACTTTTACTTTTACTTTTACTTTTACTTTTACTTTTACTTTTACTTTTACTTTTACTTTTACTTTTACTTTTACTTTTACTTTTACTTTTACTTTTACTTTTACTTTTACTTTTACTTTTACTTTTACTTTTACTTTTTTACGGTAACTTTTACTTTTACTTTTACTTTAACTTTAACTTTAACTTTAACTTTTATTTTTATTTTTACTTTTATTTTTATTTTTATTTTTATTTTTATTTTTATTTTTATTTTTATTTTTACTTTTATTTTTACTTTTACTCTTACTTTTATTTTTACTTTTACTTTTACTTTAACTTTTACTTTTACTTTTACTTTTACTTTTACTTTTACTTTTACTTTTACTTTTACTTTTACTTTTACTTTTACTTTTACTTTTACTTTTACTTTTACTTTTACTTTTACTTTTACTTTTACTTTTACTTTTACTTTTACTTTTACTTTTACTTTTACTTTTACTTTTACTTTTACTTTTACTTTTACTTTTACTTTTACTTTTACTTTTACTTTTATTTTTATTTTTATTTTTATTTTTTATTTTTACTTTTACTTTTACTTTTACTTTTTATTTTTATTTTTATTTTTATTTTTATTTTTATTTTTATTTTTATTTTTATTTTTATTTTTACTTTTACTTTTACTTTTACTTTTTCTTTTTCACGGTAACTTTTACTTTTACTTTTACTTTTACTTTTACTTTTACTTTTACTTTTACTTTTACTTTTACTTTTACTTTTACTTTTACTTTTACTTTTACTTTTACTTTTACTTTTACTTTTACTTTTACTTTTACTTTTACTTTTACTTTTTTACGGTAACTTTTCCTTTAACTTTTACTTCTACTTTTACTTTTACTTTTACTTTTACTTTTACTTTTACTTTTTTACGGTAACTTTTACTTTTACTTTTACTTTTACTTTAACTTTAACTTTAACTTTAACTTTAACTTTTATTTTTATTTTTACTTTTATTTTTATATTTATTTTTATTTTTATTTTTATTTTTATTTTTATTTTTATTTTTGTTTTTATTTGTATTTTTATTTTTATTTTTACTTTTACTTTTACTTTTACTTTTTCTTTTACTTTTACTTTTTTACGGTAACTTTTATTTTACTTTTTATTTTCATTTTTATTTTTATTTTTATTTGTATTTTTATTTTTATTTTTACTTTTACTTTTACTTTTACTTTTTCTTTTTTACGGTAACTTTTACTTTTACTTTTACTTTTACTTTTACTTTTACTTTTACTTTTATTTTTATTTTTATTTTTATTTTTATTTTTATTATTTTTATTTTTACTTTTACTTTTTTACGGTAACTTTTACTTTTACTTTTACTTTTACTTTTACTTTTACTTTTACTTTTACTTTTATTTTTATTTTTACTTTTATTTTTATTTTTATTTTTATTTTTATTTTTACTTTTACTTTTACTTTTACTTTTACTTTTACTTTTACTTTTACTTTTACTTTTACTTTTACTTTTACTTTTACTTTTACTTTTACTTTTACTTTTACTTTTACTTTTACTTTTTTACGGTAACTTTTACTTTTACTTTTACTTTTACTTTTACTTTTATTTTTAATTTTATTTGTTGAATCCCGAGCGTAGCGAGGGATTCAAAAGTAGAATCCTGAGCGAAGCGAGGGATACAAAGGACCGAGATGAAATTTTTTTTTCACGAGTTGTGTACTCTACTTTTTACCATTGACTGCGAGAAAAAAAATAGCAGTACCTGTTCACGCCTTCGTAGCGCGATGGAATTTACTTTTAGAAATAAACTCAGGTTGAATTTTGATGGTTTTTAATGAATTATAGTTTACAAAGTTTTCGATGCTGTCGCAAGTGACGTGTGAGATGGAATGATGAAAAAGCGTAGGCAATATCGGCGACACGGCGAGACGTTGCTATTTTGGATTGGTAGGCGTTACCATACTCCCCCCCGTTGAAGACTTCAGCTCTTCAACTCCTTAGGAGTCATCGTCGCTTAGAAGAGGGCATAGGCGAACCAAGGGACGTCGGTAGCATCCGGTAGTTGTCTTCACGTCTGCGACGCGGGATATCCCATCAGCTCCTGGATACAAATTGGTGACTCGACCAGTGCGCCAACATAGAGGTGGTAGAGAGTCTTCGCAGAGCAGGACTAAGTCTCCGACCTTTAGTTGAGTAGTGTCTTGCTTCCATTTTCTTCGGACTTGCAATTCTGACAAGTACTCTTTGTGCCACCTTGTCCAAAAATGCTGGCGTAGCTTCTCCAGGCGAGCATAGCGATTCAGTCGATTTTCGTTCTCAGCTTCCAGAGCAGGTGATACTATCGAGTTTAGTGGTCTTCCAATAAGGAAGTGCCCTGGGGAGAGGAATAGGAGATCGTCGGGAGATGGTGATAAGGGACACAAGGGACGACTGTTTAATATAGCCTCCACCTGTGCAAAAAGTGTCGCAATCTCCTCGAAAGTTAAATGGGTCGTGCCCATAACACGTCTTAAAATTCTTTTGGAACTTTTAATTAAAGATTCCCAAGTTCCTTGATGTGGGGAGCGTAAGATGGTGTAAATGAAAATTTTATGCCTTCATGAGCGGCAAACTCGGTTAAAATTTCGGTTTGTTGATTTTGAAATAGAATAAGCTCTTTAGCCGCACCTACAAAATTGCGACCATTGTCGGAAAAAATATTTGCTGGTCGTCCTCGGCGTGAGACGAATCTGCGTAGTGCCAACAAAAATGCACTTTTCGAAAGGTCAGTAACCGCCTCCAAATGAACACATTTGTATCTAAAACAAACGAATAAGCAAAGATAGCATTTAGATAATTTTGCGCCACGACCCTTACGATTTATACTATAGAACGGTCCTGCCATATCACAGCCTACAGATTTGAATGGAAAATCAGGGTTAATACGATGTGAAGGCAGGTCACCCATCTTTGGAAATAAAGTTTTTCCTTGCACCCTTCGACAACGCACACAACCGCGTACAGTGCTTCGAGCGATAAGTCTGCCCTTAATAGGCCAAAAGGTTTGTCGAACAGTAGCAAGGAGTAACTGCGGACCGGCATGTAAATTTCGAATATGCTCAAACTTAAATATTAATTTACACAAATGATGCGATGAATTTAGTAATATTGGGTGCTTTTGGTCGTAAGAACAATCTGACTTTTCTATACGACCGCCCACGCGAATCAAGTTATTTTTGTCCATAAAAGGAGATAAAGATAAAATTTTAGATTTTGTATTTAATTGTTTTTTATCTAATAACATTTTATATTCAATTGGAAAACATAGCTGTTGAGCCATAACACATAATGAATTTAAAGAATCATTTAGTTCTTCGGCGGTCAAAATGCCGGTTAATTTATTTTTAGTACGTCTAATATTATTTAAAAATCTTTTAACATAAGCCATTGTTCTTTGTAGTCTACTAAAATTGGAAAAGCGTTCAAATTCGATAATTGGTTCTGAAATAATTATTGTAGCAACTGTTTTAACTTCAGGTAAGTCGTTATGCTTTTGTATTTTTAAGACTGGCCAATCAGCTTCTTCCTTAAGCAATAAGTCTGGACCATACCACCACAAACTTGATTTTTGCAATGAACTAGCGTCGACACCTCGCGAAATTAGGTCGGCGGGGTTGTCAGCTGTAGGTATGTAGCGCCAAGCAGAAGAGTGAGTGATATCTTGTATTTCGCTTATACGATTTGCAACAAAAGTTTTGAGTTTAGACGCGTCACTCTTTAGCCAGCCCAGAACAACACTAGAGTCACACCAGTGGATGATACGGTCAGGTACTAACCTTAGCGACTCGACTACGGTTTTGCACAATCGAGCAGCAAGAAGAGCGCCAGAAAGCTCCAAACGAGGTATTGTTGTTGGTTTTATTGGCGCTACCTTTGATTTGGAGCACAGAAGTCGTACAGTAGTGCCATTGTTTGAGTCTTTGGACTTAAGATAAACGCAGGCACCATAACCTACCTGAGAGGCATCACTAAAGGTGTGTATTTCGATGGAAACTGAAATCTCACAAAGAACTTGGCGTGGAATTTGGAAAGTTAATAAGACAGATAGGCCTTTAGAAAACTCTATCCAATCATTTTTGACGTCATTAGGCACAGGTTGATCCCAGTCAATCCTAGATTGCCATAATTTTTGGAGCATTAATTTAGCTTGCATAATAAAAGGACTAAGAAGACCTAAAGGGTCAAAAATTTTGAAGGCATTTGACATAATGTACCTTTTGGTTACAATAATGTCATCATGCGTAGGTGTCACATTTATAGGAAAATTTAGAGTGTCTGTATTTGGATTCCAGCCCAAACCCAGAGTGCTTGAAGATTCACTTATAGTTAGATCATCTTGTAATGAATTAATAGGAGAGTTATCGAAAATTGATGGTAAATTTGTTTTGTATTTACGTAAATTAAAACATCCTTTCTTTAATTGTGTAGCTACTGAATTTTGAATATACTGTAGTTCCCTTTTGTCATTTGAACCGGTTATGAGGTCATCAACATAATGGTCACATTGAATTATGGTTTTGATTAAAGCATCATCACACTCCTCTCCGAGCTGCCATAAGCAGCGTGTACTTAAATAACTGGCACTTGCTGTCCCATAAGTGACAGTATTTAACTGTAACGTTTTGATAGGCAAGGACTCATCCTCTCTCCATAAGATTAGCTGCAGGTTTCTGTCGTCGGGATGAACTTCGACTTGCCGGTACATTTTTTCAATGTCACCGGTAAGTATATACCGGTAAAGACGTGCACGAATCAGTATGGAGAAAAGAGAGTCCTGTACATTTGGGCCTACTATCTGCAAATCATTGACGGAGAAACCGGAGGATGATGGCGCTGACCCGTCAAAGACGACTCTCAATTTAGTGGACTCACTGAGCGTCTTAAATACAGCGTGATGACAAAGGAAGTATGAAGGATTTGGCAATAAAACAGGTGACTCTGAAAGATGTCCAAGAGCCTCATACTCTTTTATGAATTGAGAATAATCTTTCTTTAGGGAAAGGTTTGTTCTAAAACGTTTTTCTAAACTAAGAAAGCGATTTTTTGCAAGAGTGTATGAGTCACCTAAACATTCTGGCGAGGCCTTTAGCGGTAACTTCACACAGAATCTGCCGTTATCTAAGCGTGTGGTGTGAGTTAAAAAATGATTTTCACATGCCCTTTCAGACACACTTAATATTGGCCTATGTGGGACTTCTTCTAACTGCCAGAATTTAGTAAGTAAATGATCAATTTTAGAATTATTTGAAAAATCTTCGTTGAGTAATAAACTATTACAATGAATTTTGTTGTCTTTAGAAAAATTAAAAGAACCACCAATAAGCCAGCCAAATTTAGAATTTTGTAGAATAGGTTTATTTTTACCTAATGATTTTTGTTCACATAATAAAATATTCCAAAAGAGGTCTGCACCTATCAATAAATCAATAGGGCAGAGCTGATCAAAGTTGGGGTCTGCTAAATTAAGATGTAATGGTATATTCAACTCAGATAAACTTATTGGAGCCTTTGGAAGGTCACCTGTAAGCTTCTCTAGAACAAAGCAATTTAGTTTTTGTTGATAATTATGATTTTTTGAATTTAATTGGATAATACAGCTTTCGTTAACTTTATTTACTGAGTTATTACCAATTCCAACAACATTAATTGAAGTCGGTTTTGATTGTAATGATAATTTTTGTTGTAATGATTTTGTAATGAAAGATGACTGACTTCCTGAATCCAATAAGGCACGGACGATTATTGCCTCTTTAGTCATTGGATTCAATACATCGATTAAAGCAGTAGACAAAATAACATGTTTAGAGCAGTTATTTTCTTTAGAAAAATTGACAATGGAATCATATTCATGGATTTGGGCATTGTTGGCTTTAGTTGCTTCAACTGAATGCAGTAATGTATTGTGACGCTTATTGCACTGTCTACAAGGGCTCATGCGACACTCGCTGACTGGGTGACCTTGACGTAGACAATTTGAACATAATTTGTATTTAGAAATATCAGATAATTTTTGCTCTATGGATTTAGATTTAAAAATTGGACAGTCGTATATTTTATGATTTTTGTCACAAATTATACACTGACATACACTTACACTATGATTTTTGTTTTGTTGCATTGTAGCATAAGATTTTGTTTGAAATATTTGTTTGTTATTGTTTGACTGCGAATGCTGAGGCTGAGAAGGTTTTACAAAATTACTTTTATTTATATTAGAATTGGAATTATTCATGAATTTGTTACGATTTGTAGACTCAATAATGTGTGCCCTATCAATTAAAAATGATTTAAATTGTTCTAAACTAGGAAAATCATCTAAGCTGTTACGTTGTTCCTCCCATTTCACAAGTGTGTGGCTATCGAGCTTAGAAGAAACTAAATAAATAATAAGCGTGTCCCAGTGTTGAATGGGTTGACCTAAATTAGCTAGGGCACGTAAGTTTTTGGTGATATGGTCCACTAAGTAACGTAAAGAACCCTCAGTTTCGCGCGTCAATGGCTGTATGTTAAATATAGATTTAAGGTGATGATTTATAAGTAATCGTTTGTTATTATAGCGCGCATAAAGTAACTGCCATGCATCATTGTAATTAGCGGATGAGACTTCAATATTGGAAATGACACGAGCTGCATCAGCCTCTAGATATGAAATTAGGTAATGAAATTTTTGGATACTAGAAATGTGTTCATTATTATGAATTAAGTTAGTGAACGTATCGCGGAATTCTAACCAACGAAAGAAAGATCCGTCAAATTTCGCAATTTGTATTTGTGGCAAACGTACACCAAAATCAGAATGATTGAGATTGCATTGAGCTTCATGAAATAAAGATTCACGCCTTTTTTTGTCTTGGTCGGTGGTCTTTATTTCATTTTGTTCGTCTAAGCAAGTTTTGGCCATTGCAATGCATATAATAAATTCTTGCTCAATGCGCTCCCTTTCATCAAATTCCGATTCTAAACTATCTGAATTAATTAATTCGATCTGAGTTTGCAGCTCGTCATATTTAACTGACTGACTTTCGAACCTGCTGAGTTTTAAAGATAATTCAGCAACCTCAATAGTCGTCAGGGTAGGTTGCCTTGTAATTTTGTCCAAATAGTTTTTAAATCGTGTAATTTGGCCTTTAACTGAACTACGTTTAGTGATTAAATCTTTAAGTTTATGATTAGTTGGCTGTGAAACCGGTGTTGAAACGTTAGGCTTATTATCAGTCATTTTATTTTAAATTACAAATAAACAAAAGAAATAGAAAGTTAAATATATTATTGAACTACTACGATGTATACAATTTCACTAATTAGATGTGTTTTATTGTTAATTATGGACACAAAATTACAACGCACGCCTTATATTGGAAAGCATAAAATCTACGTAAATAATAAATGTTATACGTATCTCACACTCCTCACTGCGGCGATACTCGTGAACCGGTTGTTTACGAGCGGGAATCAGCTGATGTCCCGTTAGCAGACGCGAGCCTAGGCCCGCGGTAAGCCGGCCGGTATCACTCGAACAGCTGAAATTGTCGGCAAATTTTGCTAAATAACCAGTAGTAACTGGTGCGATATGGATGGGAGACAATATTTATTTAGTTAAATTTAATGATTTTTGATTTATTTAGCTCGATTATAAAGATTTTAGGAAAAAATATATTTTTTATTTTTGTGTGAAGGTAGACAGACGTACTTTGCACAAGTGTAAAAACTATATCAAAAAGGGATTTAAAAGTAATGGATTTTATGGATTTGGATGATATTTGGATAAGAAAAGGTTTAAAGGTAAGGAATAAACAGGGCACTTATCTGAATTTTGTCTTCGAAGTGAGTCTTTTGCTGAATCACTGTTCGGCAGGCAAGATTCGTAGCTCGTTCCTTAATTTCCACTTTTTCTGGTTTCTGTTCGGACGCCAATGTTCACGCCTTCGTAGCGCGATGGAATTTACTTTTAGAAATAAACTCAGGTTGAATTTTGATGGTTTTTAATGAATTATAGTTTACAAAGTTTTCGATGCTGTCGCAAGTGACGTGTGAGATGGAATGATGAAAAAGCGTAGGCAATATCGGCGACACGGCGAGACGTTGCTATTTTGGATTGGTAGGCGTTACCAGTACCTATAGTATTTATAGTTGTCCATCAGCCATTTTTGATGACCCCACTGTGGGGCACAGGCCTTCCTTATGGGTGGTAAGGAGGACGGGCCATAACCCACCACGCGGGCCCAATGCGGATTGGTGGGTGTTAACGACTGCAAATGCAGCTGGGACCAACGGCTTAACGTGCCTTCTGAAGCACGGAGGAGCTCGAGATAATATATTTTTGGTCACCCATCCCATGACCGACCCTTGCGAACGTTGCTTAACTTCCGCAATCGCTGGGCCAGGCGCTAAACCACTGCGCCACCGAGCTAACTAAGAGGGAAACTACATGATCAGTCTGGCATCAGTCCACTTCATCAGTTTGTATAGACTTTGAATTTTTACAGACTGAAGATCGTACCAGACTGATTGAATGGATTGTTGCAAGACTGAACAACTAATCTCCCTCAAATATATAAAAAAGAACCCAAATATAAGACACTTAAAAGGACCTAATTGATTTAGCGGGATATTTTTTAGAAAAGAACCCAAACTAAAAAGAACCTAAATAAAATTGGCGGGATTATTTTTGTCATTTAATTGTAGAACTATATCTTTATCTATGGAATAGCTCCATACCATACTTTCAGCACCTTTTATTTTTTTTGTACCTAATTCATACGATGCGCGCTTGTTCCAAATTCAAAATATTTTTGAATGGAACAGCTGATTTTTTTTCGTGATATCGGGGTTAGTCCTATAATAAAAGTTGTTCAGTTTATTTTTATTTTTATTTTTACTTTTTTTTTACTTTTACTTTTACTTTTACTTTTACTTTTATTTTTATTTTTATTTTTACTTTTATTTTTATTTTTATTTTTATTTTTATTTTTATTTTTATTTTTATTTTTATTTTTATTTTTATTTTTATTTTTATTTTTATTTTTATTTTTATTTTTATTTTTATTTTTATTTTTATTTTTATTTTTATTTTTATTTTTACGGTAACTTTTACTTTTACTTTTACTTTTACTTTTACTTTTACTTTTACTTTTTTACGGTAACTTTTACTTTTACTTTTACTTTTACTTTAACTTTAACTTTAACTTTTATTTTTATTTTTACTTTTATTTTTATTTTTATTTTTATTTTTATTTTTATTTTTATTTTTATTTTTATTTTTATTTTTATTTTTATTTTTATTTTTATTTTTATTTTTATTTTTATTTTTACTTTTATTTTTACTTTTACTTTTACTTTTACTTTTACTTTTACTTTTACTTTTACTTTTACTTTTTTACGGTAACTTTTATTTTATATTTACTTTTACTTTTACTTTTACTTTTACTTTTACTTTTTTACGGTAACTTTTACTTTTACTTTTACTTTTACTTTTACTTTTACTTTTTTACGGTAACTTTTACTTTTACTTTTACTTTTACTTTAACTTTTATTTTTATTTTTATTTTTACTTTTATTTTTATTTTTATTTTTATTTTTATTTTTACTTTTATTTTTACTTTTACTTTTACTTTTACTTTGACTTTTACTTTTACTTTAACTTTAACTTTAACTTTAACTTTTACTTTTACTTTTACTTTTACTTTTACTTTTACTTTTACTTTTACTTTTACTTTTACTTTTACTTTTACTTTTACTTTTACTTTTACTTTTACTTTTACTTTTACTTTTACTTTTACTTTTACTTTTACTTTTACTTTTACTTTTACTTTTACTTTTACTTTTACTTTTACTTTTACTTTTACTTTTACTTTTACTTTTACTTTTACTTTTACTTTTACTTTTACTTTTACTTTTACTTTTACTTTTACTTTTACTTTTACTTTTACTTTTACTTTTACTTTTACTTTTACTTTTTTACGGTAACTTTTACTTTTACTTTTACTTTTACTTTTACTTTTACTTTAACTTTAACTTTTATTTTTATTTTTACTTTTATTTTTATTTTTATTTTTATTTTTATTTTTACTTTTATTTTTACTTTTACTTTTACTTTTACTTTTACTTTAACTTTTACTTTTACTTTTACTTTTACTTTTACTTTTACTTTTACTTTTATTTTTATTTTTACTTTTATTTTTATTTTTATTTTTATTTTTATTTTTATTTTTATTTTTACTTTTACTTTTACTTTTACTTTTTTACGGTAACTTTTACTTTTACTTTTACTTTTACTTTTACTTTTACTTTTACTTTTATTTTTATTTTTATTTTTATTTTTTATTTTTACTTTTACTTTTACTTTTACTTTTTATTTTTATTTTTATTTTTATTTTTATTTTTATTTTTATTTTTATTTTTATTTTTATTTTTATTTTTATTTTTATTTTTATTTTTATTTTTATTTGTATTTTTATTTTTATTTTTACTTTTACTTTTACTTTTACTTTTACTTTTACTTTTTCTTTTTCACGGTAACTTTTACTTTTACTTTTACTTTTACTTTTACTTTTTTACGGTAACTTTTACTTTTACTTTTACTTTTACTTTTACTTTTACTTTTTTACGGTAACTTTTCCTTTAACTTTTACTTTTACTTTTACTTTTACTTTTACTTTTACTTTTACTTTTACTTTTACTTTTACTTTTACTTTTTTACGGTAACTTTTACTTTTACTTTTACTTTTACTTTAACTTTAACTTTAACTTTAACTTTTATTTTTATTTTTACTTTTATTTTTATTTTTATTTTTATTTTTATTTTTATTTTTATTTGTATTTTTATTTTTATTTTTACTTTTACTTTTACTTTTACTTTTACTTTTTCTTTTTCACGGTAACTTTTACTTTTACTTTTACTTTTACTTTTACTTTTACTTTTACTTTTACTTTTACTTTTACTTTTTTACGGTAACTTTTACTTTTACTTTTACTTTTACTTTTACTTTTACTTTTACTTTTACTTTTACTTTTACTTTTTTACGGTAACTTTTCCTTTAACTTTTACTTTTACTTTTACTTTTACTTTTACTTTTACTTTTACTTTTACTTTTTTACGGTAACTTTTACTTTTACTTTTACTTTTACTTTTACTTTTACTTTAACTTTAACTTTAACTTTAACTTTAACTTTAACTTTAACTTTTATTTTTATTTTTACTTTTATTTTTATTTTTATTTTTATTTTTATTTTTATTTGTATTTTTATTTTTATTTTTACTTTTACTTTTACTTTTACTTTTTCTTTTACTTTTACTTTTTTACGGTAACTTTTATTTTACTTTTACTTTTACTTTTTATTTTTATTTTTATTTTTATTTTTATTTTTATTTTTATTTTTATTTTTATTTTTATTTTTACTTTTACTTTTACTTTTACTTTTACTTTTACTTTTTCTTTTTTACGGTAACTTTTACTTTTACTTTTACTTTTACTTTTACTTTTATTTTTATTTTTATTTTTATTTTTATTTTTATTTTTACTTTTACTTTTTTACGATAACTTTTACTTTTACTTTTACTTTTACTTTTACTTTTACTTTTACTTTTACTTTTACTTTTACTTTAACTTTAACTTTTATTTTTACTTTTATTTTTATTTTTATTTTTATTTTTATTTTTATTTTTATTTTTATTTTTACTTTTATTTTTACTTTTACTTTTACTTTTACTTTTACTTTAACTTTTACTTTTACTTTTACTTTTACTTTTACTTTTACTTTTACTTTTACTTTTACTTTTATTTTTATTTTTATTTTTATTTTTATTTTTATTTTTATTTTTATTTTTATTTTTACTTTTACTTTTACTTTTACTTTTACTTTTACTTTTACTTTTACTTTTTTACGGTAACTTTTACTTTTACTTTTACTTTTACTTTTACTTTTATTTTTAATTTTATCTGTTGAATCCCGAGCGTAGCGAGGGATTCAAAAGTAGAATCCTGAGCGAAGCGAGGGATACAAAGGACCGAGATGAAATTTTTTTTTCACGAGTTGTGTACTCTACTTTTTACCATTGACTGCGAGAAAAAAAAATAGCAGTACCTATAGTATTTATAGTTGTCCATCAGCCATTTTTGATGACCCCACTGTGGGGCACAGGCCTTCCTTATGGGTGGTAAGGAGGACGGGCCATAACCCACCACGCGGGCCCAATGCGGATTGGTGGGTGTTAACGACTGCAAATGCAGCTGGGACCAACGGCTTAACGTGCCTTCTGAAGCACGGAGGAGCTCGAGATAATATATTTTTGGTCACCCATCCCATGACCGACCCTTGCGAACGTTGCTTAACTTCCGCAATCGCTGGGCCAGGCGCTAAACCACTGCGCCACCGAGCTAACTAAGAGGGAAACTACATGATCAGTCTGGCATCAGTCCACTTCATCAGTTTGTATAGACTTTGAATTTTTACAGACTGAAGATCGTACCAGACTGATTGAATGGATTGTTGCAAGACTGAACAACTAATCTCCCTCAAATATATAAAAAAGAACCCAAATATAAGACACTTAAAAGGACCTAATTGATTTAGCGGGATATTTTTTAGAAAAGAACCCAAAGATAAGACACTAAAAAGAACCTAAATAAAATTGGCGGGATTATTTTTGTCATTTAATTGTAGAACTATATCTTTATCTATGGAATAGCTCCATACCATACTTTCAGCACCTTTTATTTTTTTTGTACCTAATTCATACGATGCGCGCTTGTTCCAAATTCAAAATATTTTTGAATGGAACAGCTGATTTTTTTTCGTGATTTCGGGGTTAGTCCTATAATAAAAGTTGTTCAGTTTATTTTTATTTTTATTTTTACTTTTTTTTTACTTTTACTTTTACTTTTATTTTTATTTTTATTTTTATTTTTACTTTTATTTTTATTTTTATTTTTATTTTTATTTTTACTTTTACTTTTACTTTTACTTTAACTTTTACTTTTACTTTTACTTTTACTTTTACTTTTACTTTTATTTTTATTTTTACTTTTATTTTTATTTTTATTTTTATTTTTATTTTTATTTTTATTTTTATTTTTATTTTTATTTTTATTTTTATTTTTATTTTTATTTTTATTTTTATTTTTATTTTTACTTTTATTTTTACTTTTACTTTTACTTTTACTTTAACTTTTACTTTTACTTTTACTTTTACTTTTACTTTTACTTTTACTTTTACTTTTACTTTTACTTTTATTTTTATTTTTACTTTTATTTTTATTTTTATTTTTATTTTTACTTTTATTTTTATTTTTATTTTTATTTTTATTTTTATTTTTATTTTTATTTTTATTTTTATTTTTATTTTTATTTTTATTTTTATTTTTATTTTTATATTTATTTTTATTTTTATTTTTACGGTAACTTTTACTTTTACTTTTACTTTTACTTTTACTTTTACTTTTACTTTTACTTTTACTTTGTACTTTTACTTTTACTTTTTTACGGTAACTTTTACTTTTACTTTTACTTTTACTTTTACTTTTACTTTTACTTTTACTTTTACTTTTACTTTTACTTTTTTACGGTAACTTTTACTTTTACTTTTACTTTAACTTTAACTTTAACTTTAACTTTAACTTTTATTTTTATTTTTACTTTTATTTTTATTTTTATTTTTATTTTTATTTTTATTTTTATTTTTATTTTTATTTTTATTTTTACTTTTATTTTTACTTTTACTCTTACTTTTATTTTTACTTTTACTTTTACTTTAACTTTTACTTTTACTTTTACTTTTACTTTTACTTTTACTTTTACTTTTACTTTTACTTTTACTTTTACTTTTACTTTTACTTTTACTTTTACTTTTACTTTTACTTTTACTTTTACTTTTACTTTTACTTTTACTTTTACTTTTACTTTTACTTTTACTTTTACTTTTACTTTTACTTTTACTTTTACTTTTATTTTTATTTTTATTTTTATTTTTTATTTTTACTTTTACTTTTACTTTTACTTTTTATTTTTATTTTTATTTTTATTTTTATTTTTATTTTTATTTTTATTTTTATTTTTATTTTTATTTTTATTTTTATTTTTATTTTTATTTTTACTTTTACTTTTACTTTTACTTTTTCTTTTTCACGGTAACTTTTACTTTTACTTTTACTTTTACTTTTACTTTTACTTTTTTACGGTAACTTTTACTTTTACTTTTACTTTTACTTTTACTTTTACTTTTACTTTTACTTTTACTTTTACTTTTACTTTTTTACGGTAACTTTTCCTTTAACTTTTACTTCTACTTTTACTTTTACTTTTACTTTTACTTTTACTTTTACTTTTTTACGGTAACTTTTACTTTTACTTTTACTTTTACTTTTACTTTTACTTTTACTTTAACTTTAACTTTAACTTTTATTTTTATTTTTACTTTTATTTTTATATTTATTTTTATTTTTATTTTTATTTTTATTTTTATTTTTATTTTTATTTTTATTTTTATTTTTATTTTTATTTTTATTTTTATTTTTATTTTTATATTTATTTTTATTTTTATTTTTACGGTAACTTTTACTTTTACTTTTACTTTTACTTTTACTTTTACTTTTACTTTTACTTTGTACTTTTACTTTTACTTTTACTTTTACTTTTACTTTTACTTTTACTTTTACTTTTACTTTTATTTTTATTTTTATTTTTATTTTTTATTTTTACTTTTATTTTTACTTTTACTTTAAAGTTAAAGTTAGAGGGGGGGACACACATTTTACCACATTGGCAGTGTTTATCTTTCAAACGGTTGACTTTGAGAAAAAAATGTCTTAGGAACCTCAATGTAATTTTTGAAGACCTATCTATAGACACCCCTCACGTATTGGTATGAAGAGTTTCAGTTTCATGTATGGGTAGCCCCCCCCCCCCACCCCTTAATCTTTTTTTTTATATTTGTGTTAAAATCGTTAAGCGGTTAACAGAATACATTTACCTACTAAGTTTCATTTGTGTAATCCTAATACTTTCGGAATAAAATGACTGTGACATACGGACGGACAGACAGACATGAAGAATCTATAAGGGTTCCGTTTTTTGCCATTTTGGCTACGGAACCCTAAAAATGGGCCAGTAAGTTGTATGTCTTTTAATCCATGATAAGTTTAACCTCATATTCATTTAATGGAATCTATTGGTTTTGCACATGGATGGAATAGCAAAAACCTGGTTGTAAACAAAAACTAAACAGACAAAATTGAAAATGCAACAGCAACAAAAGAGTAAATATTCAACAGAAGACATACTTTATAAGCTTTAGTAAGTTCATTTTCTCACGTAAAACGAATAAAATGTCTTCGGAGGATGGACGAGTTTTTGAAATGAGATAATCAAACAAACTTACTTCGCGAAGCTTGAAATATGAAAACGAAACGAGAATCCAAATTGCTAAATTGAAGTACAAATAACATGTTTACCAATTCACCTTTCTTCTTCAAAGTAATATTAGGAAATGTACATTTTTATTTGGTTATTGGTGCTGTTAGAGTGGTTGGTAGGACGGGGATTTTCTAAGTCATTTTCTAATAGACCGAGCTCCCACTGCATGAAACCTTACCTCACAAGGTGGAACAGCAGACAAGTGTTACAGCAATAGATATTACTTAGGAACACTGGATTTTAGTGGGTTGCCATCGCATATCCTGGAAGATCATATTATATTATTTTTCGTTTTCGTACCGCTATTTTGACCGAAAATTACATCATGAGGCACATCTAGGGCTATCGATCTGCATCAATTTTATCTCCCCACCTGATGAGGTAAGTGACCAAATTTTTGGGCCTCATAAAATTTGGCTGATCTTGAAACCTGCCAAGGTAGGGGCTGGCAACCCATGCGGGTTTTGACCTCCAAATGTTTCTCTCTCGATGGGTAAACATAGATGGATAAAATTAATGCAGATCGATAGCCCTACACTGAGAGAAATCGGGTTCGTAATTTGAACAAGTTCGACTTGTTAAGTGGTTATCTGTTTGAAATAACAGTATTTTTGTTAATCGAAACAAACGCAATGTTAACATTACAAGTCGATTTTGTACAAAGAACAAGATTAAACTTGTTAACGGGTATTTAGTTGAAACAACCAAAAATTTGTTTGAAACAACCTGCTTCATGTTGATTTAACAAAATCGACTTGTAGCTTCAACTAAAACTTGAACTTGTATCAGATACTATTTGGTATCACGTTAAATCAACATGCTTGTTTGTTGTTATTACAGTATAACTTGTTGAAACTACATGGTGTATCTTGTTAAATGCTATCTTGTTGAAACAACGTTACAGCGGTTGAAATAACATGGCGTCATGTAAAATTGACATTGCCAATTTAGTAAAATCAACAGTATATGGTCAAAAAATTGTACTTGTTGAAGTAACAACATAAAACACAAACTTGTAGCAGTAACAAGTTGGCGTCTTGTTAAATCAACAAGGACTGTTTGGTTGTTATAACAATATAATTTGTTGAAACTACACTGTGTAACTTGTTAAATGGTATCTTGTTGCAACAACGTTACAGCGGTTGAAATAACATGGCGTCATTTAAAATTGACATTGCCGATTTAGTAAAATCAACAATATATGGTCAATAATTTGTACTTGTTGAAGTAACAACATATAAAACAAACTTGTAGCAGCAACAAGTTGGCGTCTTGTTGAATCTACAAGGACTGTTTGGTTGTTATAACAATATAATTTGTTGAAACTACACTGTGTAACTTGTTAAATGGTATCTTGTTGCAACAACGTTACAGCGGTTGAAATAACATGGCGTCATTTAAAATTGACATTGCCGATTTAGTAAAATCAACAAAATATGGTCAATAATTTGTACTTGTTGAAGTAACAACATAAAAAACAAACTTGTAGCAGCAACAAGTTGGCGACTTGTTGAATCTACAAGGACTGTTTGGTTGTTATAACAATATAATTTGTTGAAACTACACTGTGTAACTTGTTAAATGGTATCTTGTTGCAACAACGTTACAGCGGTTGAAATAACATGGCGTCATTTAAAATTGACATTGCCGATTTAGTAAAATCAACAATATATGGTCAGTAATTTGTACTTGTTGAAGTAACAACATAAAACACAAACTTGTAGCAGTAACAAGTTGGCGTCTTGTTGAATCTACAAGGACTGTTTGGTTGTTATAACAATATAATTTGTTGAAACCACACTGTGTAACTTGTTAAATGGTATCTTGTTGAAACAACGTTACAGCGGTTGAAATAACATGGTGTCATTTAAAATTGACATTGCCGATTTAGTAAAATCAACAATATATGGTCAACAATTTGTACTTGTTGAAGTAACAACATAAAACACAAACTTGTAGCAGTAACAAGTTGGCGTCTTGTTGAATCTACAAGGACTGTTTGGTTGTTATAACAATATAATTTGTTGAAACTACACTGTGTAACTTGTTAAATGGTATCTTGTTGAAACAACGTTACAGCGGTTAAAATAACATGGCGTCATTTAAAATTGACATTGCCGATTTAGTAAAATCAACAATAAGTTATGGTCAACAATTTGTACTTGTTGAATTAACAACACAAACACAAACTTGTAGCAGTAACAAGTTGGCGTCTTGTTAAATCTACAAGGGCTGTTTGGTTGTTATAACAATATAATTTGTTGAAACTACACTGTGTTGATTTGTAGTAGAAACAACGTTACCACGGTTGAAATAACGAGACGTCATTTAAAATTGTTATTCCCGAAATTGTTAAATTAACATTGCTCTCAGTATGTACTTGTTGAAGTAACAACATACCTTATTATAAGAACATTGCTCATTTCGATTTAGAATACATAATAGTACAAGTACAGAAGATCCACTCCGCAAAGTCATTTAAATAAATAGCGACTCTATCCCAGACGCAACAAAGTGCAATTCAGGTCGCACATCGCTCCCTTGCCTATAGTTATATTCACCTAGAAGTTGCCTCTCTTTCTATCGCGTAGCTCTTATTTCTTCTAACGACTTCAGGGTTGTCTTCTTTTAAATAAGAATTCATCTGAATACCTACAAGTTATTGTGTTAGCATTGTAAGGAGCTCGGTGGAGCAGTGGTTTAGGCCCAGCGATTGCGGAAGTTAAGCAACGTTCGCAAGGGTCGGTCATGGGATGGGTGACCAAAATTTATTATCTCGAGCTCCTCCGTGCTTCAGAAGGCACGTTCAGCCGTTGGTCCCGGCTGCATTTGCAATCGTTAACACACACCAATCCGCATTGGGCCCGCGTGGTGGGTTATGGCCCATCCTCCTTACCACCCATAAGGAAGACCTGTGCCCCAGCAGTGGGGTCATCAAACATATTGTGTTTATAATGTGTACTTTAATGTGAACAAATTACTTTTCAAATAAAACTAGGCTAGGTATGTACAGTCAACGCACATCAGACTACCTATGAGGCAGCCTTTATACCGCCGTCGTACCGAACCGTTGTCGTACAAGAGCTGTTTTTGTAGTTCAACTAGGTATACTAAACTTACCGAGCTGACGTGCGTAGTTAGTGTATAGGTATCTCGTAGATTAGAAAATTATTTCATTTCTCAGTGTCAACTGTCAGCACGTTAAGTTAAACAGTTGAACTCCGAAATATGAAAGTGAAATAAGCTTTATTCAAATAAACTTAATTATTAAGTACTTTTGAATCGTCTATATTTTCCTACCACGTTCCAGACTTTTTTAGCTGACAAGAAGAACGGGCGCAAGAAACTTATCAGCTGTAACAGCCATAAGTAACGATATTTACAAACTTGAATATATCGTTACCAGATAATTACAACAGGGTGACAGGATTATTGGCAACAACATAGACTTATTATATTACTTCAACAAAGTTCTTATATTAGCAAGTTATGTGTTACATCATTTCCACGCATTTTGATCTTTAAGATAATCGTCAACTTTATAATAACCTTTACCCATGAGCGTTTTTTTAACATGGTTTTTAAATTCATGCAAAGGAAGATCAATCACTTGTTGTGGAACTTTATTAATAAAGGCTATGCCTTTCCCCATAAATGAACCTCTCGTTTTTGCAAGCCTAAATCTTGGAACGGCAAGTTTATCTTTATTTCTTGTATTAAACTGGTGAATGTTGCTGTTCTTATCAAATGAATCATAGTGTTTCCTTACATAAACTAAATTTTCATAAATATATTGGCCTGCCAAAGTTAAAATATTTATTTCTTTGAACAATTCTCTCAAGGTATCTCTCCGCCGTAGAGTGTATATGGCGCGAACAGCTCTTTTTTGGAGTACAAAAATATTTTCAAAACTGGCAGCTGAGCCCCACAATAGCAGTCCATAAGACATTACACTATGAAAATAACTAAAGTATACTAACCTTGCCGTTTCAATATCAGTTAAAAGCCTTATTTTCTTAACAGCGAATGCCGCAGAACTAAGTCTACTTGACAAGGCTTTTTACTTTTACTTTTACTTTTACTTTTACTTTTACTTTAACTTTAACTTTAACTTTAACTTTTACTTCTACTTCTACTTCTACTTCTACTTCTACTTCTACTTCTACTTCTACTTCTACTTCTACTTCTACTTCTACTTCTACTTCTACTTCTACTTCTACTTCTACTTCTACTTCTACTTCTACTTCTACTTCTACTTCTACTTCTACTTCTACTTCTACTTCTACTTCTACTTCTACTTCTACTTCTACTACTACTTCTACTTCTACTTCTACTTCTACTTCTACTTCTACTTCTACTTCTACTTCTACTTCTACTTCTACTTCTACTTCTACTTCTACTTCTACTTCTACTTCTACTTCTACTTCTACTTCTACTTCTACTTCTACTTCTACTTCTACTTCTACTTCTACTTCTACTTCTACTTCTACTTCTACTTCTACCTCTACCTCTACGTCTACGTCTACTTCTACTTCTACTTCTACTTCTACTTCTACTTCTACTTCTACTTCTACTTCTACTTCTATTTTTATTTTTATTTTTATTTTTATTTTTATTTTTACTTTTATTTTTACTTTTACTTTTACTTTTACTTTTACTTTTACTTTTACTTTTACTTTTACTATTATTTTTATTTTTACTTTTACTTTTACTTTTACTTTTACTTTTACTTTTACTTTTACTTTTACTTTTACTTTTACTTTTACTTTTATTTTTATTTTTATTTTTATTTTTATTTTTATTTTTATTTTTACTTTTACTTTTACTTTTACTTTTACTTTTACTTTTACTTTTACTTTTACTTTTACTTTTACTTTTACTTTTACTTTTACTTTTACTTTTACTTTTACTTTTACTTTTACTTTTACTTTTACTTTTACTTTTACTTTTACTTTTACTTTTACTTTTACTTTTACTTTTACTTTTACTTTTACTTTTTTACGGTAACTTTTATTTTACTTTTACTTTTACTTTTACTTTTACTTTTTTACGGTAACTTTTACTTTTACTTTTACTTTTACTTTTACTTTTACTTTTACTTTTACTTTTTTACGGTAACTTTTACTTTTACTTTTACTTTTACTTTTACTTTTACTTTAACTTTTACTTTTACTTTTACTTTTACTTTTACTTTTACTTTTACTTTTACTTTTACTTTTACTTTTATTTTTATTTTTACTTTTATTTTTATTTTTATTTTTATTTTTATTTTTACTTTTACTTTTACTTTTACTTTTACTTTTACTTTTACTTTTACTTTTTTACGGTAACTTTTACTTTTACTTTTACTTTTACTTTTACTTTTATTTTTAATTTTATCTGTTGAATCCCGAGCGTAGCGAGGGATTCAAAAGTAGAATCCTGAGCGAAGCGAGGGATACAAAGGACCGAGATGAAATTTTTTTTTCACGAGTTGTGTACTCTACTTTTTACCATTGACTGCGAGAAAAAAAAATAGCAGTACCTATAGTATTTATAGTTGTCCATCAGCATCAGCCATTTTTGATGACCCCATTGTGGGGCACAGGCCTTCCTTATGGGTGGTAAAGAGGACGGGCCATAACCCACCACGCGGGCCCAATGCGGATTGGTGGGTGTTAACGACTGCAAATGCAGCTGGGACCAACGGCTTAACGTGCCTTCTGAAGCACGGAGGAGCTCGAGATAATATATTTTTGGTCATCCATCCCATGACCGACCCTTGCGAACGTTGCTTAACTTCCGCAATCGCTGGGCCAGGCGCTAAACCACTGCGCCACCGAGCTAACTAAGAGGGAAACTACATGATCAGTCTGGCATCAGTCCACTTCATCAGTTTGTATAGACTTTGAATTTTTACAGACTGAAGATCGTACCAGACTGATTGAATGGATTGTTGCAAGACTGAACAACTAATCTCCCTCAAATATATAAAAAAGAACCCAAATATAAGACACTAAAAAGGACCTAATTGATTTAGCGGGATATTTTTTAGAAAAGAACCCAAAGATAAGACACTAAAAAGAACCTAAATAAAATTGGCGGGATTATTTTTGTCATTTAATTGTAGAACTATATCTTTATCTATGGAATAGCTCCATACCATACTTTCAGCACCTTTTATTTTTTTGTACCTAATTCATACGATGCGCGCTTGTTCCAAATTCAAAATATTTTTCAATGGAACAGCTGATTTTTTTTCGTGATTTCGGGGTTAGTCCTATAATAAAAGTTGTTCAGTTTATTTTTATTTTTACTTTTACTTTTACTTTTACTTTT
>OX467314.1:8905000-8920000 GCA_950108535.1 Agriphila straminella
TTTACTTTTACTTTTACTTTTTTACGGTAACTTTTACTTTTACTTTTACTTTTACTTTTACTTTTACTTTTACTTTTACTTTTTTACGGTAACTTTTCCTTTAACTTTTACTTCTACTTTTACTTTTACTTTTACTTTTACTTTTACTTTTACTTTTACTTTTTTACGGTAACTTTTACTTTTACTTTTACTTTTACTTTTACTTTAACTTTAACTTTAACTTTAACTTTAACTTTTATTTTTATTTTTACTTTTATTTTTATATTTATTTTTATTTTTATTTTTATTTTTATTTTTATTTTTATTTTTATTTTTATTTTTATTTTTATTTTTATTTTTATTTTTATTTTTATATTTATTTTTATTTTTATTTTTACGGTAACTTTTACTTTTACTTTTACTTTTACTTTTACTTTTACTTTGTACTTTTACTTTTACTTTTACTTTTTTACGGTAACTTTTACTTTTACTTTTACTTTTACTTTTACTTTTACTTTTACTTTTTTACGGTAACTTTTACTTTTACTTTTACTTTAACTTTAACTTTAACTTTTATTTTTATTTTTACTTTTATTTTTATTTTTATTTTTATTTTAATTTTTATTTTTATTTTTATTTTTATTTTTACTTTTATTTTTACTTTTACTCTTACTTTTATTTTTACTTTTACTTTTACTTTAACTTTAACTTTTACTTTTACTTTTACTTTTACTTTTACTTTTACTTTTACTTTTACTTTTACTTTTACTTTTACTTTTACTTTTACTTTTACTTTTACTTTTACTTTTACTTTTACTTTTACTTTTACTTTTACTTTTACTTTTACTTTTACTTTTACTTTTACTTTTACTTTTACTTTTACTTTTACTTTTACTTTTACTTTTACTTTTACTTTTACTTTTACTTTTACTTTTATTTTTATTTTTATTTTTATTTTTTATTTTTACTTTTACTTTTACTTTTTATTTTTATTTTTATTTTTATTTTTATTTTTATTTTTATTTTTATTTTTATTTTTATTTTTATTTTTATTTTTATTTTTATTTTTATTTTACTTTTACTTTTACTTTTACTTTTTCTTTTTCACGGTAACTTTTACTTTTACTTTTACTTTTACTTTTACTTTTACTTTTACTTTTTTACGGTAACTTTTACTTTTACTTTTACTTTTACTTTTACTTTTACTTTTACTTTTACTTTTACTTTTACTTTTACTTTTTTACGGTAACTTTTCCTTTAACTTTTACTTCTACTTTTACTTTTACTTTTACTTTTACTTTTACTTTTACTTTTTTACGGTAACTTTTACTTTTACTTTTACTTTTACTTTTACTTTTACTTTTACTTTAACTTTAACTTTAACTTTTATTTTTATTTTTACTTTTATTTTTATATTTATTTTTATTTTTATTTTTATTTTTATTTTTATTTTTATTTTTATTTTTATTTTTATTTTTATTTTTATTTTTATTTTTATTTTTATTTTTATTTTTATTTTTATTTTTATTTTTATTTTTATTTTTACTTTTACTTTTACTTTTACTTTTTCTTTTACTTTTACTTTTTTACGGTAACTTTTACTTTTACTTTTACTTTTACTTTTACTTTTATTTTTAATTTTATTTGTTGAATCCCGAGCGTAGCGAGGGATTCAAAAGTAGAATCCTGAGCGAAGCGAGGGATACAAAGGACCGTGATGAAATTTTTTTTTCACGAGTTGTGTACTCTACTTTTTACCATTGACTGCGAGAAAAAAAAATAGCAGTACCTATAGTATTTATAGTTGTCCATCAGCCATTTTTGATGACCCCACTGTGGGGCACAGGCCTTCCTTATGGGTGGTAAGGAGGACGGGCCATAACCCACCACGCGGGCCCAATGCGGATTGGTGGGTGTTAACGACTGCAAATGCAGCTGGGACCAACGGCTTAACGTGCCTTCTGAAGCACGGAGGAGCTCGAGATAATATATTTTTGGTCACCCATCCCATGACCGACCCTTGCGAACGTTGCTTAACTTCCGCAATCGCTGGGCCAGGCGCTAAACCACTGCGCCACCGAGCTAACTAAGAGGGAAACTACATGATCAGTCTGGCATCAGTCCACTTCATCAGTTTGTATAGACTTTGAATTTTTACAGACTGAAGATCGTACCAGACTGATTGAATGGATTGTTGCAAGACTGAACAACTAATCTCCCTCAAATATATAAAAAAGAACCCAAATATAAGACACTTAAAAGGACCTAATTGATTTAGCGGGATATTTTTTAGAAAAGAACCCAAAGATAAGACACTAAAAAGAACCTAAATAAAATTGGCGGGATTATTTTTGTCATTTAATTGTAGAACTATATCTTTATCTATGGAATAGCTCCATACCATACTTTCAGCACCTTTTATTTTTTTTGTACCTAATTCATACGATGCGCGCTTGTTCCAAATTCAAAATATTTTTGAATGGAACAGCTGATTTTTTTTCGTGATTTCGGGGTTAGTCCTATAATAAAAGTTGTTCAGTTTATTTTTATTTTTATTTTTATTTTTACGGTAACTTTTACTTTTACTTTTACTTTTACTTTTACTTTTACTTTGTACTTTTACTTTTACTTTTACTTTTTTACGGTAACTTTTACTTTTACTTTTACTTTTACTTTTACTTTTACTTTTACTTTTACTTTTACTTTTACTTTTACTTTTACTTTTACTTTTACTTTTACTTTTACTTTTTTACGGTAACTTTTACTTTTACTTTTACTTTAACTTTAACTTTAACTTTAACTTTTATTTTTATTTTTACTTTTATTTTTATTTTTATTTTTACTTTTACTTTTACTTTTACTTTTACTTTTACTTTTACTTTTACTTTTACTTTTACTTTTACTTTTACTTTTACTTTTACTTTTACTTTTACTTTTACTTTTACTTTTACTTTTACTTTTACTTTTACTTTTACTTTTACTTTTACTTTTACTTTTACTTTTACTTTTACTTTTACTTTTACTTTTACTTTTACTTTTACTTTTACTTTTACTTTTACTTTTACTTTTACTTTTATTTTTATTTTTATTTTTATTTTTTATTTTTACTTTTACTTTTACTTTTACTTTTTATTTTTATTTTTATTTTTATTTTTATTTTTATTTTTATTTTTATTTTTATTTTTATTTTTATTTTTATTTTTATTTTTACTTTTACTTTTACTTTTACTTTTTCTTTTTCACGGTAACTTTTACTTTTACTTTTACTTTTACTTTTACTTTTACTTTTACTTTTACTTTTACTTTTACTTTTACTTTTACTTTTACTTTTACTTTTACTTTTACTTTTACTTTTACTTTTACTTTTACTTTTTTACGGTAACTTTTCCTTTAACTTTTACTTCTACTTTTACTTTTACTTTTACTTTTACTTTTACTTTTACTTTTTTACGGTAACTTTTACTTTTACTTTTACTTTTACTTTAACTTTAACTTTAACTTTAACTTTAACTTTTATTTTTATTTTTACTTTTATTTTTATATTTATTTTTATTTTTATTTTTATTTTTATTTTTATTTTTATTTTTATTTTTGTTTTTATTTGTATTTTTATTTTTACTTTTACTTTTACTTTTACTTTTTCTTTTACTTTTACTTTTTTACGGTAACTTTTATTTTACTTTTACTTTTACTTTTTATTTTCATTTTTATTTTTATTTTTATTTGTATTTTTATTTTTATTTTTACTTTTACTTTTACTTTTACTTTTTCTTTTTTACGGTAACTTTTACTTTTACTTTTACTTTTACTTTTACTTTTATTTTTATTTTTATTTTTATTTTTATTATTTTTATTTTTACTTTTACTTTTTTACGGTAACTTTTACTTTTACTTTTACTTTTACTTTTACTTTTACTTTTACTTTTACTTTTACTTTTATTTTTATTTTTACTTTTATTTTTATTTTTATTTTTATTTTTATTTTTACTTTTACTTTTACTTTTACTTTTACTTTTACTTTTACTTTTACTTTTACTTTTACTTTTACTTTTACTTTTACTTTTACTTTTACTTTTACTTTTACTTTTTTACGGTAACTTTTACTTTTACTTTTACTTTTACTTTTACTTTTATTTTTAATTTTATTTGTTGAATCCCGAGCGTAGCGAGGGATTCAAAAGTAGAATCCTGAGCGAAGCGAGGGATACAAAGGACCGAGATGAAATTTTTTTTTCACGAGTTGTGTACTCTACTTTTTACCATTGACTGCGAGAAAAAAAATAGCAGTACCTATAGTATTTATAGTTGTCCATCAGCCATTTTTGATGACCCCACTGTGGGGCACAGGCCTTCCTTATGGGTGGTAAGGAGGACGGGCCATAACCCACCACGCGGGCCCAATGCGGATTGGTGGGTGTTAACGACTGCAAATGCAGCTGGGACCAACGGCTTAACGTGCCTTCTGAAGCACGGAGGAGCTCGAGATAATATATTTTTGGTCACCCATCCCATGACCGACCCTTGCGAACGTTGCTTAACTTCCGCAATCGCTGGGCCAGGCGCTAAACCACTGCGCCACCGAGCTAACTAAGAGGGAAACTACATGATCAGTCTGGCATCAGTCCACTTCATCAGTTTGTATAGACTTTGAATTTTTACAGACTGAAGATCGTACCAGACTGATTGAATGGATTGTTGCAAGACTGAACAACTAATCTCCCTCAAATATATAAAAAAGAACCCAAATATAAGACACTTAAAAGGACCTAATTGATTTAGCGGGATATTTTTTAGAAAAGAACCCAAAGATAAGACACTAAAAAGAACCTAAATAAAATTGGCGGGATTATTTTTGTCATTTAATTGTAGAACTATATCTTTATCTATTGTGACGCAACAGCCTACCTTGAGTTTGCCTCAACGTTCTTTTTTTTAATAAATTAATTAAATTAGCGTTAATCAGAATAACTAATATCGGCCCCCCCCAAAGGGGGGAGGGGGTGTTGCACCACCTACTAGAAATCTAGATTAGTATAGCCTAGATTCCCAGCTCTATCCGCAACCACTCTGTGGAACCCGGCCCAAACAATGGTTCCTCCACCGATTTAATACAAATTGTTTTGTAGTTACTTTTACCAAAGAAAAACGAATACCATAATGGTCTCTCCGAATTCGAATCGAATAGCTAGTACCTTGAACCCCGCCTGCTGTGAGGAGTCCTCACTTAGGGCGATCGGCTCCCTATGCGAACTCCTAAATGTAAGAATCCCGCTTTTCTGTGATGGCGATCGATTCTTACCTACCTTTCCTAATCTAATAAAGGAATGACCCATCGATTGTTATTGTGATATCGATGGGTAGGTTCCTAAGTTCCCTATCGGCACTCTTCGCCGTGCCAGCTCCGGTATCAGGCAGACCATTAAAAGTACATTGAACACGTGAAATAACATCATACACTTAATACACTGCGGTATGTAACGCAAGGACAACTCAAGTACTTTTACACCCTTAAATACACTAAGATAAGTCACAGTACTCAACCCTACGCCCTACACACTTAATACTATGAATAATACGCAAATTACACTCACCAGGATAAACTCGTGTGGTTTTACGTCCACCCGTGCAACTTACTCGGTTAGCCGCTCTCTTACCCCGCACCTGCCTCAGCTCATAGACACTAACACACAACACACCTAGGGCGGGATTAGTCACGGGACTCTCGTATATCTCCCCGAACACACGTCATGCGCGCGCGCAATTAGTAACCTACACGATTTCCCTTTACGACGGACGTCCGCTCCCTACTCTCACCGAAACTCCAATGCCTCTTCCCCGCCTATCTGTTTTTCCTATATTTTTCTAAAGCTATTGTTGTTACATCTGTGTACCTAGTTTCGTTGGACTTTCCAAACTGTCTTTTGTCCTGACTTCCTTTAACCGTTCTAAGAAGTTAAAACCCAATGTTTCCGCTTTTTATGATTGCCACATGTGAAATCCTATTTCTTCAACAATAAGGGATACAAACTTTACATTTGTTTTAGAATCCCTTTGTCTTTTTTCTATAGAAATTTAGTTAAGACAGGAACCTTTTACAGACAAGTAACGCCGCCCCTCATAACCATTAGTGCGGGTCACTATTGTTAACAGTTCAAATATATTTTTACGTTTTTATTTTAGAAACAATAACCCCGACAAACTTTGTAAAAAATATTAGCTATAGAATACTTTTTGGTTCCAAACATGTGCTATTTTAAAATGAATATTTGCTGAGCGTCACATTCCCCCCTCTGAAAATCAGACGGCGAGATAACTCGAGGCGTATGCGTTTTCACACTAGAAAACTATTATATAATTTTATTACGTTTTATTTTTCTTGAATAATTAAGGTCCCAAATGAGTTTCGTACTTTTTATGCCACCGATCCAGCCTAATGCTCCTCATATGAGACAATAATGAATACCGAATGACACCCATATTCCGTATCTTTCATAGAGCTTTTAATCTTTACGTATTGTATTCACAGAGCGTCTGTTCTAAACCTTAACATACTGGTCCATTAGTCCAATAAGAAGAGAAAAAAATTATTTTAAAACGTTAACCTCTCAACTTATACCAATAAGAAAACCTTAAATTTTCCAATTAGGTTAATGTTTGTACCTAATTATAGACGTTATTAAATGTGGGTAACAGGGAGGTTCAGGTTTAAGATGATCACCCATATCCGTTGCTTACAATTAATCCGCAATGAACATTTCCAATACGATCCGTCTTCTACTACACGTTAACTTAAGACGTTACATATATTCTTTTCCCGAATCCACGCAGAATTCAGAATAATTATTATAATCCCTAATCTACTGATTAATTTTGGAGAATCCATCAATCAATAAGACACAATTTACGCCAATACCAAATGAAGAGAGTATGAAGCGAAGGGAAGCATGCAACTTATCTGTCCTTTCCTCCGGTACTCTGTAGCTGAGTACATTCCGCACGTATAACCACGTAAGCTCCGTACTCCTACGCTGCTTCCCCTGCCTGCTACGATGAGTACGCCAGGATACCTTGACGTCGCGACTCCGTGCACCTCCACTCCAAGGTCGCGATCTCGACCTTGCGTGGCGTCCGGCAATATGGAATTGAGACAGACACTAATTGAGCATTTTACATTATAATTATGCATTTAATTATATATTATTGCTTAATCTTCAACGTAACAAAGTCAAATAAAACAGAATGGGATTGGACCTACCCACTCTAGAACTAACTACAACACACTATAATATTATAAAATAAGCATGCTTTCGACACGACACCCTTTTTTGTTTTCTTTTTTTTTCCGGTTTTCCCCTTTTCTCTTTAATAGAACTACAGCATCCGCATTATCAACTTAACTGTCATACTCTAACCTGTGATAAGTATGATCCTTAACCGCTACTAACTATAAGTATCTACTAACTATAACACACTACATCATTATAAAATAAGCTCCCTTTTCAGTACGGCATATTTCCCCCTTATTTCACACCTTTTTTATATAGTATTTACATTATTAGGTTACTACCATGCTTTGACACATGTTATGTACCATCTTTAAACGTAATATTGATCGAGATGTATCGTAATACATAACCCAACTACCTCTTAATTTTATTATAAACTAGCGGCCGTCCGCGGTTTCACCCGCGTGGCTCCCGTTCCCGTGGAAATATCGGGACAAAAGGCATCCCATATTTTAATCTATGCTATTTTCTATCTGTGTGCCAAATTTCAACCAAATCCGTTCAATAGCTGTTGCATGATTGAGGAACAAACATCCAAACCCACAACCCTTCACATTTATAATCATAATAATAATTACTTTATTTGACCTTTCACAAAGATGCTGTCATATATTTAGTAGGAAGTAGTATTCACACGGTGGACTATTTTCAAACACTAAGCTAATTTTTTCTTCTGTTGGTTGTTCTGGGCCCAAGATACCAACACTTAGACGCTTCCTGAATAGTCGTTTTCACGTGCCCCGGTTTCGGTATACGAACTATCTCTCTCTCCTTCAGTCACGAACTCTAAAGCATGTACTTGTCTCCGACCTAAAGCGCGTTGCGGCTCCGGAGGCCCGGGGCCCCTTATAAACCTATTTCTGTGAGGATTTTCATTCCAACGCCCCCTCGCTACTTCTCCTGTATTTCTCAACGTATTATTACAAGTATTAGTACGAATATTTTTCTCGATACTTCGTAAAAACTCGATCCCGTTAACAAATGTACTAGCGTTACGTCTAGCAAACCAAGCTATTTGTATTTTCTCCGGAAAATGACGCATTATTTGATCGATTACATCAGTCTCTTTCGGAGGTTGAGTTAGGTATCTAGCGTTCTCGACCATCTCCGCAAAATGTTCTTCCATAGAGGTTAGACCCATTGGATCCCAAATGCTATTATTTAACCGACGTATAACTATTCCTTGCTCCTTATTACTCCAGAATACACTTAAAAAATCCCTACTAAAATCCTCATAATTATTCCATTTATCGCTATAAACCTCCATAATTCGTCGAGCAGGTTCTTCCAAACTACTTAGAGCTATTGTTAATGCTTTGCCCTCGTCCTTTTTGCTTTGAATATAGCTACCTAAAGTTTTAATAAACCTAGCCGGATTTTTGTTTTTCCTATCACCAAACACCGGTCGGTCAGATGGGGAACCACAAAAATGATAATAATCGTCCACTGGTAAATTACAAGTCTTCACCAACTCGCTTTGCCGGATTTGTTCGACGCGTTGCGTTGTGGTTATAGTCGGAGTTGCATTATCTCCCTGATCGTTTTGGACTACTACGTTTTCCCGAGAAACAATACCAGAAACATTTTCAACAAGTTCGATTCGTTTTTTCAGTGCTTCTATCTGACTGACTACGATATCTAACTTAGACGCAACAGCCTCCATACAGTTATTCCGCGCCCTCTTCGAGGTCTGAGGTTCCCTATCCGCTTCCTCAGAAGGAATATTATCCCCAATGGAATTTGATAACCGCCTACGCCTACTCATGCTTAAAGTTTAAAAAAAAATAGAACAAGAATTCGCTTACCTTGCTAGCGGCTTACTACCACTACTTATAATATATCTCCAGCCTTCGCCAGCGACCCGCACTTGGCTCGCTTTACACGCCTATCCGTGCAGACACCCGTCGCCAGCCCGTTTCCGTGGTGAAACCTGGAAGGTTTTCGCGCATTCCCAATAAGCTTTCTGTTTTCAGATCTTTTAGAACCTTCAGTGAACTCATGAACTTTTTTTTCCCCCCTCAGACCTCTAAGTAGTTAAATATTCTACAAATAACATTAGATTATAATGTCACTTCTGTCATTGTACCCTTTTATACTTATAATGGCTATGATCGTTTTATACAGGACCCATACGTCGTGTTAGTAAAACCCTACGGTATTAGAAAACACGATGTCCGTTGTATTGACCTGAGTCGATACATTTAATGACGGACATTCTGGTAACCACGGCACCATTTGTGACGCAACAGCCTACCTTGAGTTTGCCTCAACGTTCTTTTTTTTAATAAATTAATTAAATTAGCGTTAATCAGAATAACTAATATCGGCCCCCCCCAAAGGGGGGAGGGGGTGTTGCACCACCTACTAGAAATCTAGATTAGTATAGCCTAGATTCCCAGCTCTATCCGCAACCACTCTGTGGAACCCGGCCCAAACAATGGTTCCTCCACCGATTTAATACAAATTGTTTTGTAGTTACTTTTACCAAAGAAAAACGAATACCATAATGGTCTCTCCGAATTCGAATCGAATAGCTAGTACCTTGAACCCCGCCTGCTGTGAGGAGTCCTCACTTAGGGCGATCGGCTCCCTATGCGAACTCCTAAATGTAAGAATCCCGCTTTTCTGTGATGGCGATCGATTCTTACCTACCTTTCCTAATCTAATAAAGGAATGACCCATCGATTGTTATTGTGATATCGATGGGTAGGTTCCTAAGTTCCCTATCGGCACTCTTCGCCGTGCCAGCTCCGGTATCAGGCAGACCATTAAAAGTACATTGAACACGTGAAATAACATCATACACTTAATACACTGCGGTATGTAACGCAAGGACAACTCAAGTACTTTTACACCCTTAAATACACTAAGATAAGTCACAGTACTCAACCCTACGCCCTACACACTTAATACTATGAATAATACGCAAATTACACTCACCAGGATAAACTCGTGTGGTTTTACGTCCACCCGTGCAACTTACTCGGTTAGCCGCTCTCTTACCCCGCACCTGCCTCAGCTCATAGACACTAACACACAACACACCTAGGGCGGGATTAGTCACGGGACTCTCGTATATCTCCCCGAACACACGTCATGCGCGCGCGCAATTAGTAACCTACACGATTTCCCTTTACGACGGACGTCCGCTCCCTACTCTCACCGAAACTCCAATGCCTCTTCCCCGCCTATCTGTTTTTCCTATATTTTTCTAAAGCTATTGTTGTTACATCTGTGTACCTAGTTTCGTTGGACTTTCCAAACTGTCTTTTGTCCTGACTTCCTTTAACCGTTCTAAGAAGTTAAAACCCAATGTTTCCGCTTTTTATGATTGCCACATGTGAAATCCTATTTCTTCAACAATAAGGGATACAAACTTTACATTTGTTTTAGAATCCCTTTGTCTTTTTTCTATAGAAATTTAGTTAAGACAGGAACCTTTTACAGACAAGTAACGCCGCCCCTCATAACCATTAGTGCGGGTCACTATTGTTAACAGTTCAAATATATTTTTACGTTTTTATTTTAGAAACAATAACCCCGACAAACTTTGTAAAAAATATTAGCTATAGAATACTTTTTGGTTCCAAACATGTGCTATTTTAAAATGAATATTTGCTGAGCGTCACACTATGGAATAGCTCCATACCATACTTTCAGCACCTTTTATTTTTTTTGTACCTAATTCATACGATGCGCGCTTGTTCCAAATTCAAAATATTTTTGAATGGAACAGCTGATTTTTTTTCGTGATATCGGGGTTAGTCCTATAATAAAAGTTGTTCAGTTTATTTTTATTTTTATTTTTACTTTTTTTTTACTTTTACTTTTACTTTTACTTTTACTTTTATTTTTATTTTTATTTTTACTTTTATTTTTATTTTTATTTTTATTTTTATTTTTATTTTTATTTTTATTTTTATTTTTATTTTTATTTTTATTTTTATTTTTATTTTTATTTTTATTTTTATTTTTATTTTTATTTTTATTTTTATTTTTATTTTTATTTTTATTTTTATTTTTATTTTTATTTTTACGGTAACTTTTACTTTTACTTTTACTTTTACTTTTACTTTTACTTTTACTTTTACTTTTTTACGGTAACTTTTACTTTTACTTTTACTTTTACTTTAACTTTAACTTTAACTTTTATTTTTATTTTTACTTTTATTTTTATTTTTATTTTTATTTTTATTTTTATTTTTATTTTTATTTTTATTTTTATTTTTATTTTTATTTTTATTTTTATTTTTACTTTTATTTTTACTTTTACTTTTACTTTTACTTTTACTTTTACTTTTACTTTTACTTTTACTTTTTTACGGTAACTTTTACTTTTACTTTTACTTTTACTTTTACTTTTACTTTTACTTTTTTACGGTAACTTTTACTTTTACTTTTACTTTTACTTTAACTTTTATTTTTATTTTTATTTTTACTTTTATTTTTATTTTTATTTTTATTTTTATTTTTACTTTTATTTTTACTTTTACTTTTACTTTTACTTTTACTTTTACTTTTACTTTAACTTTAACTTTAACTTTAACTTTAACTTTTACTTTTACTTTTACTTTTACTTTTACTTTTACTTTTACTTTTACTTTTACTTTTACTTTTACTTTTACTTTTACTTTTACTTTTACTTTTACTTTTACTTTTACTTTTACTTTTACTTTTACTTTTACTTTTACTTTTACTTTTACTTTTACTTTTACTTTTACTTTTACTTTTACTTTTACTTTTACTTTTACTTTTACTTTTACTTTTACTTTTACTTTTACTTTTACTTTTACTTTTACTTTTACTTTTACTTTTTTACGGTAACTTTTACTTTTACTTTTACTTTTACTTTTACTTTTACTTTAACTTTAACTTTTATTTTTATTTTTACTTTTATTTTTATTTTTATTTTTATTTTTATTTTTACTTTTATTTTTACTTTTACTTTTACTTTTACTTTTACTTTAACTTTTACTTTTACTTTTACTTTTACTTTTACTTTTACTTTTACTTTTATTTTTATTTTTACTTTTATTTTTATTTTTATTTTTATTTTTATTTTTATTTTTATTTTTACTTTTACTTTTACTTTTACTTTTTTACGGTAACTTTTACTTTTACTTTTACTTTTACTTTTACTTTTACTTTTACTTTTACTTTTACTTTTATTTTTATTTTTATTTTTATTTTTTATTTTTACTTTTACTTTTACTTTTACTTTTTATTTTTATTTTTATTTTTATTTTTATTTTTATTTTTATTTTTATTTTTATTTTTATTTTTATTTTTATTTTTATTTTTATTTTTATTTGTATTTTTATTTTTATTTTTACTTTTACTTTTACTTTTACTTTTACTTTTTCTTTTTCACGGTAACTTTTACTTTTACTTTTACTTTTACTTTTACTTTTTTACGGTAACTTTTACTTTTACTTTTACTTTTACTTTTACTTTTACTTTTTTACGGTAACTTTTCCTTTAACTTTTACTTTTACTTTTACTTTTACTTTTACTTTTACTTTTACTTTTACTTTTTTACGGTAACTTTTACTTTTACTTTTACTTTTACTTTTACTTTAACTTTAACTTTAACTTTAACTTTAACTTTTATTTTTATTTTTACTTTTATTTTTATTTTTATTTTTATTTTTATTTTTATTTTTATTTTTATTTGTATTTTTATTTTTATTTTTACTTTTACTTTTACTTTTACTTTTACTTTTACTTTTTCTTTTTCACGGTAACTTTTACTTTTACTTTTACTTTTACTTTTACTTTTACTTTTACTTTTACTTTTTTACGGTAACTTTTACTTTTACTTTTACTTTTACTTTTACTTTTACTTTTACTTTTTTACGGTAACTTTTCCTTTAACTTTTACTTTTACTTTTACTTTTACTTTTACTTTTACTTTTACTTTTACTTTTTTACGGTAACTTTTACTTTTACTTTTACTTTTACTTTAACTTTAACTTTAACTTTAACTTTAACTTTAACTTTTATTTTTATTTTTACTTTTATTTTTATTTTTATTTTTATTTTTATTTTTATTTTTATTTGTATTTTTATTTTTATTTTTACTTTTACTTTTACTTTTACTTTTTCTTTTACTTTTACTTTTACTTTTACTTTTACTTTTTCTTTTTCACGGTAACTTTTACTTTTACTTTTACTTTTACTTTTACTTTTACTTTTACTTTTACTTTTACTTTTTTACGGTAACTTTTACTTTTACTTTTACTTTTACTTTTACTTTTACTTTTACTTTTACTTTTACTTTTACTTTTTTACGGTAACTTTTCCTTTAACTTTTACTTTTACTTTTACTTTTACTTTTACTTTTACTTTTACTTTTACTTTTTTACGGTAACTTTTACTTTTACTTTTACTTTTACTTTAACTTTAACTTTAACTTTAACTTTAACTTTAACTTTTATTTTTATTTTTACTTTTATTTTTATTTTTATTTTTATTTTTATTTTTATTTTTATTTGTATTTTTATTTTTATTTTTACTTTTACTTTTACTTTTACTTTTTCTTTTACTTTTACTTTTTTACGGTAACTTTTATTTTACTTTTACTTTTACTTTTTATTTTTATTTTTATTTTTATTTTTATTTTTATTTTTATTTTTATTTTTATTTTTACTTTTACTTTTACTTTTACTTTTACTTTTACTTTTTCTTTTTTACGGTAACTTTTACTTTTACTTTTACTTTTACTTTTACTTTTATTTTTATTTTTATTTTTATTTTTATTTTTATTTTTACTTTTACTTTTTTACGATAACTTTTACTTTTACTTTTACTTTTACTTTTACTTTTACTTTTACTTTTACTTTTACTTTTACTTTAACTTTAACTTTTATTTTTACTTTTATTTTTATTTTTATTTTTATTTTTATTTTTATTTTTATTTTTATTTTTACTTTTATTTTTACTTTTACTTTTACTTTTACTTTTACTTTAACTTTTACTTTTACTTTTACTTTTACTTTTACTTTTACTTTTACTTTTACTTTTACTTTTATTTTTATTTTTACTTTTATTTTTATTTTTATTTTTATTTTTATTTTTACTTTTACTTTTACTTTTACTTTTACTTTTACTTTTACTTTTTTACGGTAACTTTTACTTTTACTTTTACTTTTACTTTTACTTTTATTTTTAATTTTATCTGTTGAATCCCGAGCGTAGCGAGGGATTCAAAAGTAGAATCCTGAGCGAAGCGAGGGATACAAAGGACCGAGATGAAATTTTTTTTTCACGAGTTGTGTACTCTACTTTTTACCATTGACTGCGAGAAAAAAAAATAGCAGTACCTATAGTATTTATAGTTGTCCATCAGCCATTTTTGATGACCCCACTGTGGGGCACAGGCCTTCCTTATGGGTGGTAAGGAGGACGGGCCATAACCCACCACGCGGGCCCAATGCGGATTGGTGGGTGTTAACGACTGCAAATGCAGCTGGGACCAACGGCTTAACGTGCCTTCTGAAGCACGGAGGAGCTCGAGATAATATATTTTTGGTCACCCATCCCATGACCGACCCTTGCGAACGTTGCTTAACTTCCGCAATCGCTGGGCCAGGCGCTAAACCACTGCGCCACCGAGCTAACTAAGAGGGAAACTACATGATCAGTCTGGCATCAGTCCACTTCATCAGTTTGTATAGACTTTGAATTTTTACAGACTGAAGATCGTACCAGACTGATTGAATGGATTGTTGCAAGA